>VXAD01002549.1:254856-499695 GCA_013399195.1 Dicrurus megarhynchus | reverse complement strand
CCGTCCGGAGCAGCTGAGGGGACCTGGCCTGCCCGAAGCAGGGCTGGGGCCGGAGCAGGGCTGGGGGGGCGGGGCTGGGCCGCAGATGGAACAGGGCCGCTCCAGGGTGGGCTCCTGGCCGGCCCGGCCGGGCCGAGAAGGGCCCGGCCCCGCTGGGCCGTGCCCCGGGCCTCCCCAGTTACCTGTCCGAAGGCCGGAAGTCAGAGAGAGCTTTCCGGGCTCTGTTCGTTCTTAAATGTGTATCACAGAGGCGTACCAAGCTTCTTAAGTGGCTTAAAGAAGTTGTCAATATTCCAACTAGCCAGTTGATTGGTTAGGTCAGGTCTAGAGGAAACTGTAAGCACCTCTGTGCAAAAAATCACTTCCGAGGCTGAAGGAGTCTTTCCTCAAAAACTCAAACTATGCTAACCCATGACATGCTCTGATTTTGATTGATAATAAATTCAGTTAATTTCCTGAAATCCAGTCTGTTTTGCCTATGTCAGTGAATGAATAGTGATCTCTCCCTGTCCTTATTTCAGCCTATGAGCCTTTCATCATATTTTTTTTTTCCACTGTCCAGTTGCAGCAGTGAGTGATAGAGTAGCTTTGGTGAGCCTCTAATATCCAGTCAGGGTCAAACTGCCAGACCGTGTAATAATCACCTTGGTTCCATGACAATACAAGTTCTTCAGCTGCTCCCTTGAAACTTTGTTGATAATTTGCAGATAAAGTGTCTCTGGCCTGGTCTGATGAAGTAAGATCCAGGACTCATGAGCCTTTATGTTCATTTGGAATCATTTTGCTTTACAACGGGGACTTTAATTTTTTTTGCCATTGTTTTCCAAACATATCTGGCCCAGAAATGGGACAAGGTTTTTAAAACAAAAACTTTTGGAAATCCAGACAGTAACATACACTCACACCTTATACACCCAGTGGATTATATTTTTATAAAGCTCTAATTTCACAATATCTGATATAGAAAACACCACAACATCACTGCTGCAGGGATGGATTAATGTTTTCAAACCAAAATGTCCTCCTTATTTCCACCCTGTGATAGCCTGTCCAGCCAGGGAGCTGGCACAGAGCTGGGCAGCTCTCTTGCCCACAAGGCTAGAGGCAGGTCCATAGCTGGGACAGGCTGTATTGCCAAATCAGCTGCTCCCCAGAAAGGCATCTGGCCACATGTGGGCTCCCAGGGAAGTCTGCCCTTCCTCTTGAGGCAGCTCTGTGAGTAACACACAACAGTCTGTGTCCAAAGCTGTAGTAAGAGTTGAGCTAGAGTTAAGCTCTTAGGAAGCCCCAGAGAGAATTCCTGTCAAATATATTAAGCTGCTCATTTCAGTCAAGCTCTAAGGTTTTTTTTTTTCACATGCTCAGAACAGATATAATGTAGAAGAATGATTTAAATTATAAGCAAAGCTATTATACCTGTATATTGTCCATAGTAAATTGCTATTAAAAGATTTTGATTATTCAGTTGGTTGGGTACTTATAAAACATATTCTAGTATCTAAGTGGAAAGAAACTTGCAGCTCTCTCTGTATCAGATTTTATCTTTCCTGTCCAGACAAGAGGAAATGGAGGGATATTTGTAAAGAGAACCTTCAACAGACATCATCCCTCAGAAAAGCCTTTTGCAAAGTTTTTCAGAGTAAGGTGAGATGGTGCATCTTCTAGGCTTTTGATTTCTCAGAGAGTAATAAGTGCTTAATAAAAAGTAATAAGACAAAAAACACAATAAAAGGAAAAAATTAAGAAAATAAAATTAGAGACTCCCAAATGTTTTACTGTAACTGGAGAGAAATGAAGGGTGTGAATGCAGTGATTTGATAGTAAAAAAAAAAAAAAACAAAAACAAAAAAAACCCCAAACCTGCATTAGAATTGCTATCAAAGAGAATGTATTAAATAATGGGATAAAAGCTGTTATAAAATGCTCTCAAAATGCCTTTCAAGCTCTATGTTTTCCTACTCACTTCTCCAAAGTTTAAGAGTGCCTAGTTAGATTTTAAATAGGAGCAAGGTCTAATACTGTGCTAATTAAGTGAGCATATTCCTTTCCCAATTCCTCTACTGCATCTTCTTCTGCAAGGACAACCCACCAAATAGTATTGCTGTACAGCCATGAAATTCCTTAAAATAAGACTATGAAGATAATAAACTGTTGAACACTCAAAAAATAATATATTCAAATTTATTCACATATTCTTAATTAATCATTAAAATTTTGTTAGAACTGAATGTTTTAAAAAAATTGTCTTAAACAGCAAATTTTCACATATCTGATAACATAGTTGCTGTCTATCTATATCTGCAGTTTATGTGTGAATTGTTGAATGAAAGCAAAAATGGATTTCCTTGCCTTTTAATGTGGTCTGTCTTTTGTTCATCCTAGATTGCTCTGCTGATTTAAGGGTATGATTTCCACATGCTTTGCTCTCAAAGTACTTGTCTGCAACTCAGCAGAATGTGAGTTTTCTATAGACTTGATTCCAGTGACCACAGAAATTGTATGGTCCATCTCAGATAGGGAACTACCCTGCTCCAAGGAAGCACTTTTATCATAAACTAGTTAATCTACACTTAATTTATTTTAGCCCAAAGGAAAATCTAGAGGATGACCACCCATATTTACATAAAGACAGCACTTTTCCTCCAGTCTTCAGTGCAGCAAATGTTAGGATTTATTAATATGCTGAGAAATGTATTTGCATTATATTTCATAAAGTGATTGTAATCTCTGCTAGGGTGAAAGTAATTTAAAAGCTACTGCTTTATAAAGTAGTTTTAGACTTATTAAAGTCATTGTGTCTCTATAAGATAGATAGAATTGCTCTTGCACTAAAGTCTGAAGCACTTTATAGCTATATTCCTTAACCAGAATAGTGCTTTAAATCAATTATGTCCTATTATAATGATTTTTTGCTAAAATACACAATCTGTGGCATTTCTGTGGGGCAATTAATCGCAGCATTTTAACACAGACTCCATACATTCCGCATACAGTATATGTGCATGTGTGAAAGATACCACACCTTTATGAAGCATTTTAAAATCATTTAATGTCTGCCATAAATAATTTATATGGCTCTTAGTCTGAGTAATTACTGTTGATTGGTTCAGTGTGCTGTTTTACTTAATAGATTGTGTTTTTCTAATTGGCCAAGATTTTAATAACAAATTACAAAAGGATATGGGGGAGGGTGGGTAGTACAACTAGCAGTTTTAATATATGTGGTGTCCTGAACTCAGTTAATTAATCCAAACAGTAGCATTTGAAATGACATCTGTTTGATGCAACGGAAAGTGCTTTTATAATCCTAAAATGCTCTTTAGCTAATCTGCTTGGGCTTCTTAGATATGTATTTTTAATTACTGTTATTATTTGAAATAAAACACAGTTGGTTAAAAAAGTCTATGGCGAGTGGGATCTTTGGGGTGTAGTGTCTTTGCAAGGTTTTTTAATTTAATTTGGAATTCTTGCTCATTAAAGTATTTTGGGAAATACTGTGATTCAACTTTCTGTCTTGAGGGGAAAAGCAAGCTTATGGCTATGGTGTTCTTGGAGTAGATCAAAGAACTTGCTGTGACACTAAGGGCTCATCTGGTCAGGGATGTTATTCTACTATATTATGCTAATTCTCTTCCTTTTTCAGATATTCTGTTCTCAAATAATAATTTCTCCTATAATAATTACTCTTTCAAGAAAGCAAAGAATCAACTCGTATGTGCAGAAAACAAACCAATTGGGATTGTGATCCTGGAAATTGGTATACTTTAACCATTCTGGTTTAGCTCTTCCAGGTGGACACTCCCATGGAATAAGTCTTCTACTTTGTGGAAAACGGATTTATCTCAGCATGAAAGATGGGACTTCCAGAATGGGGGAAGCTGACTAGGCAAATAACATTTCCACTCGTGAACCTGAACAGAGACCACTCTGTTCAGAAGTTCAGAAGTTAGAAGGGGATACTAATTCCATTCATTTTGGCTCATTGTACAAATAGAGCCCTTGCACAATGGAGAACAAAGAACAGGTCTTTGACCTCCATATAACAGCTGATGGGTAAAGCCAGGGGTTTATATCCCCTGCAAGTTCCATTTGCATCTTTTTTAAATATGGTCAGATTTGGTTCCTGTGGCAAGAGGGTAACAACAATATTTTTTGAATATTCCTCGCAGATATCAAATGCCACTGCACCATGGCACTTTCTTACTAGTTCTAGAGATTTTATTTGCCTCAGTAACTAGGATGGTAGAAAAATCCTGACTTTTATTGCCTCCTAAGTATCGAACAGGAACATCTGAAGTAGTACCATGTGTGGCTCTAAGACATATGTTCTCATTCTAGGTTATGTTAAGCAGATGTAAAACAGTGCCTGTAATTGAAACAAACTCAAGATAGCTTTAAGCTACACGTCTCAGGTGCTGCTGGCTGTCGAGACGAAGTGGGACAGGTCTCAGCTCATATTGACAAAGCCATACAAAACCAGGCCATATTCAGGATACAAGCAGCAGCCCCAGCACAGGTATGTCATGTAGCAGTACATAATTGCTGGAAAAGTCCTTTATATACTTTGCCTTTTAAATCCTTGATTTATTTTGTAAAAGGAAGTAAAATTAAGAACAGTGTTCAAACTGCAGAAAATTAATAGAAAATAAAATTTAATAGGTGAAATTGAAATTTTAACCTCTCAGTACTCTTCCCTGCTACCAGTTTTAGAAGGAGTGTATAATGCTATTTCTGTTTCAAATTAGTTTATTGGAAAAATTAGCAAAACTCCATAGAGTTTATCTATCTCTCATTTCAGCAAAAATCATGTCCCTTTACAACAGGCAGAAGTGCTGACCAGAAATCAAGGCATCAGTATTTGTGTTGCACCTTGTTTTCTGTTTGCTATTTTCTACCCAAAAGCACACTTCAGATAAATCACTTTAGGGTTTTCGTATCCATAAGATTCTGAGTGGGACTTCAAAAATCAGGGATGTATGAATAGGTAGGGACTAAAATAGTTATAAAATTAGTCCTATGTTCCCATTGTCTTCAATTATACTTCAGAGGAGTGCTCTAAGGGTAGATGGGATCAAGACTGTCACATGTTCATCCTCTACCCCAGTGGGTATCACCGTAAATGTTACAGGGTAGTGGGTGTGGGATCTTGTTCCTAGGCAGGCCTCTTCACACCTGTGGGATTTCAGGGTGCCCTTTTAAAGAGAGAAGAAAGAGCTGTCTCTTCAAATGCAGTGCTGCTGTCCCCACCTCTGCATCGCTCTACAGCAAAGAGGAGCTTCCCCAGCAGCCCTGGGTGGAGCGGTCCTTCCAGTCCCTGCCACGGTGGTTATTTTTAGATAGAGAGTTTCAGACCAAGGACATCTCACTCCACCTGCCCTTCTCCCAGCTTATTTGTAAAGTTCTCAGAAAAGTCTGTGATCTCACGTAACAGGACTATCCAGAACAGGAACTTCAGTCCAAATGGGAGCCTTAGCTCAGGATTTCTGGTTATTTCTTAGTTTACAGTTAACTGTTTAGTGTTACTCAACAAAGCTGGAATGTGTGAGTTATTCAACTCCTGTTCATGTTTTATTACTCTGTACTGTATTGTAGTTTTTAGTAATAATTACGGGCTAATATTGTAATTATCGACTTCTTAATTTTAATTTATTTTCATGGCAACAGCTCTGGTGAGGTTGTCTTTTTTAAAAAACAGATACAAATTATAATGAAAATAATGTGTAATTTAGAGGAATCTGTGCAAACAGATCAGTAAAACATCAAGTTAATAGCACAAATTTAAAAACAACCAGGTATTGAATAAATCCTCCACACTTGAAAGCAGGTAAAAAAAAAAAAAAAAACAAAAAACAAATACAAAACCAGTTTCTTCCCACCAAAGGTTTCAACATTTGGACAGAAGTAGATCTCTGCAAACAAGCAACCCAGCACTGTCAGCTTTCACAAAACTAAAATATTGGGCAGCACCAGGTGGGATCAGGCCAACAGTCCCTCTTTTTCATCCTTCCAGGATCCTGTTCCTTGAGGACTTGCAACCCAGTGATGACAGTGGAATACCAAGAACCAAACAAAAGTGCTTCCCTGAACAAAAAATAGCTAGCATGGGAAATCCCCCATCAGCTTAACAGCTCCTGCACATATATTGCAACCTCCATTCCAAAAAGATGTGTGTAAGTGCTTGGGTTTGTGTCCTTTGTCACAAGAGTTTGCTCAGAGACCCAAACTGCATTTACAGTAGTCTGTCTGAAGCTGCCTGTTTCCATTGATTGTACAGGTGATGCCTTGAGATGCTGCCTAAAAACAGAGACTAGACAGGAGTAAGGGAATAAAGGTAGATATTTATTTGAAGGGCCTTTAAAGGCACACCCTGGGGAGCCAGAGGCTACTGCCAAGATGGACCCCAAGATGGATGACAGGTCACGAGTTCTTCACACTTTTATAGGTTTGGTTCATTTGCATATCAGGGTTAATTCTCCAATTAAAGCTTCAGTTTAATGATGTAATTCCCCTCCACTTCTCCCCCTTTAGAGGCTTTTTGGTGTATATTTTTTGGGTCTATGATGGTCTGGGTATCCTTGAAGAGCAGGCCTGGAGAGGCTTTGTTATGTCTACCTGGCATGAGAGAGCAGGAATTAACAGGCTACAAGAAACTTCAGAGTTACACACTGAGCAGTAAAGGTTTTGAAAAATATAAAAATTAAAACCTAAGGCATCACCAAAATTTACCAGTCCTGAGCAGTGGCACAAATCACACACACCTGAACACAGCTCAACTGGATAGGACAACCTGCATCAGCCAGCCACAGATACAGCTCCGCCATGTGCCAACCACCAGCTTTTGGGGATTGTGTTATCTCAAGATGGACCACTGAGCAAATTTAACTTTTAACTGTGAGTGACTTCTGCCCATGAAAGGCCATACCAAACCAGCTCTTCTGAACCTTGTGAAACATGTGTTTGAGTGTGTACTTGAAGGTATACACTTTCTTCAATAGTCTATTGAAGCCTTGGGTTTATCTCCAATATCCTAACAGATATTAAGTACCTCAAAGAGGACTTACACATTTTATATTTGATTAATGCTAGTTGTTTTATTCTCTGGGGGTTCTTGTTCCATTGCCTATACCACCACAGAGAACCTTCCATTAAGATTGTAAGTGATGGGACTAACATCTTCTGTATTTGATGGGCTCATGTTCTTTCTGTAGAATGGGTTTCGGCAAACAGGTCATTCAAAGCACACTGTGTCAGTACCCTTCTCTCCATGCCCATCTTCCATTTCTGTCTCTTCATGTTCATAACAAAATGAATAAACAAATGGTTTCTCTGCTGAACGTGTCTTCCAATATTCTGTGGCTGTTGATATTCAATACACACTACATCATTTGATTTAAAAAGTATCAACTAAAATAATGTAAACGGTACCTTCAAACTATCCACCTGAAAAAGTATTTTCTTAGTAGAAATAATTGTGTAAAACTGATCATTGCAAGACATGAAAGACTTAGATTACATTCTAACAATGATTTTGCATTAAATGATAAGGCTATTAGTCCTTTGTAGACTTAACAAATTATTAATATTATATAAAAGTTTCAATTCTACCTCAAAAATGCAAACAAATCTAGGGTGCCAGAGGAAGTTTTCTCCCAACACATGAAAATACTATACAAAGGTTTAGGGAGGAAATTAAAAATAACATTGAATTGAAACAGCCAATGGAATTTAGGTAGGCAGAACGTAATTACCCAAGCTGGAATTTGGCCAAGACACTGGGGCTAACACTTTTTCCCTTTTGAAAAGTGCCAGGAGATCTTTAATGAGAACAAGTACCCAGGGATCTCTAATGAGAACAGGGTCAGGACCTTTATTTGATATCTCAGCTGAAACACAGCAATCTCAGCAGCACCATACTACCTAACACAAGGCTGGGGCATAAGTTCAGATCTGACTCAGAAGAAGACTGACACCAACAGCATCACTACCACCTTCTTCTTTCATACTTTGCTCTCCACGGTTTTCTCCCACTCTACAGCTTAGCAAAGTGCTGTTTGTCAGGTAGTGCAGAACACAGGAAAATTGCTATTTCTTTTTAAATGTGTTTGGCTCAGCTGTCATTGTTCCCATTTGGTATTTTCTGCTGGGTAAATCTGTCAATGGTTACTGGCTGACTATGAATGGTGAACTAACCAAGGACAGTAAAGTGGAGTCTACTCTTGACACGAGAGAACATAATTATGACCAGAAACACAAAAGCAGAAAGTATATCGTTCTAGTAATTTTAATCACTTGTATTTGTTAGTAAAGACCTTAAAATAGTTTTGTAATTACAGTTTTAGACATTCAGAAGAGTCTTTTCTATTTAGTGTAACATTTTAACATCTGTTTTGTCAGTCTAAATACTATCTTCCTGACCTCTCCAGTTCTTTGGGGTATAAAAGTGAGAATTTGGCTATTACTGGTACCCTTTCCATGGTTCAGGTGTATCATAGTTTGTTAGCATATTGTAATGTAAGAATTTCCAAAACAGCGGCAAAAAACCCAAAGGAAATGAAAAAGCGACTATCGTTTTCAAATGCTATCAAACTAAAACCCCACATGTTAATAAAGTCCAGTTTTCAGAGGTACTGAGCACACTGAGATTCTGTTTATTTTGGTTTATTCCCACTGATGGCACATGATCACTTGCTAAAAATGTGCTTGGCAGGATTAGGCCCCACGCTGAAACAAACTAATTTAAAGGCACTTCAACAGTATCCACAAGGGCAGCAAATATAAGCACAGGCAGTTGCACTCTTATTGGTCTTACATTTATTCTAGGTCAACATCAAGCACAGCTGTTCCCAAACTCTCCATGCCTTTTACGGCCAGAGAACACTGTCCTGGTTTGATTGATCAAGATACAAAAAATCCAGTGTTACAGGTAGCAAAGTGTGTTCTTATACTCCAAATACTCTGTGTAGCACCATAAGAAAGGCTTAATTGAGCTTATTAAAATATCCCTTTTTATAGCCTTTTCTGTTCACCACCTACAAGATAGCACCTCAAAATAGCACCAAAGAGTATCCCTGACTTTTCTGCACCAACCATAAAGACAGCTTTCCCCAGCTGGACAAGCCCTGCTGTTCATACCCTCTGTGGAGATCACAACTGAATCAGTATGTTGATGGACTTAATACACTGTGGTGTAAGAGCATAATAGCTTGCTTCATCTTTGATGTCTCTCCATGCCTAGCAGATCCTAGAGACCCTTTTCTGCTTTATTTAAATTGCAGACTCTCTTCCTTCAGATTAGCTTCTTTGACTGCAGGATCTTCCCTTGAGGAAAAACTGCAAAACAATGACAAGTCAGAAAATCCAAGTTAGGCACAGCTTTCTTGGCATACCAGGACGATTCCAAGTAATGCTCATCAGGAATATAAAATAATTTGTACAGTGTGTGTAGTACCCCTGCTAAACTCTTGGTTTGACATAGGAACCTGAGAGACAGAATAATTTGTCTCAAAGGTCTCATTGGCTATGATATTTGCAATTAATTGTCTTTTGTCTGACATCTTGATAACAATTACATACCTTATCCAACCTGGTAAAGAGCACTTACAAATTATTTTGAAAATCCAGCTTTTCAAAGGCTTTGAAATTAAGGGATTCAAGTGGGATTCACAAGACAGAGAAAGCACTTGGTTCGGCAAGGAACCGTCACTTGGCAAGGGGAAAATTGGACATGGGAGAGACCACACAGCCACATTGCTGCCTTCTCTTCACCTGAATACAGAAGATGCCAACCACATCATGTGGATGGCTGGAGTGGGATGGAGTCCAACTTCCCTCATCCACCTTCTCCCCTTGTACATCTGCCCCTGCACGAACAAAGTCCAGGAGGCAGTTCACTGAATTCAGACAACTGCCTTGAAATCTAGGTGACTTCATTTGTCTTACTTGAATTTTGAGCCATTAAAGTTTGTTATTTTCTCTTTTTATCCATACTATATACAGGTGTGTGCATATCTCTAGTTTAACTGGATTATGTAAATGAAAGTCTAAATGTTTCAGGGTCTCTGTGTTAATATTCAACCTTTTTTCATGCTGCCCTGTGTACTTGGACAGACACAACGTGTATTATATGCAGCTCATAAAAGCATGACCCTCTTGGCCAGAACGGCACAAAAATTTAACTGAGAAAGAACCTGTCCAGTGACTGGACAAGTACTTGCATACTTGAACTATTACAGCTGACTTCATTAACAATGTCAGACATTCTCATCTGCAAGACAACATCTCTCAGACAGGCATTTATATTCTCAGATTGCCCCTGAGTAGGTTTAGATAGACAAATAATAGATAACATATATGTGTATATCTGTATTTTCCAAGCACACGTGAAAATTAAACCTGAAAATGTGAAGTGTCCTAATTTGAATAAGAAATGAAAAGCCCAAGGGAGTCCAGAGTAATTAGGGAGCATAAACGTCCATTAAAGTAAGGAGATGAAGAAATCTAAAAAAAGATTTTCCTATCTATATGCAAAAACATAAAGAAAAAGCATGGTGTTACCTGCATGAGACCCGACCTTTCCCTGGGCTGAATTACAGCAGTTAGAGATAACTGCCCAACCAAGGACATTCAGAACACAGGAAGGTCCTGTGTCAGGTCATACCCGTGTCCCGCTCAGCAGGACAACACTTCATCACTGCTACTCCTTCAGCAGGGTGATGGGGGTGAATCCTGCCTTGCAGCTCCATCAACCTGTTCTGGCCCAATGTTTGCTGTGATTCCTTGGCTTGTGCCTGACATCTTTCTCAGCTAGGTTTCAGATAGGTCCAAGACAACTTTGTTTCCAAGACTAGAAGCAGTAACCCAGCATTGCAGATATCTCAGAAAATACCAAAGATGTTTGAAATATCCAGCAATCTCTTAGCCAAATATTAAAAAATTTAACTTCAGTCTCACTTGTTTCTCCTGGACACTAACCAGAAAAGCAACACAGAAATTTTAATCTGTGGCAAACCAGGAGTCTGTACAGACAGCAGCACATAATGTGTCCACCCCTGGCCTTGGTTCAGGGAATGAATTTACCCACGTTCACATTCACCATACTATCAACTTCACCCCATGGCAAGGTCTTTCACAACTTTTGTATAAGCTGCCTGACCAGAGATAACAAAAAAACATGCATGGTTTACCTGCCCCTATAAACACAAGATCAGTGACTAATAAACCCCAGAAGAGCTGAGTTCTGACATATCAACATGAATATCCAAAGTTTCCTAAAAATTTCTTGGTATAATTTCTTGGATTTGCAATATCAGGCTAGAAGTCCTGTAAGAATAATGTGCAACAGCCTATTGCAGAGAAAAGATGAGAACATTTCAGAGACTTCCAAAAGATTTAGTTGTGGCAATTTACAAAGGGTTAAAGGAAAAGAGAGCTTGTATTTTATGAACATTGCCTCACCCATTCTTTGTTAAGATACTGACTAAGCCTCAATATGATAGAAAAGAAATTGAAGAGGTCTTTGCTTGGCAGTGGGTCGAGAACAGCTGTGAAAATAAATGATGAGAGAGAGAGAAAATATATGAGGTACCAGTATGCCTTACTGTACTTTTAAATTTATGCTGCAGATGGTGGAGTGTTTTCGAATCTCAGCACTCTAAAATAACTAACCTGGCAGGTGCACACCTGGTGGACTTCTAAGGGGAGAGATACAGCCATTGTTATCATAGAAGATCCAGTACTTAAAGCTGAAGAACTGCATGGCCATGCAGTTTTTAGTGGGTTTCTTTTATTTTTTCTTACTTGGATGCCAAACCTACATATCAAGCCACAGGCAGAGAATAAAATCTGTGTAAAAATTCATACACACATATACACATACTTGTCCATTTTCATGCACATTTTATGCAAGTATTTGGAGTTAATGGGAGAGCGGAAAAGTCCAAGCATTTTAAATTTTTTTAAAAACTTCTATTTTACTAGTTTTGGCATATTATTATCAGAAGTAGTGACAACAGGAAGGAGGCTCTACCTCTAGTTACAAAAAAAAAATTAAAAATAACCCTCAACCGATGATTCTTTTCAACATCTGCCTCTTTTCTTTCCTTTCATAGAAAGCATGCATGAATAATCAGACCATAGTGCTGCTGTTAATTGAAAAAATCATTAGTAAACTTCCAGGTGCTGTTTACTATATAACCATTGTAATTTTCTATCCTAAAATCAGCATCTCACCAACATCATTGTCTGCCCTGGGGCACAGGGATTGTGCAGCTTTTACATTGTCAAAGGCAGTTGCAATCCCGTTTGCTAGCAATGAAAGAAATGGATCCACACCTGCAGCGTTTGAGGCAATAATTCCTAATATTAGCCAGACCTCATGAGGAGAGGGCTTTTTTGCCAATCCTTTATGATTCAACACTTTACAATCCATTTGAAATCATTTAAATATTCTTTTATTTTGTTGCTCCTACCCCATGTTTATTCTTCCTTTCATTTCTCCCTTCTCCTGAAGCAGACCTACGAATAAAAGACAGACACAGATCATACCATAACTATGCAGCTAAAGAAACAGAAGAATTAAAAACCACGTCTTATTTCAGAGTATTAATTATTAGACCTATCCAAGAAAAGGGTAGAGAGGTATTCTAAAATACAGCATGACCAAGTACAGATGAAATCCAAAGCTCTTTTGGAAATAACACCTGGT
Source organism: Dicrurus megarhynchus (assembly GCA_013399195.1). Taxonomy (NCBI): domain Eukaryota; kingdom Metazoa; phylum Chordata; class Aves; order Passeriformes; family Dicruridae; genus Dicrurus; species Dicrurus megarhynchus. The sequence goes on along the minus strand of VXAD01002549.1, from coordinate 486,992 downwards.
TTCTACCCCCAAAAAAAAGTTATTTCAAAGTCAGAATTGAATCTCTGGGCCAGAACAAATTGTGTCTCCTAAGCCAAACTACAGATAGCAAGATCTCAGCTGGTTCAAATCAAAATATTTTTTCTGACTTCAAGAAGGCTGCACCTGTTTGTGCCTACCTGGGCTCTGCCCTTCCATACTCTCAGCTATAACATACCAGCCTTCCACAAGTCTCTGGCCCTCTCAAAAATTACTTTGGAACTGACAGATTTATCTGTGTCTGAAATGTCTCTTAAATTGTCATCTTCGGTTTCCCCAAGAGACTCTGCTCAGAACAATTCATTTAAAGAGAATTCAAACCATCTAAACCATTATGTGTTTTTCTGAGAAACTTCAAACAATGCTGCCAATCCAGAATTTGCCAGAGATTTAATAGAGGGAAATTCATCTTCAGTATCGTATACATAGCATTACTAGGTTAGAATTATTACTAAAACAACCGTCCCAATTATTTTTATATAACATATTCCTGGTGGGTTCAGCTTGAGTAGCTCTACCTAAACTTGAATTTACAACTTGTAGCATAGACAAAAGCACCTGTATACACTTAATTACATACAGCATAAAAATAATGTGTGATTTAGTTACTTGTGTGAACTGGTTTGTAAGCCAGTGAAAATGCTGGGAAGGAATAAAGGTCACAGCACAGTAACTCAAGGAAGACAGTGGAGGCCCTGCCTTTTTTAGTGCAGAGTCCCTCAAAATCTTTTGGGGTCTTGAGAACTGATGAATACAGCCAATGTAAAAAGAAGAGACACTGAGAAAAGAAAACCAGAGGAGCTTTTCAGCAAGAGTGAGAAGACCAGTATGAAAAGGATGTATTGTTGGGGCTTCTTTCAGTGTAATGTGCTTTAAAAACAGCAAAGCATTTAAGCATTTATTTAATGGCTAATGATTAAGATCAAGTCACTGCCATATAAACCCTGCCAAACTTAAGGCTGACACACTCTGAAGTGCTTTATTGAACTGGGACCCAAGCAATACCGACCCAATTAGAAAGCAATTTTAAAAACTCTGAAAAATACCAGTGTCTGTAACAGATTGCATTGTCTTTCATAATGAAGAAGTTTCTGCATTTTCATTAAAGGAATGATCAATAGTCTGGTAACATTTTCATCACGAATAGATATTTTCTACGTTTGGTCTTGCCTTTCAAGAATTCCTCCACATAAATTTTCTTCTGATAACAAGAAAGTTGATCATATAAATATGTTCTTTGAAGGTACACTTTAATTTCTTAGAGTTTCCCTAATATACTACCTAAAAAATATGACTAAAATCCACAAGAGGTAGTGCTGGGGAGCAGTTATTCACTTCACTGAGGACTATTTCCACACTTCTCAGATTTGGCCTATTTCTAGTTAAGGAATTTTATTTGTGACTCCAAAGCCTTCACAAGACACTTCAAATATTCAAAAAAAGTCAGAGGTGATCTGGTATTTTTAAACAGATTTACATCCTGAATCATCTTAAGGCAAACACCAAGTATTTGTATTTGTTTTTACTTTTACCTTTTACTCAATGGTAAAATGCCTTGAAATACAGGCAGAACTCATCTGGGAAGCCAGAGACCCCTGTACATCTGTGAAGGCTTTAATCTGACTTCTCAAACTGTTAGTCTGATTCCAAGCACTTTGAAGTAAATGGAAAAAACTTTTACAGACATCAATATCTTTAATTCAGACCCTTTGGGTCTTCAGAGAAACTTTTCTGGAACAGACTGGCTATTGTGCTCTTTACCTGTAACACCAACTGTCTTTTGTATCACTAGAAATTTATTTAAAATCTGCTCCATAAATAATCTGCTATTTACAATAAGTAATACACAGTATCATTTCCCTCCTCGGCCTCCACATAGCATTGTTCCAGATACTCAATTGGAAGTTTTTAGTGGGTTTAATTTTCATAACTCTGTGAAGTTTGTTCCAAGATTTCCAGGTGTGTCTGATCACTGAGTTATTTGTCTTTAAATCTTTCAGGGTGAATTTTTGGTAGGTGCCAACCTTGCATGTGTCTGTTAATTGATGCTCTGCTTTCACCCATGGCAATTGCACTTCATCAGCCTGCCAGACTCTGAAAGCTTGAGCCAAATTAAAAGCCCACTGTTAGAGCTTTACATTTGGTAATTTTAAACCTCCATATTTAAGGTTGGCAAAATGTTTTGTGCTTCCCATCTTCAGCCCAGCCTTTGGAGAAAGAAAATAGATATGGTCTTAGTCACTGGCATATAAAATGTGCAAAAGCAATCTTGGAAATGCACAACTAATTTGTGGTGCTGAGACAATTCAAAATGTGAACTTGAACACATCCAGGTGTCAGATGCCTTCTTTTATATTTTGAGTTATGTTTACAAGTCTTATGACTTAAAAAGTTTCCTTCTGAAAGGATTTTCTTCTCTTCCATGCATTAAAAGGCGCTGAAGGGGTCATATACTATGCTTGAAAGACTTTTTATTTCAGATACTTTATGTAGTAGCTTGATACCTGGATGAAATCAAATACCACTTTCAGATAGCCCAAATGTATGCAAGTATTTGGCCACATCTACACCGTGCAGCAAAGCTAGCTGCCTCCATGAGACTCTCTTTTGTTTTAGACATATTTTGCTATACCATATTCTGTAGATTTCTGTATAATTGTGAAGTTACCATATCTAAAGACAACAATCAATATCTTGAAAAATATCCTGACCCAAGGCAACACTAGCTTGATTTTATTCTTGTGTGGATAAAATCTCAGGGAAAATGCATATATTTTGTTGTCTTCTACCCTTCGTCATTCCGATATCACTTCTCCTACTACTCTTGGGAAAGGTCATTGTCTGTTAGTCTGGGTAGGTGGTACAGGGATATAAATATTACTACTAATAATAACTTTATGGCACTTTTTTATCTCACATAATTTAAGCAATCATCCAGTATATATCTGTCACGGCCCTGAAGGCACAAACAGCAGTGTCCCATCCCAGCCTCTCTGGGACCTCACTCCACCCTGCTCAGGACCACACTTCAGCCCCCCAGGGCCTTCAGTCCCTGTCCCAGTGATGGTGCAGCAGTGCTGATCTCCAGCCCCATCTCTGCCTCCATTTTAGTCCTGGTTGTAGGCCCTGCCTGTGCTCTGGCCCTGATTCATCATTTGCTGTGTTGGGGTGAGCCAATGGACCCTGTTACCATCACCTTGTGCCCTATGGGTGAGGGCACAGCCAGTGCTGGGTCATCCTCAGGTCTGGCCCTACAACTCCAGCTCATGCTACTCCCTCACATAACGGTACAACATAAAATGGAGATTTAATTTATGCATTTCCTGAAGTGATCCTAAGTTTAAGACCAAATTTACCAAGCTGCTCCATCAGGAATTACACCACCCCATCGAGATGAGTTTCATGGGAAATTAGGCACTGATTTCTACAATGATTTTTTTAAACATTATATTTTTAATTCACCAAGAAACTGGTAATGACACACCCTGCAGGATGAACCTGTTTGCAAAAGGTTTCTTGTCAGTTTTATGACTAAACTGTGTAAGGGACAGAAGAATGTTCTTCTCTGCACCTTAGGAAAACAACATTGACCCGATTCAGTCCATCTCATGAGACCTGAAGAATACAGTTAGGGATGTGGCAGCCTTAGACTCCCCTGTAGTCATTTTTAAAAGCTCCAAAAAGCAGTTCAATTCATTCAAGCAACTCAATTCATTTTCCAAAGGGAAGGTGTTTTGCAGGAGGGAAGCTGTGTCTGTCTGTACCATAGCCACTACCGTAATTGCAGTTTGCTGCAGAAAGCAGGTGGTGACTTCCAGAGAGCTCTGTTTTGTGGTGGTCCCTCCACACTTTGATAGCTTTCTCAGAGCACTGCTTGCATGAACTTTCATGAGAGGCACATAGACAGGAGGTGGGTGCCAACTTTCACTGTCTCTTTTGAGACATGGACCTGAGGCTGTCAAAAAAGGTAGGAGGAGAGCGATTCAGGTAAAAGAGCAGCCAGCAGTGTGTGCCTGACCTGTGCAACTCCCCAGGGCATGAATGTGTTCTGTTGTAGGCTGTGGATTGCAGCTGTGTACTGTTAGAGGCAATCATGTGCAATGACTTTGGCCCCTGTGGGGATCCCTCTTGCCCCAGGGTCACTCCTGTCCCCATGGATGCAAGGCTGCCACAGTAGCAAGTCTCCAGGTCCAGCCAGTGGCAAGGCAGGGGGTACATAGTCCCGGAAGGCACATAAGCACACAGACATATGCCTGGCTCCATGGATCAGCACAGAGAAAAGTGCCTTTGACAACACCCACGCAAGCACACACTCCACTCAACACACATGAACAGCACAGCGGCTCAGTCCTGTTCATCTTCTCCAGCTATCTGGATTGAAGTCCACTGGTGGAGTATGCAACCTCCAGTTTGGGTTTCCCCAGTAGCTGTTCCTAGACAATCACTGGAATGGGGACCAGCGAGCCCCTTAGGTTGACCGGCTCTCATTCCAGTGGCCAGCACTGAGACATCTCCACCCCACTAGCCAGTCCAACTTCAAGGTAAGTTTTAAACAATCCAAAAATTCCCTTCCCTCCGCAACCCATAATAAGGCTATGTTCCTTTAGACAATGGAACTCTAGTTCACAGGGCATTGCAGGGAGTGTCTTGCACTCACTCCACTCAGCATTTGCTGGTGGATTTGCTGGTGGTCTCACCATTCTCCTTGGATGGTCTCAGGAATAGCTAATGTTTACATACAGTCAAAGGAGGAATGGCCAGGGTAATGAAGAATAAATTCATTGGAGATTAGCATATATCCAGGTCAGGAAGCCCACGAGCTGTAAGTGTTTGAAGGCTAGGAGAGTACTAGAAGTGTCATATATACTTGTTTCATTCTTAAACTCTTGCCTTCATAACTGCTTTTTGTAGCTGTCCTAAACAAGGCACGGGGGAGATGAATCTTCATTTTTGTCCAGGGTGGCTGTTTTTGGAGGGCAATGCAGATCTGTCCCCTTCTAACACAAAGGAGAGACTTGGCTGAGATTGTAACGAGCATTCATCTCTGTCATGTCTTTCTCTACTTCAGCCCTGTTTCATGAGAAAATATTTCAATTGTCTACTGCAAATGAAATTACAGAATGGCAGGAAAGAGGATGGTGTCATTTATCACATAAAGATACTGGCAGAAGCAAGGAGGATGAGTGAGTCAAAGGGCAGGTAAGAAGGATAAACTGATTTGGGGAACATTTCCCATGTTGCAGATTTAAGACCAACCATTAAGAGCTGTCATTTTTATGAGCTAAAATTGGTCCTCCAGCATATTATTTCCCACATTTTTTACAAAGCTTATTTTAGCCTTCTTTTACCTGAGGATAGACCAAGACAATACACAAACCAAGGTAAAGCAGAACAGGGAAGGTGAGTTACTCTGCAGCCTCTAGATCTTTTATCATAAGCTGCTTCTTCATTTAACATCTCCTCTGAGCCTTTCTCCATAAAGCATTATGGTTTTGCTCTGAATTGAAACTGAAGTATTTGCTGTTTAATGTGTGAGGTTTTTTTACAGATTATTTAAGGCACAATTTCTGTTTATAGTCCCAGGGTATATTCTAATCACCTTTGTTTACCTCATATTCCTTTCCTAATTAACTGACAACCTATTAGCATACATTTTTTTATCCCAGGAGTATTAATTATACATAATTTATATCATAAGCATTTATTCCTTATCAGTCAGCTGAATAAAACATTTACCTGTTTATAGCTACTTGAGGTTAACACTTTTATACAAAAAACTCACCTGAGACTTCCAATCAAATTATCAGATTTTTAATTTTCTGTTACATAATGACACTGTATTAGTCATTGTAGTATTTTATTCCACTCTAGGCTAAACAATCATTTAGTGGAGCAGAGCGTTGGCAGCATTAATTAACCAATGATACATGCTCAGTTGAACAATAAGCTGCAAATAATAAAAATACAAGATGAGATAATGTATAGACCTTCTGTGTTAATTGTATGTTGGAGAGCAGTACTAAGGCCTACCCTCAACTGTACACATGTAGCTCAGTGAGAGCTCTGCATCCAGGGGGAGACTCTGGCTGACATGGCAGGATGGAACATTGTCACTCTCGGGCTGCAAAATTCATCGTGTGGATTTTATCTTGGCCCATAACACTCAGTCATTTCTGAATACAAACTGCAGAGCAACCAGGTGGAAAAAGGGGATATTCTATCACCTTAGGAAAATAAGCTGATAAAGATACTGTTGCAAGAAGCTTTGAATAAATGTAAAAAAAAAAAAAAAAAAAAAAAAAAAGTAAGCTTAGTACATTGTGTTCTTAAGGAACTGGACTCAATTAGTTTATCCCAAGGCATACCATGCTTTTTTTGTCCTGTTTGTCTCTGGTTTTTTGACTCCTGCCCCTCTCACTTCCATTTTCTCCTGAGTATTTAAGGGTTTTTTTAATCCCTCTTGGGATTTCTCTACTACTCTCATGTTATTCACCTTTCATTATTATTTTCATATAGTATCCTTTTTCATATTTGATTTTTATTTTCCATTTCACTTCCACTCCTGTGCCACTGGACTTTTAACCCTCAGTCTCCAATGCTTCTCACTGTATCTTCTGGTTCTTTCTCCCCTTCTCTTTGTTTCTGTCCTTCTCTCATATCACTGCCCCTGAACCCCTCTCTCCCTCAACCTAGTGTTCTATTTACTTAGCTCTTACTTCATTTACTATTCATTATTCCCCTGTTCTTTGTACAACCATTGTGCCTTAGAGCTCTGGCCATGGAGCGGGCTCCATTGTAGCAGGCACTATAGAAACACAAAGCAAATCATGTGCCTCTGACCCATGCAGCCAGATACAAGAGAAGAAACTAGAGGAGAAGATTGCTGGATCAAAAGAAAACCTTCTCCTTTCACCCCTGCATATAGATAATTCAATTTACTTTAGCAGGGGCAGAATAAGGACAGTGTTGTTAAACAAAAGTAGTCAAGGGTGGAAGCACATGAGTATTTTGGAGGAAAAAGAAGTACGAGAACAACACAGAAGAAAAATGTGGGCCAGAAATTTTCATAGTGGGTGATCTTTAAGGGCAAGAAGCACATAGAAGGACATTGAAAAGACCATACATGTATGATGCACATTTCAAATGACAAAGACATCCACTCATAATGGCCAGTTCTGTCTTGGGGTCAGGATTCATCTGACCAACTTAAACATCTAAAATCTGAGTTAGCTTCTTACCAGGCTGAAATTCATCACTAAAGTAAATGTCTAAAATAAGTAAGGTTGGCTGAATCCTAAAAGTGTGTCCACCTTTCCTTTATGACTGAAAATGAGCCTGACTACTTCAAATGTGGATTCTCTGAAAGCTTAAAGGCAAGAGGGCAAAGTCCCTAGGCAAGAGGGACTCTGTAGGCATGTCCATCCTTGATAATAAACTGGCCTAAGCCCTAACTTCGTCCTTTCTGCTTCTCTGAGCCCGGCAGCTGAAAGCCAAGGCCAGCCGGGTGCTGGAGGCCTGTGGGAGCCCTCCAACCATGCACACACTCAGGTGGAAGAGCAACTCAGGGCTCTGCCATGTTTTCCTCCTCCTCCCTCAGGAAGGATGGTGACATTGTACTCTCAGGAACCAGGACAGGTCGAGGCCCATTTATCTTCTTTACCCTGACTCAAATCTTATTACTTTCTTTTACAACATTCATTTGCTAATTTGGGGTTCTCTACCATGCTGTGTCTGGCCTCTTGATTGGGAATACTATTTTTAATTTGATTAAGATTTCACACAGTGCTCCAAACATAACCTCCATAAACCTCTAGGTTTTCAGGAGCTGTCCTGGTATTACAAGACATTGCCTGGTTTTTGTTAACACCATTAGTACATGATATTTCTATGTGAATTTCCATAGCTGTTAGGAGAAGGTGAAGACCTTGGAATGTTCTCCTGACCACTTCTTTGCTTCTTTTTGCTAATACACTTTTTGCTCCTTAACACTAGTTTGCTTCTTCTATCAGTTTTCTAAACTTAAAATCAAGCAGATAGGCTACTCCTGGTCACTAGTGACTTCAGTATTTGAAGAGAGTTTCTTTGCTTACATAGATTGGTTGAAGACTGATCTTTACAATGACATAGATCTCTGGAACTGACTGAAGTGCTCTTTATGGAAGGTGTTTGGCTTGTGTAGCAGAAGTAGGTACTGAAACAAATCTCTTCAACTCCCACTTCCTTGTAGAATAGAAAGTAATTATTTTGGGTGTAGATGCTGCCGATGACCTCTCCTTCAGGATGGTCTTCCTGTTTCCCTTGATGTTTTTCTGCTTTTTTTGACACTTCAAAAGGAGCCTTACATTTTACAGAGGTTCAAATATTTGTCTGAATCAAATTCTCCCATATTCAGCAAGACAACTTGTGAATGAGATGAGAGAAGGAGGGGGAAATGTAATTAACAAAGGGATGCAAATAGTATTGTAATTACCTGCTTTGTGACTTGCTGTATGCTGCTGTGTGCTGCTGAAATAGACTGCTGAGGCCACCAGAAGATAAGAACATCTCTCACCTCTCATAGCCTGTTAGAACAACAACCTAGATGCAGATGCTTGCTCCACAAACTCCTATCCCTCTTCCTCTGTCAGACAATGGGTTCATTTCTGTTCCTACGGCTGCCAAGCTGTGCTCTGTGTACCATCAGCAGGCCATGAGGTTGTGTTAATGATCAGCAGAAGTCTAGTGGAGTATAATAATCAGTCATTATGTCACCTTTGTGTTCATTAAAAGCACAGACCCATAGTATACGTGGCGGCCAACAGGAATGCCCAACGGCTGGCCAAAATATTTCCTGGTTCACCAGAAATGTTGAAGGCTGAACAGTAGCTTTGTGGTTCAAAAAGTGAAAAATTCTGTTTCAAGCTGTACAACTGTTTTAAATTGTACCAGATATGATGTCAAATCCCAAATAATGACTTAGTAACTTTTCTGCCTGCATCTTTTTAGAACCCTCTCTGCTTAGTTTCTTGGCGAAATTAAGGTTTAAAAGGTTTTCACTCCTCTTAGTCCTTCTGATCCAGTTGATGTTTTATTTCTTCTGCTGTAGCAACAATGTATTGGCCCTGCCCCATAAAACCTACTGAAAACACTGAGGCTGTAGCATTGCCACTGACAACAAATGTGGCTTCAGAATACCTTTGATCCAGCTGAAGACATCAGTTTCCTTGATCCCACAGACAGATCATAGTACTATAGTTATAAAAATATATTCTGCTTGTGAACCAAGTATTTTAATGAATATAAATATTTCAAGACCATCAATATGCAATATTGGCAATTTATGTCTATATATTCACTGATTATTGCAGTCACTCTTAAGAAAGCTTTTGAACCACACCCTTACAAGTCTGACATAACTGCCTCTCAGGAGTAGTGAGTGAAAACTGTGCTGAAACACACAGAGCTGAACAACAACCCGCTTTTACAAAATCACGAAATCACAGAATCACAGAATAAGATGAGTTGGAAAGGACCTGCAAGGATCATCGAGTCCAAGTCTTGGCCCTACCTAGCACAGGACAGCCCCAAGAGTCACACCATGTGCCTGAGAGCATTGTCCAAATCCTTCTTGAGCTGTGTCAGGCTTGGTGCTGTGGCCACTTTCCTGGGAAGCCTGTTCCAGTGCCCAACCACCCTCTGGGTGAAGAACTTTTTTCTAAAATCTGACATAAACCTGCCTTGACTTAACTTCAGGCAGTTCCCTCAGGTCCTGCCACTGGTCACCAGAGAGAAGGTATCAGTGTCTGCCCCTTCCTTTCCCCTCTCGAGAAAGTTGTAGACTGCTATGAGGTCTCCCCTCAGTCTCCTCTTCTCCAGGCTGAACAGACCAAATGACCTCAGTCTCTCCTCATACAGCTTCCCCTCAAGGTCCTTCAACACCTCTATGGCCCACCTTTGGATGTTCTCTAACAGTTTAATATCTTTCTTATATTGTGGCACCCAAAACTGCCCCCGGCACTCGAGGTGAGGCCACCCCAGTGCAGAGCAGAGTGGGACAATCCCCTCCCTTGCCCGGCTGGTGATGCTGTGCTTGATGCCCCCCAGGACACAGATGTCTCTCTAGAGGAAGGCACAAGGTCAACTTTTCCAATTTCAGCTATGTAAAATTAAGTGTCTTGCTCTATAGCAAGGCCTTTAGGTAAATTAATTTTTACTGAGGTGAATCACATAAAGCAGCCAAGATTAAAATTTAAAATAATCCTGTCTCAGGTTCTGAGGAGTGAAACTGCCTTGAGCAAATTTACATGAGAGGTTTAATGTTCAGACCCATCAGCTGTCAATGCTGACTCAGTTCTCTGTCCTACAGTGAGCACCAAGCCTAGCTGAAAACACACATGAGTTGTGTGGGATCCCCACTTTACTGTCAGGAGCCTGAATTCTCCCTCAGATATCCAAGCACCTCTTGACGCACATCGTCAGTGACTGTCCTTCCTCATGCATACCTCTTAAAAAAAACCCAAAATAATGCAAAACATACACTTTCAACCTTTGGAGCCCTGAAATGAAGGACCCCCAAAGTGTTGGACATTTTTATCATTACAACCAGCTCTTCATCAGTTACAGCATTTCTATTGGTCTCTGAGCTTAGACATCACGTTGTGTCTTTTGCTATAAGAGCCCAAAGTTCAAATTATTTCACAAAAATAAAAGACCATATAAGGATGTGGATATGGAATTGTTAAGTTAATGGCTGGACACAATGATTTTAGAGGTCTTTTCCAACATAAATTATTCTATGATTGTATAAGTATCTCCTGAAAGAAGAAAATTCACACCTTAAACAATAGAGCTTGACTTACTCCTTGTGCAGGCAATGCTTCTGACCCAATACACAGTATATCAGACATCTCCATTGGAGCAAATTGACTTGATCCCCTTCAGTGAACACAGCAGGAATGATTTCTTCCCATTTGACCGCTTCCCAGTGTTCTGTGAAATAAACCAAACATATATGTTCTGGAATCAAAGCCCAATTTCAAAAAAAAATCCCACAAATTAAACAGTCTTTCAGAATTACAGCACAATATTAATTATCTCAGGCTATATCTAATGTTGGGATGTGGCTTTATATGAAGTATGAGATACCTTATGGCATTCTGGATGCATTTTATGACTTTATGCATTTTATAGTTAAAGTAACTTCATTGGTTTTAATATTTAAATCAGCTTCACTTAAGTTGCCTGAAGGAAGCGTGTAATTCCTTTTGCTTTAAGAAAGTAAATTGCCAAATCAGTATTTAGGTTACAGAGTCTAGAGGGAAATCTGTCCAAGAAATAAAAACTGCAGTTGTCACAGTGAATGATCAGTTAATAAGGGGCTGTCCACAAAACGTATGCAGCAATTTGAGTTGTCTTCAAAAGTCAAGTGAATGCTGTGCAATTCATGAATTTAGTATGAATACTGATATATTTGTCATTTCTCTTGAAAAAGTAGCTTCTAAAGTGACACTGCTTAAGTGGAAATCTCAATGTCTCATAAAAAAACAGCAGCTTTCTAGCCCTCACATTTGTGGCAAAAGTTGAATCACATCACAGAAACACAAATCAGAAAATATTTTTTTTTTAAATCTCACAGTTTTAAAGTTTCATGATTACTGAGTGCTTGAGGTTGATAATATTTCATTATTCCTGCCTCTGATAACATTTTTTACCTGGAAAATAGTGTGGAAGTCCATTACAAAAACATAGCAAAATGCACAATCTCACTATAAATAGTCTGTTGGGCAGGTTTATGGAAGAAGGATCAGATACAACATAGAAGAAGGTGGTGCTGCTCCACAGCCCTCTGGCTTTTCAGAAGAAAGCTTCCACTATGCTATATAAGTGATAGAGAAGATGAAGCTGCTTAAATACTTTGCCTCCATCCCGCAGTTAATTATTTGGCTGTTCAATGGATTATGAAACCTGTGTGTTTCAGGAGTAACTGGAGAAGGTAATGCATGCTTAAAACATCCGGTTTTGGCAAACTGTTTTCAAGGAAAAATAGTACCAGGAAATGTGGAAGCCTCCTTTACATCTGCCTTAGGACCTAGAGATGCTGATCACCCACCTTTTATTACTCATCTGTTTATTTTTTTATTCATTCTTCCTTCCCTGTGCAGGTTTTGTCCTCTTCTTCCTCACTTATCTTTGCTTTCCATTCTTATATTTTCATAGAGAGCAATTCTCAAGTAATTTGGTGAATTCTTTTGAAATCCCCCACTCCAACAGCAGCTCTACTCTTCCTGCTAGCTGCCTCCAGGAGCTGGCAGCAGAGCAATCTAGATGAAACAATTGCTTTCAGAAATGCTCCTTTGGATTTTTTCATGCAGGAAGGGAATTCCAACAGCCACTGTGGAAACTCCATGGACCTTTCCAATTCCCAATGACGAGACTTCTAAGCCTAATCCGTCAGAAATCCTTAGCAGCTGCTGGACCACAAATGTCTGGCTGCTCTACAGACCACATATGGTAGTGGATGCTTCAATAATGAGTGAGACATCTCTTGTCCACATCAACTGCACAAAACTTAATTACATTTCACCTTGTCTCTTTCCCAGAAATAGATCAGCTGCATGGAAGATAAGATAAAATAATATCCCTGGAAAAGGGACGATGCAAGAGTATTTGGTCATTGCATATACTACTGGAAACAAGGAAAAAGATTCAGTTTCTAATCAACAGTTTTTTCTAATATCTCCTCCTCTGTTGAATAATGATAGGCAAAGGTGTGTCTTCCCACCACTGGGTTTTTTTTGTGAAGCATTCTTTGGTAATACATATTTTTGTGTTGTTCAAACCGAAGATATATTTTACTTTTTCTTGAAAGTCACACAATTTACTCTGGGAATTTCTGCCTATCCTGATTTCTGTTCCAGAACCACTCAAATTGAGAGAGCTGAGTACTTTCCTTTGTATGAATATATATGAAGTTAAACTGGGGTATTGTGAAAAATAGTTCACAAAGCCAATAGAAAGCTATATATAAAATGATATTCTCATTTCAGATGACGCCTAAGACAAAAAGGATATAGGTAAACACAGCTGCAACATTTTTAGGCATATAATCAAAGGCACAAAAAAATATTGGAAAACTATGTTAATTATTGTAATTAAAATGTGAACAGTATTGATGGAAAATATCTTTAAAGCATATAAAATCAAAACAAATCTTTTAACATATGGGAATTTATTCTAGAGGAAAGATATGCCAGAACAAAAGTACCAGTTACCTACTTGCTTCTTACTGCTAGTAGAAGTTGAAACTTAAGAGAGAAGCAAGAAATAGAAGAAATGCTCCTCAGTTCTGGGTCACTGAATCCTCTACTTTATGAAGAAATGGGAAACTAGCATCAAAACAATAACAGAAGGGTTTTTCTAAAATGTTCTGTGTTAAGACACTTGCCTCTCCATCTGCAGCTCCAATGTCATTCCCTTCTTATATTGTGTTTCTGTACCATTTTCTTTCCTTCCTTCTTTTTAAGTTTTTTGATTCTGATCTTTTCCTTATTCCCTGCTGATATTTTCCCTTCATCTCTCTGTGAATGTCACAGCAAGTGAGTACATGTTCAGCTTTCAGCTGGAGTTGCTTCCACTGGGTTTAAGTGGAAGTGTAAAATGAAATTGATCTGTGGAAGACCCTTAAGCTCCCTACACAGTCTGTGGAGACTGGCAAGCTCTCACCAGATGGAGTCACATTCCAAGTAGAAGCCGGACTAGACAGTTTGGTGTTCCAAAAGATGCCATGTCTGCGCAGACAGCCTGAGACAGCCAGGCACCTGAAGTAGGTCTCTATCAACTCCTTGTCATTCCATGGAAGACATCCGAGGCCCCACAGAACTTTCCACTGCTTTGTCTTTTAGGTTAATGCTTTTTTTTTTTTTTTTTTTTAATAGATGTCATCAACACTTTGCTCTTCAGGGGCCTTCTATTCAACAGGATCCCAACAACAGTCTTCTATTCAACAGTCGTAACAACAGACTAGGAATAGTTTCGAAACCTAAGGTGTTGGGTGGCATATACCCACCCAAAGGTGGCACAAGCCCACCCAAAGGACTAAAATGACTATATACTACTCTACTGTCTACCCCTTGCCATGGCTCCAGTCATACCGGAGTAAACCCAGCTACAGACCTGAAAAATCCCCTTTCAAAGTGGGAAATGCAGTGGCCTTGACACCACCATTATCAATGGCTTGCAAGTACAGCTGGATGCAGATCATGTTCTGCACTTCAGCACAGCCCTGGGCCTGCTCCTCATGCTCAGAGGGAATCTCTGTGCCTCTTACTGCCCTCCAGTACAGACCACCCTCCTGTCTGTACAGGCTGTGAGGCATCAGTGGTCCTGAGTGTAGTGTGAGGAGTGGAGTAAGTTACCTGCTCTAGAAAGTCAATGAAGTCCTAAAGCAGGATGTGAAGAGGCACTGATAGCTCCACAAATCAAAATAGCTACCTGGCAATTGTTTGGAGAGATGGGCCTTTTCTGGCTTTCCATTCTGAAACTATTTTTCTCAATTTATCATTTGGAGGGGGAGCTGACATCTTCCTTCCACAGAGAAGCATTTAATTTTAAGATAATTTGCACATAATACTTTGCTTTTCCATTGCTTCAAACAGAATGATTTCCCATTAAGATAAAGCAAGGATGAGCAGACTGGCCACTGAACAGAGTGTTCTGGCAGAGCAGAGCAGCAGTATAATGACATTAAGAGTTAGATTTTTAAAACATTTAAAAAATAAATTAGATTACAAAATGAAATTTTAAAAAAAAAAAGTCCAAAATTATCTGAGCAGTACAGAGTGACTTGGAGGTCCTTCACAAATGCAGAACAATTGGCTTCATCCACAGGCCTTAACTGCTCCAGCTGGTCATTACCTGACCACTAAAGCCCTTTGGATGAGCCAGTAATGTTTAAATAATCCACACCCAGACATTGTCTTACACCTTCCTTGGTGGACTGCACTGCAAATGCCTGGTACAATTAATTAACATTGGGACCAAAACCAGAGACGCCAGCTTCCAAAACAAATGCTCAGTCATGTAGCCAAAAGCACAGCTCCAATGGCATAAGCCGATTTACTCCCTGTTTTATTAAACTTCCACAGTGTTTAGAATCACTAAGTCACAGTAGGTCTGGCACTTCATGTTATGAACCTTGGTGAGCATTTCCTTACCCACCCAAACAGAAATGTAAGCCTCTATTGCTAATTCTGCTGTCTGAAGCATTTCTGTTTTACTGAAAATCATATGTAATGATGTGAAATTTGGCAACATATGTAACATACCTGCCTGAGCCCAATTAAGACATGACTCTGCATATATGGATGCGTCTGCTTCCCTTCTAAAAGTTTGAGCATTATTTTGTGGTTTGTGTGTTTCTCATGTCACAGCCTGTGATCACTCTTAATATGCACATGGCTATAGCAAACTTTCCCTTGTAGCCACAAATCACCCTCATTTACTTGCAGTCATCTGAAAGTTAAGTTTCAAACATGAGCGGATTTTCTGGTTTTCCTGTATATTCATCAGCCTGATGTAGACATCTCTAGGAGGCAATTTGTCTTGCCAAAACTTTATTGTCAAAGAGTGTCATATACCCTGAGGTGGCTCATCTCTCTCTGCTGAACATTGATGTAGTCTAAGCACTGCCTTACAAATAAACAGACTTTTCAGATAGCATGAATCACCTGGGACGCATCGTGTCCTTGCATGCTATTGGTATGCTCATGGTATGGTAGCTCAGTTTGTAATTTCAGATTAATTTTCTGTCTATAAGTAGGGAGAGATTAAAGAAACTATGAAAAGTAGTTTCATGATGTAATTTCAAATATGTTCAAACACTTTGTACAATTTAAGGAGAGCAGTGATGGGTAAATTCTGGAGATCAGCAAAAATTTGCCCTTTTTTTACTTTTCTGTGGATGTTCTTTACAGAAATAAGTTTTGTTGAAATATTTATTGGACTCCACACAGCCAGAAGTGCTTGTTGGCCTCTCTTAGCCCTCCTCATTCCCTCGATGGGAAAAAGTAATTTTTCCCTAGTCTCTATTGAGACTTTTGTTCGTTATTCTTCTACCTTCTCGCAAGATGGAAGAGTAAAGAGCATTTTTTAAGGAACATACAAGTATAAGTTCCTTATAATTTTAAGGATCTTACAAGTGTAAATTGATAAAACTTGGAGCCTTAGAACAGGATCCCCAGGGAAGTGGTGGAGTCACTATCCTTGGAAGCGTTCAAAAAATGAGTAGACATGGCACTTCATAATACGGTTTAGTGGCCACTGTGGTCAAAGGTTGTAATTGATGATCTGGGAGGCCTTTTCCAACCTTAATGATTCCATGATTCTATGAGAAGAGTGTTTGCAGCAAAGTAAGAACTCAACATTATGAGTGGCATTAATTAGATTTCAACACCAACCTAGTCACCTTAAGCTCCCTTTGCATCCCCTTAGCAGAGAAAAATGGGCTCTTTCATAATGTGATTGATCTGATGTCCTTTAGATTGAGATGAAACCTTGGCCTTTGTAGCAGCCAATTTCCTTCTTTTAATGACAAGGAAGCTTATGGTGGCTAAATCAGCTGTAGAGATCTTAAACCCAGATAGCAACGTTTCATGCAATGATCTGGTGGTCATGGGAAAAGATCAATGTGTTTCATATTTAATCACTTCCTAAATAAATTAAGGCAAATGAAAATCATAGTAGCCACAAAAAGGATTTTCTCAAATAGTGTGATTTAAGTTGCTACTATTCCTAACCAGATATTTATCTCAGCAGACCTGACTGCTTTAGGGTGAGCTGAATGGTGTTTGAACTCCATTAACTAAATTGCTTTTTAGGCTGCATTGCCCATTGACCAAATCCAACCTGTTATCTGGGGTTGCCTAATTTTATATCAGTTTATTTATATCGAGAATGTTGCAAGATGCAGTTTTCTGTTTCTAATACACAGACTAACACAAGAGCAGTTTTTTCACCAAAAAATGAGCTGGTTCTCTGAATGTTTTAAATTATTAAAAAAATCATCCTACCCTCCTAATGCACTAGCCCTTTAAAGAACTCTTTCTAGATTTGCAGAGTAAAAATATGACTCTTAGTTCCCATATATTTAGAATTTTACAGGTTATTGAAATAGCATATGCTGGAAATAATTGCGGTCAGCTGGCTTGGTGCAATAATTTCATTTTGGTTCATTTCTAGCCTGTACTTGTTTTTAAAGCATCTTGTTGTTTTAACATCTGTCGCTTTTGAGATATAATTATCACTTCAGATTTCTTTTTTGTTTCAAAATAATCTTGAGCAACAGAGGTTATTTGTTTGTCCTCCTTTTCCATTCATAGATGTAGGTGATTTATAGTAAATCAAATTCTTCTTCATTATCTATCTTCACCTAAGCCATATCCTCTGGTTGCCCCATTCTGACAGAACAGCAAGGTCTGAGTTTTTGTTTCTGCTGCACAACTTACTAGGTGCACTGTCCTGACTTATATGTAAGACTGGGCTTTCTCTTTTAAGTACTTCTACCACACCATCTTCGACAGCATTTACATATGGTATTGAATGTTTCTTTATAATGGTAATACTCCCCCAAAAAAAAAGATACTAAAATCTTTCTAGTAGAAGACATCTTTACTAGTAGAAGTTGTCTGTTGTTCTACACTGGCAAACTTGTTTTATGGTAATAAAATCACTTTCTAACAAGACATGTTTCAAAGATTTCACTGGCATGTCTAATGCATATTTAATGCAAATTCTCCCGTCATTAAAACTGCTTTGATGGTATTCCTGAAAGTTGTGTTGGGTACCTGCAGAAAGCAAGGGAGAGAGTAGGAGAGGAAAGGTAGAGAGTTGTATGGATTTCCAGCTAGCACCTACCCTAGAGTCCAAAAAACATCTACCAGTGTCCAGATTTCTTGAGAACATGAGACAGTCTTGTAGTGAGCAGAGGCGGTTTGGCTCACCATGCCTCATTCCCTTTTCCATCTACACCATGATGTCTTCTAATTGATTCTTTAATGACCTCCGTGTTTTTGCCTTAACTATCTTGCCTAGTAAGCCATTCCACACATTTATGATTCGCTGCTTGAAAAAAATGCTTCCTGACATCTGTTCTGAATTTGTTTTTCTTTAATTTTCATTTATGCCCTCTCGTTCTATCATCTGTGTTGGGCTGAAAATAGGAACCCATGTTGACATTTTCTGAACCATTTAAATTTTATGTTCTTTAATTAAAAAACTCCTTCTCAACTAGACAGAAGTCTAACCTGATGGTGGAGAATATAGTACTGTATTTAAAATAAAATATTAATTTTATAAATATAAAAATTCATTGATATGTATATTTAGTGTTTCATAGTTCAACTCATCATGTCTCCTAAAGACGAAATTCCAACATTTGCTAAGGTTCTCTCACAAATATAAAGAGGGCAGGGAATGCACTGTAAACAGTAAAAGGGGCCAGGACCTAAGGGGATTTTTTCTGGTTTTGTCTAAGACATCCTTTATTTTATTGTTTTATTCTTCTTTAGATGTCTTAATTACATGCATGCCAATGGAACTACAGTTTTCTCTTAGTCAGATTTTCACATTAAATTACCGGTTTTCAAAAATGCTAAACATTTTACCTTTTCAAAATTAGGTTTTTTTCAAAGATATCTCAGTTTGGACTGCCACAGATTGAAATATTCTCCCAGTTTGTCTTAAAAGATGGAAATAGCTGAGAGCTGTCACTAACTTTAATCACCATGGCTTTGTCAGTGCTAATTCTCCAATCCAAGCTCAAATCTTGACACTATATGCTTTTCCAATTGGTCGATGCTGTGAATTTATTTAAAATCATGTATTTAAGTGTGGTTTTGCTTCCTTCTGTTAGTCCCTCCTCTAGTTTTTCACTCATTATTTTTCTCCTCCCCTTTTGCAAAACAATGACTAAAGTGTCAAGGTTACCCCAATGCTCTAAAGTTTCAGTCACCACAGTCAAAAACAGTAGTAGCACTAAAAGTGATTTTAGTTTCAACCATTTTATGTGACTAATGAACAAATTTCTTTTTAGTGCTTCTGCTTGGCATGCTCAGGCAAACCTTTCCTGCCATAGGTTCTGAGGAGCATTACCTATTCTAGCCTGGTTTGCAAGCAGCCTCCTTGGGAAGAAACAAAACAACAACATAAACTATAGTTGTGAAAAAATGCAGAGATCACAGTCCTTCCCTGGGACAGAGTGGAATTTTGATGCCTCTGAATGCTATTAAGAGGCAATATACTAATAAGTAGATTTTACAGCAAAAATCTCACTTGTTAAAAGCATGGCTATTCTTATTAGCACATTCAATACAGAAAGAAGAGAGCAAAAATAGGTGAAGATTGTAAAGCTTCAAAAAAATTGAATGAGAAATTTTACCATTCTGAGTAATTTTAAATGCAATTTTAGATCCCGTGCCAATTTTAGATACCATGCATTTAAGTAATATTTCTGGGAATGTAATTGATATACAAGAATCAAGTCCTGTCAGTTCCCTGAGCCTGTGTGTAGTATGGAAAAGTACATTGTTCTTGTTCTTCCTATGCACGTCAGAAGTAGCCCAAAAGGCAAAAGACAAAGCATGTGCCATTTGCCTTAACCTGAGGGCTGTAGGGGGAAAAAAGGGCAAACACTAACCCCTCCCAACCAACTTCAGCAATAACTTTTCTCTGCTTCACTTTAGCATCTTTCTGCTCAGATCTTAACTTCCTTCTGCCAAATTCTTATTGCCCTTCTTTTTTACCTTCTCAGAAATATTCTCTGATCTTTTGTGCCAATGCTCAAAATGTGGGTTCAGATGAGGTCATTTATTACTATCCAAGAAGATAATAGGACCCAGGAGCTTCAATATGCCCTGTTTGAGTATCATATATCCTCCAGGACTTTGCATTTTGTACTGCTTTTTGGGCCAAGTGCCTCGACTGAGCCTGTATCAATAGAATTTCAGAAACATACATGGAAACAAAGGATTGCAGAATCAGTTTAACAGAATGTGAAGAGATAGCCATCTCAACAATTTTCCAGGGTAATTTGGCCTGATGCTTACGCCTAAAATTCATTTTGTTAGAGTGACTGATCTTCAGGAGAACTGTGTAATGAATGGACAGCTAGGTTAATGTCAACGTGCTGTTTCAGGCAGAAGCCAAAAATTCTCTTTAATGTTGTCTCATTAGGAAGCCCGCGTGTAAGCATCTTTCCCGGAATACTGTGAGAATCTGTGCGCCAGAGCTGGTGGGAGGGATCCTCCACCAGCTGCCAAACATGACATTTCTGGACAGGCTGCTGAACCCTCAGCAGGTGACATCTGTGAAGCAGCCTTTCATCTTCCTGTCTCTCAATGGCTGGGTACCTGCATGGGGCAGGGATCCCAGAGAGGCTCTATGAATGCAGCCTGTCTCTTTCTCCCAGCTGGGCTTCCACAGCCACAGGCTGAGGATCCCTGAATTTGAGCTTCCAGTGTCAACATCTGCTCTCAGAGCCTCTTTTGTCCATTTCTCTCTTTATGTGCTGACAGCTAAAGCTTGGTCCAGCCAATATAAACTGTCTGTAATCATCAGAACACAATCTACGGACTTTTTACAGCTTTTAAGCAATAGGTGTATTTTTTCACTTCTGTGGTGTATTTAACTGAGTAGGAGAGTGATTAAACAGTAGAAAGGATTGAACAGTTTAGAAATTTTTCAATGGCTGTAAAGAAAGGAAAGCTTAAAAACATGATCTGAGTGAAAACCTACTTAGAGATCATATTAGTATCAGAAGCATTTAAAATTCTAAAACATTGGTACACAGCTTATGGTTTTCTTGAAGATCTTGCAAAAAACCAATTTTCTGAGATGGGAAAAATGGAAAAAAAAAAAAGAAAAAAAAAAAAAATTGGTTTATTTTTTCCTTTTCACAAAGTCCCCAAAAGGCAAATGTTCTTTTCACAAAATTCCAAGTGTTGCTAAATATAATTTATTCACAACAATTAATGTTATCGCAATGAATACCAAATGAATTGCTAATCATTGGCCATCCTGTTTTAAAGTGTTACCTATCCATCTGTCTGTTTTGCTAAAGGTACTTTTCACAACATATGTTTCTTTTGGCTCTTTGAGTGCCACTAGCAAAGCGTAGTCACCCATCAGAAGGACATTCAAATACATAATAAACAGAAAGTTGGTCAGAACGTTTCCATGTCTTGGATAGATATTCCTGGTTTACTTTTCTTTATGAAGGAAGCAAGGTTTTACCTCAGAGCTGGAGAAATGTAGGTGAGAAGATTATTTCTTGTGGCCAAACGATAAGGATGTAATGATAGGGCATAGTGTAATGGTCTTAAGCTGAAGGACAGTAAGTTTAGATATTAGGAAAAAGTCTTTGCTGTGAGGGTGGTGAGGCACTGGAACAGGTTGCCCAGAGAGGTTGTGTAATCTTCCTCCATGGAGGTGTTTAAGACCAAACTGGATGCAGCTATGAGCAACCTGCTCTGGTGGAATGTTCCCTGCCCGTGGCAGGGAGTTGGAACTAGATGATCCTTAAGGTCCCTTCCAACTCAAACCATTCTATGGTTCTATGGATTGGAAACATAAGGTCTGGATACTTCTCTCACTTCTGCCACAGGCAACCCAGCCCTCATGATCTTGAGCCTTTCAGAACAGAACAAGAACCTAAGTGGATATTTATGAGTTGAAATGTCATTCAATTTCAAATTTAATTTGGGTCCTAAATCATCTGTAAATGAATCAACCACTACCTTTGGGTATTTCTTGTTTGGTGTTTGTAAAATGATCATCCCAGCAAGCCTGTAACTGTGATAAGTGGTTTATAGATATTCATAATGAATACTGGGAGCCTTACACTAAAGGAGAGCAGTAACTGTGTGATATTACCACCTTCATGAAGTTCATCTTCTGACACTGGTGAAACAGTACAATCACATTTTTTACTACCACTTATTTTCAGTTGAGCAGTGCCAAGATGAGCTAAAACATGTATAATACTTGATATGGACATGCCCTAA
This sequence comes from Dicrurus megarhynchus, assembly GCA_013399195.1. Taxonomy (NCBI): domain Eukaryota; kingdom Metazoa; phylum Chordata; class Aves; order Passeriformes; family Dicruridae; genus Dicrurus; species Dicrurus megarhynchus. Next base: position 464,940 of record VXAD01002549.1, on the reverse strand, counting down.
GCACCAAATGTGAGATGTGCATGGCTGAACACCTGGCCTGGCCTGGCTCTTCAGCAGGGGCACTACACTTCCACCGTTGCACCTACAGCCTGTCTCAACAGCCACTGAGAGCAATAAAGACCTGACTTGCAGCCTGAAGGGAGATAGAAGCCTGAAATGTACACCTTAGAAGGCCAGCTGTGAGCAGGCAATGTACCAAGAAGTATCTTCACTACAGGAAAATAGCGAGTTTTTACTTCAATATAGTTTAGAAAACAGGACTAAATTCCTGGATTATGTATTCAATATGAATAGGTGGTGACATGGGACCAGGCTTATAATCCTAACAAATAATTTAGTTTTATGTTCTAGCTAGATCATTCAGAAAGGTATTTACAGTGAAAAAAAAAAATTTAAAAAATATATAAAAATATGTGAATGTAAGTATTTAGAAATTAATTAAAATTTGAAGGACCTCTGAGTACCTGGTTTTGGATTTAAATCATGAGCACTTCTGAGTCTGTACCTACCGAGACTTTCTCTGTGGGTACAAGGCATGGGTGAATGTTGGATAGTGAGTTGTGAATACTACAGCATATAAACACAAATAAGAACAAATAGCTCTACACGTAGCTACTTAGTTGTGACTCCAGACCATTATAATTATGAAGTAATCTGTCAACTAGATTTTTAATGCAGTGTCAATGTTACTATATCCTGAGAATATTTTTTTAAAAAATCAACGAAGAGCCAAAATAGATCTGATTTTCATCACTCTAAAAAAGTAGTTATTGCTGACAGTAGAGAAATACCTAATAACTCAGAAGGAAACACAAGCACTCTCTGGGTCACCATCCTGCACTTTTCCAGGGATGTTTGGAAAAAAAACCAAAACAACAAAACACAAAATCAGTGGATGTCCTTAACTCCAATACTGCAGAGAACACAAACATTAAAGGATAAAGGTATAATGCTGTCTTCTTTAGCAATTATATTATGTAAGTAGCCAAGAAAAGTGTCATAAACATTTCTAAATTATATTGGGAAATCAGTTATTCAATACTAATAAATGAATGTCATCCTCCAAAAATGTGCACAACTCAGTCCTCTTTTGTATCTATTTACATTCAACCACATATATTCAATCTCAGATCTCTCTTAAATTTCCAGTTCACAAAATCAATATCCTGGTTCCGCACCTTCTCAGTGAACAGATTCTCTGGAGAGCACTGACAGTCTTTCGCATAGGGCTCACCAGCATGAAGGCAGGGGAGCCACCTGCTTGTGTTTGAAACTCTGCTTTTCAAAAACTGTCATTTTAAAATTATATCATCTCCAATTCTTAGAGTTTCTTGGAATGAAAATACTCTAATTTGCTGCAGATTTATTTTCCTAATGCCAGGTATGCAATTATTTTGTCATTTCAAAGTGCAGAAAATCAATGGAGTACTTAAAAAAAATTAACCAAAACAAAAGCTAAACAAAAAAAACCCCAAGCAGTTAACCAACCTGGAAAGGCAGAAAAACACCTGAAGAACAAAATTATCAGATGTGCAGGATAATAAATAAACTGCTTGTTAAAAGTGCTGGTTAGTGAAGAACATCCTCTGGCCAAGGACAGGAATACAAATTGAGATACATGAGCCTGAAAAAATTTCTCTATGTCTTCAATTTATTGGCCAAATGCATACATATTTTTTAAAAGGTTTGGGTTTAGGTTGTTTGGGATTTTTTTTTAAGTTATTGTAAAGGAATTCATTTGCATTATAATCTTTGTGGAAATAATGATACCTTCCATCTGATTCTAATTTGCTGTCAGAAAAATATCAAGGAAGGAAGGTCAGAATCTTTTAATGTCTATTTCTGCTGTTTGAAAATGCTCTGAAAAAGGCACTGTGACTCTGGTGGGGGCTCTTTGATGGGAGTTTTTATGAAGTTAATGTTGCAGAGAGATGGTCGGAAGCCCCCAACAAGCGGACTGTGGCGTGTCGAATGGTCAAACGATTCCATCTGTAGTTAAATCTGCTACTGGAAGCATTTATCAACCTCCCAGTTGTTTAATTTGGGATCCTGCTGCTCCCACACTCTATCTGTATTTTGTCATTTACTAGAGCTGTACCCTTGATAGGTTTGGAAAGAAAAGCAAAACCATACAAATGTTTCAACTGCTTCAGATACTCTGCTCAGAAACCAGAAATCCTGAAAAACCCAATACTCTTATAATTTTCCTCATATAATCTATTTGGTAGATAAGTGAACAGGTTTTGAGTGAAGGATTCTTTGAAAAAATTTACTTACAGTGTTAACTGCACTTCACTACCTTCAGTCTAAGCCAAATTTTTTTACTAGACTGAAAGCCGAACTGCAAATGGTAGCCATCCTCCCTTGAACTTGTAAAAATCTAAATCTAGATTTTATAGCTTCATCCTTCTTCTCCAAACAGCTCAATCTAGCAGACCACATATGCCTATTTAACACTTTGCCTTCCTCTCCCTCTGCTTCATCTGCACCATTCTTTCAGTTCCACTGCTGGCCTGTGATATTCTCAATACCAGGGCACCTTAGAGTTTGTGGTCTCAGACCATTTCCTCTCTTTGCCTGTCAGCTTACTATTATACTGCAGCTGAGAGGCAAAACTTCTTGGCCTGAATAATTAACATATTATTCTTATGCATAAGGGAGCCTGGAGCTCCAGAGAGCAGTCTGGGATCCCCTCCACATTGCAATACTCCCTCTCCTTTAAGATATCGTGAACCTTAAGTAGCTCAGCTGGAAATTATCTCTTTGTTATGTCTTACCAGTGCACCGCAGCCATGCTGCAGGAACCCTTCCAAGGGGAAAAAGAGTTCCATTACCACTTGCATTTCATTGTTTTTTCAAGGAGAAAGTGGGCATCACACAGAGCTCTTAACTATGAGGAGGGTCAGCACACATCAGGGGGATCTAGAGGTGGAAGGATCCAAATCTTGCTAGTAGTCATGTTAGCCAACAAATCTAGTTAAACATTCCTGTTACTGGAATCAATACTTCTTCCAGTGATGTTGGATTGGCAATGTTTTAGCAGAGCAGCAGAGAACAGAAAGAAAAGAAGGATAAGTCAATGGACACTTAATAAAAATGTCACCCCAAAAACAGCAGATGAATGAGAAAGAGGGAAACACAATGAGAGAGAAAGTGGGAAAAGGTATAAAATACAAACCCAGGTACATGACTTCTGGGTGGCAACCATACTGAGTATGGTATAACAGCTCCTCAGAAAAATTTACATTTTTCATTCCACTGCTGGCAGTGTAGTTAGAATATCCCTTTGCACAATGTGATCTGGATGCCAATATCATTCTGTTGGAAGCATCAGTAGGATGCATAGGAGCAGTTTCATACTATTTCTTTAATTGCGAAACTGATAGTAGCAGGAATTAATTGCAAGAACAATAACTTGCCTTAGTGTCAACTATATTTGATAAACTTCTCCCATTCAAACTGTTATAAAGGGAAATAAAATAAGTCCAAAGAGTGAAAGGTGAAAAGAAAAAAAAAATAGAGTGAAGAGAGGAAGGAAGGAGAGAGAAAAAATTAAAATAAAATCCCTTGCTATGGTGAATTCACCTCAGCTACCACCCACGAACCAACCAGGCACTTGCCCACTTCAGCCTTTCTCTCCACCCCAGCTGGATGTGGGAGAAGAGAGAAGAATGAGATTGAGAGATTCTATGGGTCAAAGTGAAGGCAGAAAAATCACTTGCTAAGTACTGTCATGGGCAAAATAAACTCAACTTGAGGTATTTAATTTATTGCCAAATTGCATAACTATTTAATTACTGATTAGAGCATTGCCAATTAAAACAAGACAAGCATTAAGGTGTTAGGGAAAAATCATCTTTTCTTCCACTTTCCCAGGAAAGGAGGACTCCTGTCCTTCCTCCTTCCTTGCTTCCATTTTACTCAATCACTTCAGACTCCTCTTCACCCTCATTATTGACACAGGTTACACTCAGTCCTTGTAACAAGGCAACAAGCAGCACCAGAGGTGGGGGTCAATTACAGAGTCGTTTCTGTGTTTATCACCCTTTACCTGTGCTCCACTGTAGGTTTTCCTCAGGCCACAGTCTCCTCAGTTTGCACCTCCTACCCCTCCTCTGACTTTGTTGTTCCCTCTTGTTTCTCATTCTTTTTTTCCTTTTGCCTCTGGTGTTTCCTGCCCTTTCTTACGTATGTGTTCACAAAGGTGCCACCAATGCAGCTGATAGGATCAGGTGTGCCCTATGGTATGTCTGCTTTGGAGATACGAGTTGTATCTGACAGAAGTCAGTCAGTCCCACGTTTCTTCCCCCAAAGACCACTCCTGCAGCCCTCTCCACTGCCAAAACTTTGCCATTCATACGAAACATATTTATGAGAAAGTTAGATCTGTACTTTCACTGATACTTTTGATGAGAGTGTCAGTCACTGTCACAAGTGAGAGAAGGCCCAAGCCAGTCTATACTTTATCTATGTGTGGATGGATGCAAAGGTTCAGGACCTTCCAACTTTCAGAAATCTCAATGGATAATTCCTTTTGTTCCAAATGAGAGTCTCTATCCCCTACGGTGCAATTATTATAGATTAATACATAATGGCAACTTGCCCTATTTACTATTCATAAAATCATAGAATATGCTAAGTTGCATAAGAAAGCACCCACAAGGATCATCAAAGTCCAACTCCTGGCCCTGCACAGGACAGCTCCAAGAATCACACTGTGTACCTGAGAGCATTGTCCAAATGCTTCTTGAGCTCTGTCAGGCTGGTGCTGTGACCACTTCCCTGGGGAGCCTGTCCCAGTGTCCAAACATCCTCTAGATGAAGAACCTTTTTCTAATACCCAACCTAAATCTTCCCTGACTCAGCTTTAGGCCACTCCCTCAGGTCCTGCCACTGATCACCACACAGATGAGATCAGTGCCTGCTCCTTGCTTCCCCTTATAAGGAAGTTGTAGACCACAATGGAGTCTCCCCTCACTCTCCTCTTCTCCAGGCTGAACAGACCAAGTGACTTCAGCTGTTCCTCATGAGGCTTCCCCTCAAGGTCCTTCAACATCTTTGTTGACCTTTTTTTGATACTTAATAAGAGTTTAATATCTTTCTTATATTGTGGCACCCAAAACTGCCCCCAGCACTCGAGGTGAGGCTGCCCCAGTGCAGAGCAGAGCAGGACAATCCCCTCCCTTGCCCGGCTGTCGATGCTGTGTCTGATGCCCCCAGGACAGGGTTGGCCCTCCTGGCTGCCAGGGCACTGCTGACTCAGGTTCCACCTGACACTGACCAGGACCCCCAGGGCCCTTTCCTGAGCACTTCTCTCCAGCGTCTCATTCCACAGCTTGTACATACACCCAGGGCTGCCCCACCCCAGGTGCAGAACCCAGCACTTGGTCAGAGCTGCCCATGTGTGAAAAAGAACTGCCTGCCTTACAGAGCCTGATATTTCAGTCTCATAAGTCCAGTGAAGTTACACATGAAATTAAATTGACTCAAGTCGTCAGTGCTAGAAAAATGTTTGTATTTACTTCAGCTGCCAGATCCTGTTATTTTCCTAAATCAACTTCCATGAAGCAGCCTCTAGATTAGAAATGTTTCCCTCCTTCACCTTTTTCTTCCATTTCTCTACTTCATTCTCTTTCAACTCCTAGTCCAGGTATCTGATGTGTGTTCTATTGGAATTGATTTGACTCCCTAAGAATCCAGTAGGTCTGACAATCTCAATCTACTTCAGATTCAGGCTATTCAATTCTACTTCAACCTAATTCAGGCTATGAATTTACTTGCTTAATTTTCAAACATGAAAATGGCTAGAAAGTCAGTTACCAATGAAAGTGAAGCAATTTGAATTTTCTAACATTATATTCATAATACCCTTTTTAGCTAATGCATAGCTTAATACTATGAGCCTGGTTTATAGTGCAATATCATCCTTAGCTCAAGCTCTGGTTAAGTAAAGGAGTGAAAATGAAGACCCATTCCCAGCTCCTTTTCAAAATTAAAGCATTAACACTCTTACAAACAGAGCTTATAGCTGCTTTGTAGCTGTGGAAACAGCAATATAGTGTAAAAGCTAGATAGCCCATATATTAGGTGCCCCGAGACAGAACCAATAAGTGGTATAAATGCATTCTATATGGCCTTTTGTAATTAGTAATGAAATGCCTGAAATAAATCCAAAGCCTTGCAAGAAGTCAGCTTTCCTTAGAAAACCTGTTTTCAAATGGCATCGTACTTCAGCATTCTTCAACTTTGTGAGTTCACAGCATCTGCTGCTTAAATATAACAGCACATATGGCAGCATCATTTTAGAAAGCAATGTAAAAAAAGACTGAAGAAACTATTATGAGGACTGCTGTCATGCTCTTGGGGCACAATTGCAATCTTGTGTTCCCATACGGCACCACTGGAGAAAGAATGTGAAGTTTTAATAGGGTAGATAGGGTCAAATACTGTATAATAAACTGACTCAAATGTTCCCTTTTTGTGCTTACATTTTATTAGCTCCAAATTAAATACACAATATAATTTAGGTCCTGAGTTTTTTTCTTGGGACTAAAGGATGTGCTTGAAGTTTAGCCTGAGCATAAGTGCTGTTTTGAAGCCTAAATCAGCATTCATGCAAATCCTAACAAATGTTGACACTCTATCTCTGGCAATCCAAGTGTGTAATTAATTTGTAGATCATCATATACCACTTCTGTGAACTGGTATCACCATCTAACTATTTTTCCACTGGGCAAACTTGTGACTTTTAACAATGATTTTTTTTTTCTGTCTGACTCATATCAGAGAGGACTTGTGTCTCTCAGGGACTAGGACATGCATCTGGAATTATACTGATGTTTCATTATTGACAGACTTTTATAACATGAAAACAAGGGTGCAATTATGCCAACTAGGGCACAGCCTCAACCCAAAAGGTTTATGAAAATATAATTCTTTCATGAATTCCTGGAAATACTATTTCTATTTAATGATATTAAAGAATGGCATTATCCCCTTCTGAGGAGTTGTGTATCTTTGGGAGAATGTGAAGGAAGCTGATCTACCTCTTCTGTAGATAAAAATACCTATGATCACTGTACAGGGATGATGCTTCCTTTCTGGCGCTAACCACACACAGTAATTTTCAAGGGTGTGGGGAAGTTTTGAAAGAGAACAAGTAGAGCTTCAAGGTCCTAAATGAGCTGAGCACTGGGAATCTTTACCAGGACCACGCAGAAAGAACCCACCCTTTCTCCTGATCCATGGAATTCCGTTTGATTTGTGCTGTGATGGCTGATATCACTTGTGCTCTCTCACAGCAAATGAGTGCATAAGAAATATAATTACTAGCAAGCAAGCAGCACAAGGAAAGTCCCTAGGAGGTTGATATAGTCATGTACCGTCTCTTATGTTACTCACTTCTTGGATGTAAATTCAGTAGTGGCAGTGGAACTTCTCGTCAAAAAACATTAGTGAGCTGAGCAAGATTTTCAAAAAGAAAAATGAAATTTAGTGGCAACTACTTCTCTTTGTTTCTTTTTCTCTTATAAGCAACTTAAAGCTATTCTTTTTCACTCATTATTAGGTTATTTTTAGGTTACTCTCAACTAATTTTATAATAGAAAATAAAAACCCAGAGCAGCAGAACAGCACTTCATGAAATTACTGGCACACTGTTCTTCAAACAACACTTATATTTCCTTGTCTTTCTGTGACAGAATTGGATTAGAAAAATTGATCTCCCTGAAGCTGTCTAAAAAAACCCCTATTTTTACCACTACAAATGCCATGCTAGAAGTATGATTTCTTTAAGAACTATTTCTCATTTACTGGCCCTCCTCAGAAGTGTCAAACTGACATTTTTAGCTCCATGTATAACATGTAGGCTCATTTAGAAAGTAAGGGTTTATCCCATAGTCTGATAAGTTCAAGAAGCATTTGGACAATGTTTTCAGGCACACAGTGTGATTCTTGGGGTGTCCTGGGCCTGAAGTTGGACTCTGATTCCCTTCCAATTCAGCAAATTCTATGATTCTATAGTGTGATCTTGAATCTGGTAGTCATCATTAGCTTGTAAGCTAAAATCATTCCAACAGTCCACTCTGGAGATTCAGCTTGCAATGTAATTGGTCCACAATTTGGTCTGTAATGCAGGAGACATACAGATTCCCAGTTTGTTTAAAAGAGGTGTGTACCTAATGATTTCTTCCCTAAGGCATCATACTTACATGAGACACTCTACACCTCAAGGGTTTGTTACCAGGATAATATTATGACACCAAAAAGGATTTCTTTGCTTACCATCATCCCTGCTGTGCCGACCCTTATCCTGGTCTTTGCACATTGTAAGAGGAACGGCTGTTAAAACCCCAGGTTCAGTGCATTTGCCCAGAAACTCAGTCCGAGGCCGCAAGCTGCTGTGCAGAGGTTGTTTATTCTAATGTTATCTATAGCTGTGGTGTCCTGCACAGCCACAGGTCCACCCAGCAGCCGAAATACCCTGGTGCTGCCCACTGGATGGGCATCCCGTAATTTATATACCCTGTTACAAACCCAACCAGAGGACGGTACGTTTCTTTATTTATAACTTTATACCAATTAATTCTAACCTGTTCTAGACATGCAATTTCCTGTCTTATCTCTATTCTACCAATGAATCTGTGCCCCCGTCACCAAGAATATGGTGGACAGTGAAGAAGAAGAAGGAGAAGGCGACCACACCCTTTAGACTCCATCTTAACCCCCCTGTACATTTTTTACCCCCATGTACATATCATCTAACATTCTATATACTATATTTTACCCTGTGCAAATTAACTATTAATGCTTATATTAAACTCTTGTGGCCTGCAATTCATCTCTCAGAGTTGGCAAAGTTCTCCAAGGACAAAGATCAAAGGCAGTGCCCCCCGGGGCACTCAGCCCGACTCCTGGACCCTCATTTCTGGGTGTCCGATCCCCTAAATTAGATAGAGGTATGTCGTGGGTTCCGACACCCTGCAACTCTTGACCACATATGGGTAGAGAAGGCTGTATTCAGTGTCTGTGTCCTGCTTTTCTATATAAATTGGTAACCACCTGAGCATTTCTCAAGACCACAGAGCCTAGGACCATATTTTGATAGGAAAAAAAGTACTGGAAAACTGAAAATGTTTCATTAATTCTCCAGAAGACAAATTTAGAGCAGTTATTAGCAGAGCAAGTAACATTTTTGTTTCAATAATGGTCTGAGGAAATCATATAATACTTTAAAAGAACTCAGTATGTTTTTGAGAAATATCAAGAGCTGAGAATATTTTAGACTGCTTTTCTCCTTTTCTTTTTTACTACTTCACACCTCCTTCCTTTGATATATAGAGTTTGTTTTTTATGAATACAAAAACAGGAATTTCATGCTGTGACCCAGATTTCTATCCCTTCACATACATTCCCCTGTGCATCAAGTTTAAAAGCTAAAAAGACCCAGAGTTTTGCATGAAATTTGCAACTTTGATTTTTTCTTTTCAACTTTCTGATTTTTTTTGAAAATGAGTCATTTTGTAGCAAAGGAAAAAGTTACATTTTACAAATAAGGCCTCTGTGGAAAAATGTTAAGAGAAATTCTGTGTAATAGACAAGGAAAACCAGCTATATATCTAATGTGAGAGAGATCTTACATTAGTGTCAGGCTCCTTAATTTCTCTAGGCTTTATTATGATGAAATTAAAAGCCAATTACACTCCAGTTTCACTGTTCCAGAATAGACAGAGACTTTGAGACTGGGTTCAACAAGGTAAAGAGATTTAAAGCTAATTCAAGCTGCAATAGCAGATGAGGCAATAACTTAGCACAACAGAACAATATTTATAAACTGATTGTACAGAATGCCTTTTTTAACTGTCCTACACCTATGATTTTCCACTAGCAATCTTTCCTCTAGGCTTCTGTTGTGATTTCTTTCCTTCTACTTCATGTGTGACTGTACTTGTCATCTTCTGAAACATGTCTTCCAGAAGATGCTAACCCACCTTGTTGGCAACTGGTTGTTCATGACAGTTGAACAACATCCCCCCTAAAGGATGAGGTCTGATTCTTAACAGATTTTTCAAAATAGGTACAAGGAATAGCAATTTTAATCCCGTACATGAAGCTCCATGTGGTCTTTTCTTAAAAGACACCAAATGCCTAAACATGGAATCAAATTTTACTTGAGGGGTCTCACAGCAGCAGTCTTATGTCTATCTCTATGTTTGGCTCAGAATGGGAACAGTGATGATTGAATTAAAAAATCTCAGGCATTCCTTCAAGAACTAGAGCCCGTATCTTCAAGCAACAAACAAAATAAATTATATTTTCTTTTGATCCATAGCAATACATTCTCTCCTTCTTTTTAAGAATGGGGATTCTTCCATGTTTAAAAAATAATCATCTCCCTCTCTCAACACTTCCCTTTGTTTTTCTTTTAGAAAACAAATATCTTGTAGCTTTCTTTACAAAGTGCATTTATAGAGAATAAATGGTTAGACTCTCATTATATGTCAGTTCTCCAAATTTCACTGGGACTATTTAATATTTTTTGAATTTGCAGAAAAGAAAGCAGGGTTTGAATCTGAGTCAAACGAGTCACATCGCCTCCAAGACTAAAGATGCTTTGCAGTTTATGAAGAACGTTAGAATTGGTATAAAAACTGGTCCTGGTCTATAACTTTACCCGATTTTAGGTCTCTATTCAAATCAGATTCTCACAGTCACACAGTTCTGGCTTTAAGCTTAATCTCTGTTTGCCACAAATGTGCAGTGTCAATAAAACTGGTTTTTGTACTACACCCATATACTATGATGAGCATATTGTAAGAATTTATACAAATAAATTTGCTTCTAAGCTAGTTAGAATATTCTTTTTCCTTGGACGAAAAAAAAAGTATAAAATAATTGTTTCTCAGAACTGGAAACCATGCATTGCCACAGTCCTGAATGCTGCAGAGCCATTAGTGAGAGAATGCCATAGCAGCATTCTGCTAGGAAAGAAATCTACATCCTGCTTTTTTGGGTAATAGTTCTTCCATTAGAGGCAATATTAGAATTTCAGCTTATGATCTCTCCTTGTGGACCTCTTAAAATCCAAGCTGTGAAACAGCAGCTGATGCTTTACATACTATCACAACAGCCAGCAATATATGAAACCTGGAAATGGCATGCAAGGGAAATTAATGATGGGCTGTTAAGGGATATACAGTAACTCACGTTTGCATTATACAACATACAGCAAATTAAAGCTGTCTTTCTTTTGTTGTGCTGGTGATAGAGCAAATAAACATCCAGCAGCAATGCAGAATGGCAATATCTGAGATCCCCTTTAATTTATAGAAAGCCCAGAAAGAAAGGATGTTTTATCAGTAGTGCAGAACAAGCTCAGAAAGTTACACTGATCAGTAGACAGAAAATGAGCTCTGTGTCACCAAGACTAGCCTGAATAATAGCATATGGTACATCAGATCCATAGCAGCAAAAGCCAGAGATAGATCCACTTATTTGTCAAATTAACACTTATTTTTCAAATTAACAATTGCTAAAAGCACAACAATAACATTAGTGCATTTGTTTCTTTTTTGCCTGTGTGATTTTTTTTATATTTTTGCATATGATTACAAATAAGAAGCAATAAATTACTTTATTTTTTATTTCACAAGGACTATCTTGTATGTATTTTGTCTCAATGCAACTAAATCCATGTTGTTAAAGAACCAGGACATTGTAAGTACAATGAAAAAAGGGTAAATTTGAGAGCTTAGTGTTTATTTTCTTAATATACCATGGGTTTCACAGTATTTCTGCTAAGAGTGGTATTTCAGGTTGTCTTTACTAGTAAACAGCTAGTGACTTCTGCTGAATATTTTGTTCTTAGGTGTTTTCAGGCTAAATAAAAATTAAGGAAATTTTCTATGGATTCTTTAAAAAATGTGAGAGCATTTAAATGATTTTGTCTTAGTGTACTGTCAATTTGTATTGCATGATCATATTTAATTAAATCAAGTTTGAATTAATCATAAGTTTAGTTTTAAAAAATGTTTAAAAAAAAATCAGATGCATCTTCACCTAAATCTGAAATATAATTTGTAGCCTTTCTTCAAAGTAAATTAGTGTTTCCTGTTGGGGTATTTCAAAGTCTTCCACACTGACTTCCCTTATCTTGCATTCGCCTCAGTTGATGCATGGTTAGACATAGGTGAATGTTCTCCCAAAGCAAACTCAGCCTCATTGAGGGAGTGATATAAATCAAGGAGCCTCAAACAGAAAGGGCTGATTATGAGAGTTCTTAATGCTATTATTATTTCTATTTTTACAAGTGCTCAGTACAAAGAGACAACAAGCTAAAACTCTTTATAAAGGTTGTTCTGCAGCAGCCATGAGACAGAAAATGCTATAATTTTTTTCTGAACAATGGCACAGCATGACCATGAATGAAAAGTGCTTAAGGTCTGCCAAATGAGGTTTAGAAAATGTTACTATGCCACACCAGGACTTCTGTACATCATTTTGAAGTCTAAATTAAGAGTAGGAGGAAGACGATGGTGTAAGAGACTGAAATGTTAATGATTGATGGCTCAAACCATCAGCCATTTGCAAAAGCAGTGGTGCTTTGCTGATGATGTGAAAGGTAACAGCCCAGGTGCAGGGGGCGTGAGCATCAGAGGATGACAACGACAAATCAACTTTTGTTTAGCAAGAACCTGGGTTTTGAGCCAGGTAAGGGAAGAGGCTGATAAGAAGCAGATCCTTCGAGCTGGAATAGTGCTTTTTATCATGCTAATGTCCTCCCTTGCACAACTGGCCTAGGTGTGAAAACTCTGCTCCAGGAGAGGTATCGAGACATTCAAACATAGGCCTGAAGGTGTTCATCCCTTCTGATGGGACAAGACTGGCTCAGCTATGCTGATGTCAGAGGGAGCTGTCATGTCTTAGAAGGAGTCATAAACCATTACAGACCCACAAAAAACCCTCAGGCTCACTTCTGAAGCCTTCCACTAGAGGACTGCACCTGCTCCACAGTGTTACCTCATATAGTATGAAACTCCGCTGGCCAGGGGAGGAACATGGGTGTTCCTACATGAACCTAAGCACATATAAAACCATTGGACGTCTTGTTTTGTGGGCTTTCCCTCATCCCCAACAGATCAAGGCTGCGACCATCCCTTCAATCAGCAGACATTGAAATTGCAGCAATCAAGTCTTGATTCTGGATCAGTGGGTGGTAATACCACAGAACATGCTGAATTGGAAGGGACCCACCAGGATCATCACGTCCAGCTCCTGGCCCTGCACAGGACCATCCCCAAGAGTTACACCATGTGCCCAAGAGTATTGTTCAGGCTTGGCGCTTTGGCCACTTCCCTGGGGAGCCTGTCCCAGTGCCCAGACACCCTCTGGGTGAAGAACCTTATTCTGATATCCAAACTAAACCTCCTCTGACACAAATATTTTTCTTTTTAGCCTAAATATCTTGTCCTTGCTTTCTCTTTCTTTCTCTCTTTCTTCTCCCAATGTCTCAAAATATATTGTAACCCAAACTAAAGAATCCTAGTCAATGCCTTACTAAGTGCCTGGATAAGTTAAAGTTGGCCACGTTTAAGTTTGCTACGTTAAAGTTCATGAAGTTCCTTACTTTGCCTGGATGCTGTTTTAAAATATGCCAAGTACCTTATTCTACCTTAATGTTCTAAAATTTGTGAGTAAAATTTTTTATAGAACCTCCTGAGAATTTTGTTGTTTCTCCCATGCACCACCCAGAATGAATCAAACAACCTTCCCCTAAACCTGCCAAATGGACAGGGGCATAACAGATGGGACACAGTTTTGTATCCACGTACATAAGCATAGTTCTCTCCTGTCTGTCTGAATTCCTATCTCATCACTTCACCTTGCTGGACAACACTGTTGATGGTAACACCTCACCCTCCAGCCATGTAAGCAGGTCATTTAGGTTTGCAGCACCATGTAAAGAGTGCTATATACCAGTCAGTCCCTAGCTGGCACTCTAAGGTGCAGAGCATCAGGAGAGGAGCCTGGCTTGCCATGTGATGTCCCCTACACTCATTCCCTAATTCCTCTATTTTGTCTCTCACCTGGTTGTTGGACAGTAAGAGCATCCATATACCTCTTCCTGGTGGAGTTCCTGACAGAGCTACCCAAGGCAGCTGTAACTAAGCCAACCCTCAGAACAGAAACAATAAGGTCAGTTGGTGGGGTGCCCTACTTAAAGCTGATGACCCTGTTTAAGACGCAGCTCTAATTACCTCATATTGTCACATTAATAAAATTATACTACTTTCAGGTTCAAGAAAATACTCTCATTTCACTGCCTATCTCCTGTCCCATTTGTCCACAGACACATGCTAAGGGTTATTAGAGCAGTAAGAACTGTCAATATTTTATACTCTCTGCAGCAGAAATTAATGCACCCAAGAAATTTTACTGACTGAAACACTATGTCACAGAAGATGGGCAATAGCTGCAACAGAGGGAAGAAAGGCAGGGTCTGAGAATATGAGGTTTGACTTCTATGACAAAATTGGCAAATAAATACCTGCATCTTTCTGTGGATCTATTTCTTCATGTGTGATCTCCCCTGTCCTTGTTCATAACCTCAGTCATAGCTGTGCTGGAAAAACTACCCTGAGAAACTTTGGTTATCATTTATTTTATGTTGCATTTATAATCTACCTATCATAGGCTATTTTCATAATTTGAATTTCATAGAAAGATTGAATATATATTTAAACTGTGTCTAAAGCTGTATGTTTAACATGTAAGCATCAATTAAATAAATCTGTCAGAATCCACACTTGACACTACTGCTGCATCAAAAAAATAAAGCTATCCTACTCTAAATGATATTCAAACAGACTAAATGATCCTTTTCCTGTTTCAGAGCAGGAATTCAAACCTTATTTGTTCAGGATGTCAAATTGCTGGCAAAGAGTACTTGGCTTGGCACAGTGTAAATCCTGTACTTAAATTGAATGTGATACCTTTTGACTGAAAACATTCTGCCAATTTTTCAGGCATACACAACTGGGATTAAGAGACACTAATGGTGCATTACTTAAAAGTGTTACTAGTCACAAAAGAAAAACAAAACTAGACAAACTATTTTAAAGCACTACAGATTGGTCTGAGACATTAGGAAATTGCGACTGGTTTGTACTTGAGGATCCCAGAGCATGGCCACTGTTCCTTATCTAGACATTTATCATGTAGTACAAATGGCTTCAAGCCATACCTTCACCTCCTTCTTCATGCAGTTTAGTCTTCTTCAATGCAGTCTTCTCCAAGAGCAGCACTAAACTCCCTACTCCTGCTAACTCCCATTTAGACATTAACATAAGCAAAAATTATCCAAACACCCTGTGCACGAGCACATACACATACACACATATTGCTGCACCAAGAACATTTACAGCCATATCCTGAATTGCTCAAAAAGTTTCAGCTAAGATTATTCTTAAGCAAAACATAGAAAAAATGCTTTAGACTTCTACACTGCCAATAGTCTGCATAAAAAGGAATCCTCTTAAAATCCATCAATTTGAGTTTCCCACATAGCCAATGGAAATAAGAAGGCATTTTTATGGTGCAGTTTATCCAACCTGTTCTAGATATCTGTGTAAGGATGAACTGCACTCCAGAAGTATCTAATAATTTTCATTGCTTACCAAAGAGCTAGCACATGTGTAGATGGTGGATAAAGTTAATCTCACATTAAATTTCCTGGGGTTTAGACATTTATAACTGATACAATGAATCCCACCTTTAATATCTTTGTCTTACATGCAAAGCTTCCAGGTGTTGCTCCTACCTGCATCTCTAACAATGCTTCCTACTCCACAAACACTTGTCCTGAGATTGGATTCCTATCTTTAATTATACCAAATATTATAAATTTCATATAATTCCATCCCCAGCTCCCTCCCTGCTTCAAAGACCTCCTCCATCCTCTTTCACTAGGGCTTTTAGTTCTGTACCCCATCATATCGAGCTTTGCCTTGAAATCCTTGATAATAGACAGTTTTAGAAAGAATTTCTGTTTTCCTTGTGAACATTAACTATCTCAGCTACAATAACTTCTGCAGCTTCTCTTAATGTAGCATGAAGTAAATTTAAGGAGAGCCACAGCCCAGTCTATGCATCACTTCAGATGCTGAATAGGCCTTGTACTGGCTCTGAGAAGTGAAGTTCACCCTTTGGGAGGAATTTCTCTCAAGTCAGAAGAGAACAGAAGGAAACTCTGTTCTCTCTCTCCATAGAACTATATTCCCCTTATAAACAAACTTTGAATGTGAGACGCTCTCTAATGCCAAGACTTCCAATTTTATCACAAGCCCAAACACAGTGGGTTTCCCCCACACACCCCCATTAAATCCCAGCTTCTGGAGTCATGTGAATACCCAAAGAATTTCAGTTGTCTTATAAAAAGGTTGCATTTCTGGCCCACACAGAGGCAGAGGAAACCCTGCAAATGTGACCCCATTGCACCCTAAACACTCAAAACCAGAAGGCAAATAAAAGAAGCCAAGTACATTCAGTTGTATGATTTTCAGGCCAATCTCATGATTATTTCAAGCCCGATTCAAGATTTTTGGATGGTTTGGGTTGGCAGCACCGAAGACTTCATTATAGTTTCAAAGACTATAAAAAGAAAAAAGTTTCCAAGCTGTATAATTATCAAAATGATGGAGAGTCTGAAATACAGCAGGAATGACAGGCACACTTGGGCCAGCATTTTCAAATGGGGCCTGATAGAGCATGCTTCAGCTATTTCATTGCCACATCCAGACACAGTGGACCTGATTAGCCTAAATATAGCTCTCACTAGAAATCAATTGGCTTAGGCAGGAGTTCAGCAACACAGGTCTTTTTCTTGACAACTGCCAGGGGTGAATTTCACCCTGAGAAAGTCAAACAAGAGGAGGGAAGGATTGCTGACCTTACTCAAACTGTCTTGAGAAAGCAATTTGTACAATGCAGGAGAGAGGTTTATTCAAAAACATGTGGAAGTGATTTATGGGTTCTATTGAAGCTTTCTGATATTAAAGCATTGAAATAAGTGCTACTCCCATATTTTGGTTGTAATAAGGGATATATTATGATATTTCATCTTTAAAGAGGCTAGGCTTTAAGCTAGCTTCCTAAATTCCACTGTCCTTTTATTCTCCTTTTCTGTTCTCCTCCATTTCCTTGATTTTTCTTCTTAGTAATCTAAGCTATGGCTATAAGGGAGGCTTCAGGAGTAAGGAAGAACATGGTCTGTATATTCTTACTTGGCAAAAACTTTCTGTCCCTCCTCATGTTGAGTTTATTGCTCCCCAAGCAGTCCCACTGACATTAACAGGCATCTCCTAATGCCAGTGTGGCTATGATATGGAAGAAGAAAAGAGGAGTGAAACAGGCAAAGAGAGCCAGGAGGTAATTTAAAGGATGTAATAAGACAAACAAAAGCTTGTAATCTTTCCATGGGTTTTTCCATGGTGACTTATTCTTCCTTTCATTTAAGTCAGTGGGAAAATTCCAATTGATTTCAGCAGCAATAGACAACGTTTCTTTCAGCCTATAATCATTATTATGATATTGCGTTGCCATATTGAAATTTCCATCTATAACAGAATTTTTGCCTTTAAATTTAACTCTTAATTCAGTAGGAAAAATTCTGCACTAACAACTGAATTAACCATGGTGTTCATGCACTCCCTCAACTTTAGTCACACAAGCGGGTCCACTTACTTTAAGGAAACTTACCCACAAATCAGCCCTGGCCATCACCAAACTGGAACCTTTTTTGTTTATTCAATATAAATATGTGTGCAGGAACTATTCCCTCAGCCCCATCAGCTCTGCTTCCATGCAACACCAGAAAGCACAACCCACAGCAAAATCGTTCTTGGTGGCAACACCAAGTGAACAGTTTGCATATCACCACTGAGGGAAAAAAAATGGAAAGATGCAGGAGTTCACGACATTCCAGGATCAGATATTTAACATCAGTTACTCAATACCATGTACAGAGGAAAGTCTCTTCACTTATTTATTTATTTTGGGGGAAGGAGGAGGGGCTGAGAGGCTCCTTCAGAAAACCTGCAGGCAGGAGGCCCCACATGGTGTGGGGAGAGGGGGTGATTTCACTTACAGGCGTCCTGGTAGCTATTCTACCTTCTTGAAACATTTTCCTGACAATCTTCAAAAGCAAAGTCCCAATTTGCATTTTTAATACTGAAATGTAATACGCTGTTACCGGGAGACACCCCTGAGTGTTATTACTTATCACTGGGCCATTATAAACAATCATGAAAGATTACAGTTGATCTGCCTGGCCAGATGCATTCTTGAAAACCCAGAAAGAGGGTTAAATGAGAACCAACATATGTAAAAGATTCACAATGCTATATTTCAAATAAGAAACATGTCGGGAGTGGAAAAAAAAAAGCCAAAGAGCAGAGTGGTTAAAGAAAAACTGAAAGAAAAACACATAATTGCTTTTAGTCTGTCATTTCCCCCCACAGAGTAGTAAATAAGCGCTTTGATACATAAAAGCCGTTATCAAACAGTAACAAATTAGTTCTTCACCATCTGTGATCCACGCGAGGGGGGTGACAGTTATAGGCAAGATTTTAAAATATGAAATCAACTATTTATGAACTGGTTTCAGAGCCTTGCTGTCTACTTTGCCTCTTAAAATGTGGCCACAAGAAAGAGATGGGTTTTCGAAGCTAACAAAAAACAGCCGTTGTGGTTCCAGTCTTTAAATGATGCTAATTGCTGGCTGACATTTGTAAACAAGATGTTTCCTTTCCTACCATTGCCTACTATAGCTCAGCGTCACTTTCAACAACAATATCTCACATGAAAAAAGAAATCATTACTCTGACTTACCAAACCTTATTACTTTGAGCTTCTTTACATTACACATGATTGGCCCATTATTTCATGCTAGACCCACCGCTTCAGAAATATTGCAGCTTAGATCTAATTTCTTTCTTGCTTTGCTTTCCTGCTTTCCTTCTTGCCCTCCTTCTCACTTTCTCTCACACAGGCACAGTTTCTCACTTTCTTGCTTTCTGCCTGGCTTCTTTTCCCTCTCTCTCTCTCTCACTCTCACTCCCCTCTCTCTCCTTCTTTTTCCTGCTTCTTTTTCTATCTTTTCCTTTTTTTTTCTGCAAAAGCACCTCCTTTGGAACAGTATAGATGAACCGATATTTCAGCTCCTAATTCTAACAAGGGACGCGCTGAATTTTTCATTATATGAAAATTACTATATATTAATGGACAAGTAACCCTAACTTAATTTAGGAGAAGGAAAAAACAACTCAAACCCACTCATTCTTTACTGGTGCATCTAGCATTTCTCTTTTGCTTCATTCCTCTGTGCAGAAGGAGTGTTTTTCTGGAGCAAAAGCAATTAAATCTCAGAGAGATGGTGGTAATTTGTTTCTGCTTGGGAAGTGAGTGCTTTTGAAAAATGAGTTTGAATTGATCTAGGGTTTTTTCCATCTCTTCAGTGGAAGAAACAAAACAGAATTAAAAGCCTGAAATGTAAGGAGAGTCCATTACTTAGAAACTGCTGAGAATGATTTAGTATTATTATTTTGAAAACAATGTTTTTTCTGGCAGTTTGGGTCAATATGAAAAGGAAAAAAATTGTGTTAACACGCTGTGGATTGCTGTATTTCATGGGACAATCCAATGCCTTTCCAGTGTGTCATTTTTACTTTTAGTGAAATACAATAGACATTTCAGCAGGAATACAAGAGTGAAAAAGGATTGACCTTATTCCCACCATCCTGCAATCCATTGACTACAGCGCCAAGAGCTCTTTAATTTAGATTAAGAGGCTTTGACTGACAACAATATATTTCTCTGCTGTCATCATTTTCTTCCAAGACAATAAAATATGTACATGTGGTAAATAAAAAAGACTCTACAAAGAGACAAATGTAGATGCATCTGCTTAGGTCCTTGAACAGAGGAAGAAATAAACACTGGCTTGGGTGCCCTAGGGTAACTGATAATTAAATTATGTGAATTATATGAAATAAGCTGAATTTCTCACTGAGATTTCAGCATCTGTAGTGGCATCTATCTCACCAAAGGTAAGCATCTATATTGTACAATAAGCATAAGAGCTGCTTGTCTAAACCCAGGGGAAGCAGATTTATCACATGATAACACATCAATATGACTTGAATCTGCAACTCAGACAGGCAAACAAGCAGCAAGTTAGTAGAAAAAGAAATATGCTTCTACAACTATTCAAGCCAAATAAAAATGTGTACTAAATACAGTAGATAAACTGTCCTGTGTTTTTCTTTCATTAGAAGGGGAGTGTGGAGTCAGTGCTCAAATGCAAGCGTGGATGTCCAGCATTCAGTGAAATGAATTCTCTCCCTACAGTCTTAAAGTGGTGTTAGGCAGAGTCTCACTGACCTCATCTATAGCAGTAGAGGCTAACAATTTTCAATTACAGCATTTTTAAACGTAAAAATGGAAGAATTCCTTTCATTAAATGCACAATTGCTTTGCTGAGTTATGAAAAATGTTCAGTCTACATTGCTATGATCAAAGTCTTGGTAGCACCAGTACTATGGTAACATCAGTATTAAAATGCAACCCTCAATTCCATTCTGATAACTTAAATGATTTTAGATAGCAACATTTTGTTATTATGACACAATTCATCTAAGGGATCAATATATTTCTGAGATGATAATATTTTGCCATCAAGATGCAATTTAAATTCACTGCATACCTTTTTAGGATAGTCATGACTGAGAAATGAAAGGGCCGGGTAGGTTGCAATCTCAGCTGGAAGCAATTTGTACTGGTAATTTCAATGCTTCTGGTATTTATAATGATGCTTCTGAAAAAGGTATAGCATGTTTTATACTTGCACTATCGAAAAAAAAATCACGTTTTCAACTTTTTCTCCACTTTAAGAGCTATCTGAGATTTCTCCAGTAATTCAAGTATATCTCACTGATTCCTCCAGTACCATTCATTCTCCATTTCTGCAATACATGACTGTGACTCTACTGAGGCAGTAATGATTTTTGCTGGCTTCCAGCTGTTCCTGTTTGGTCTCAGGTGGCCTGGCTACCAGCCTGGACAGCAGTTTTCTATGTCTGTCATAACATTTCTGTTTCTTTTGCCTTTCAGTTGGATTTGGAAATTTGGTATTTGCTCAAGTTTAACTCTTGTGAAAAGAACAGCCAATTAACATCTGTTCAGGAGTAGGCACTCAGTTCTTGTCTCATATTTAGCAATGTAAAGGATAATTTTTCATCTCTGCTTTCAGTTTCTTTGAATAATAGCGTTCAATAGGATAAAGCCAGTAAAGAGCTTAAATAAGTGCCTAATTCCAGCATGAGAATAGCTGCAGTAGCTTCAACACTTTCAGTTATTTTCCTGCTTTAAAAACCCTTTGCTGTTTAAAAAAGCTAGTATCTGTGGCTTCCCAGGCAGAGCAGCTTTCATTGTTTCATTTTGCTAATAACTAAATCTTCCTTAGAGGAAGGTATAGCCATAATTAGGCACTTTGCTCAATATTACTGTTCTTAGTGTCTCAATAATTTTAAAAGAATTTGAGGAACAAAACCAGAGCAGAGTTACTCTATTAGGTAATGTAGCCCATTTTCTATACATTGATCTGTATTGGATGTCTTGTATATTGTACTTTCATATAAATGATTACCATTCTAAGTCTTATGCTAGTACTCAAACTGTACACTGAATTTTTTATATGCTTCTGAATGAAAGAAACCCTTTTCAAAAGTGCTGATTCTGCCACTACTTTTTTTTTTNTTTTTTTTTTTTTTTTTTGAGTGTTTTTGATTTATTTTGGCTTGTTTGGTTTCTTGGGTTTTTTTACAGAAATAAATGTACATCTTTATTTGATAACTTGGTTTTGACCAAAACAAAGAGACCAAGAGTCTTCATAAGGGCTTTGTCCTAGCAGATAGTAAATTAAGCCTCTTCAAAGGTTGAAAGTATTTACCTTTGATTCTCCTTCGTGAGCATGACATCCTTGGGAGAAAACAGAAACAGCAATCATTTTATTAATATGGATTTCCTTGGAAAGGACTTAAGCCCCAGTCTGTTTCTTTGGGCAAATAATGTATAGTCAATATATATGAGCGTTTCTAGAAGCCCCTTCACTCTCACAGGCTGTTGTATACTGAGGGACAGAAAAGAAAACCACTTTTTGGGAGCACAAATGGGTGCTTCCTCAAGTGCTTTAAGATTTAATCAGGGTGCCAAGCTGAAGCAGGATCATCACTGATGAGAACATATTGAAACTCCTTAATTAATCTGTTTTCTGAACCACATGCAGATTGTTATCTGTGAATACGTGATCTGATACAATAACTAAATATATATTCAGAGAAGCAAGTAATGTCCTAAAAGTTTTGAAGTAAGCAATCATAATAAGTAATAAGTAATGACAATATGTTTATGTCAGTGCTAGTGATGGATTACCAAGTTTTTGCTGATATATACCAGGCTGGATTTTGTTCTCATCATTGCAAGATTATAGAACTGGACTCTTTTAGTCTGGTGTCCACAAGGATTCTCAGGTACTGTTTTTGTAGTGCTGATGAACAGTCAGTTTGTTCTTACTGGCACACAGTATTAGCCTTTTTCCCAAATGCAGGACTTAATGCTTGTTTCTGTTGAACTTCCTGAGGCTTCTGTTCTTGGAGCCTGCTGAGGTTTGTCTGCATGGACCGTCTCAGTCCTGTCCTCCAGTTATCAGTCTCACTCCCCTGGCCTGGTGTTGCCCTCACACATGCTATCTGTATGAAGATTTTACCAGCCCTTCTATCAAATACAAAGTGACACTAGCCTTTAAGCTCCCTCAACGCACTCATTTGCATCCTGCCAGGTCCTGTGGGCTTTTATATGTGTGTGATCAGGTCACCTAAGTATCCCTCAGGTGACCCTCTCTAAATCTTCAATGTGTTTCTATCCTCCACAAATTTTGTTACTTGGCATGAGGCCTGAGGACAGACTTTCTCTGTGAAGGCTCTGAACACCTCATTCATTTCCCTGGCCTCGTGTGCTTGCCTGCACTATTCACTAGCAGCTCTACATCTGCCCAAGTGTTTCCTTCACTGATAGGAAGCTCTGTAGAGGCCATTCACGTTGACCTTTGCATCCCTCACCAGTTTCCACTTAGCCAAGTTCTGCCTTTCCTAAGTGTCCCAAAGTGTTTGGGTGATGCTATAATCCTCTTTAGTTGCCCTTCTCCACTTTCCACCTCTTCAAGTCTGCTTTTGAATTCAGTTTAAGTTTCCCATTCAGTCAAGCTGGTTTATTTTACAGCAGGGTGGATTGCTCTTGTGTTTCGAGGAAATTGTATATAGGTCATCAAGATTTTAATGGTTCCTTTGCTCTTCAAGGCATCCTCATAGGATCCCACTCATCTTCAAAGATCAGTTATTTCATTTTATAATTTAATCTCTTCAAAATGTGAGGCTTAGCAGTTCAGTAGCCAAAATTTCTTGAGCTAGTTAACTTACAGCCTGTTCTGAGATATCTGGCATGTTTTCAGGGTAAGTAAATGAGCTGCATAGATATCCCAATGGGAAACTGTCTTTTTCCTTAGTCTTCTCCATCATCTAGAGTAACCTCTCAGTGTCTCATAATTGCTTTAAAATTCTGACAATTTTGAAGCTCTGCTGTGTGAATTTTATATTTAACATTCTTGCATCAAAAAAGCAGAGAATTGTTTTCTACAGTGCTAACAGAATCTGCATGTGTTTATTAATTCCATTCAATTTAGCATTTCATGTGGCAGTTGCAGATTTTCTGTTTCAGCATTAGAAGTTGAATTCCACATGAAGATAAAGGCAAAGTACTATAAACAAACTTCAGCTCCCTTATAATCTGTTTGGACATGAGAGTTTTTCTCCTTCCATACATAGAGATAGAAATTAACCACTTACAAGCATCAGGATATTCTTTCCAGCCTTTCTTAATTGTCTTTCCAGGTAGTCAAGTGCTGTTCTTGTCTAAATGTCTCAAAAATCTCTTCCAAAGTTTTGACCCAGTGAGTTGGTGAATTCTGGATTCAGGCCACATTATACAATCACCACTTAATCCCTTTCTCCTCCAGATACACTTTTTCTGTCAAGGGAACTATCTTGGTTCAAAAAACAACATTGCACGTGTTTGCCAAAACACCTGTTTAGCCTAGATATGCCTTATTTCAGCTACTCCCTGAAACACAAACTGTAACCATTTAAAATCAAAATACTAAAAGTGCAGTAAGACTGCATTTGATTTGAGTGGGACCTAAAGCTACATAAAAAAAATGCTAAGCCATGCAGGTCATGTTCAGATAAGTACTTAAAGAAGGTGCTTATGTTTATTTCTCTGTGCTTCTTGCAATATTTGCCATTCTTTGCTTAGGAAATGATGCAAATGCCATAAGGAAGACAAATATCAATGTGTGATAAACAGCCAATGTTTATGATAATTTCCTTTCTTTGAAAAAGTTATTTGTTTCTTTCTTAGAAAAAAAAACATGCAGTAATGATCCAAAACAGTGTAATCTTGTTCTTCCACAAATGTTGAATGCTGAAGTGTGTTTTAAGGGCCCAATCTAATCATAGATGTTTGTGTATACATATGACAAGTCTTTTTCCAATATTCTCATAAATATATTTCTTAAATTTCTCCAGTTTGCAGTCTGTATTTTCTTTAAGCCAATATAAAGTGTGCTACACACAAGCAATTCTTAGAAATTATGCAATCCAACAATCCATTATATGATACCAATGCAGATTTGTCCCATAAATAGATCTTCTTATTGGCTGTAAGGGGGTAAATTCTAAAGTTTTCACATTTGTGTTCAGTTCAGAAGAGCACCGGTCAGCTTGGATGCTTATCTGAATATTCTTGTGTTTGAAAATTTAACTGTAAATCTTAAAAGAATCTGAATACTTCCTGCTCTAAATCAAACCTGAAATATCTTGAGCACTGCCTTTGTTGTGGTATTTGGGTACTTGCTTTTCTAGTCTCAGACAGAAGCCAGAAGTGCAGAAGCTTATAAAAACTAGAAGAATGGGAAAATGTTAACAAAACATTGTAGAACACTGGAAAATGTATGACTGTTTGGAGGTCCGAGGTACATAGTTTAGGGTATTTGCCATTTATCTCTAAAAGAAATATTCAGTATTCTATTTCAGAGACTTATGATCCTCTGTGAAGTGTATTAAAAAATATATTTTAAAATAAATATATTTGTATATAGTTATAAGCTCTTTGTAACAGCAGAGGCCCATTATATCTGCATTATATTTATTTTTATTCTATTTTCAATTGTGAAATTATATGAGTCAACAAAAGATTAGTTCACTGATAACAATGATAATTACTCTGTAGAAAGGAGGAAGACAGAAGAAGAATTGTGAGAGAATAATCTGCCTCTAGAAAGGTTTTTAGCTGCCCAGATTTGAACTTGTTAAACAATGGCAAGTTTCTGTAGATCTTGAAGTCTGATCCTTGTCTGTATTTGGTGGACAAGTCTGAGTGCCTGGTTCTACCAGATTAGCCAAACAGCACTTGCCATGGATGGGAGGAAGTGTTAACCAAATAGCTGAAGAAAAGAGCAAGTGTAAGTCTTACTGAAGCACTGCTGTTTGTTCACAGAGAGATTAGGAGGAAGCTTACCAGAAGCACATGCATTGAAGAATGTCAGGGCTCCAGACAAAATATTTCCCTGGTTTCCCAACACCATATACCCATACATAGCTAAACACATGCTTAAGACATTAATCTTTCTAGTATTAGGGGAAAAAAAAGGCCAAATCAAAATTTTTAAAGTGAAAAGTTATATTCATAAAGAACTTTTACTGAAGAATATAGGGAGTAAGAGATAAACTGTAACTAAAATATATATTAACCAACACAGCAAGCTCAGTGTTTGTGTCCTCTGATGTTTCATAAATATAAGACTGCTCTTTCTACAGTCATGTTGTCATTCACCACTTTATCATTGGGAAACAGGACTTTTGGCATACTAGTGGATCAAAGAGTTTCTTTTAAAACTACTGGCTTAATTAAAGGAAATATTGATAATATTTATATTGTAATGAAATAAATTATGAAAAATTATTATTCATTCATGCATATACTGCCAAATGACCCTGGGTAAAAGTCCAGTGACAAAAGTCCTAAAGTATCAATTTTTAGAACTTCTAAATTCTCTTAAAAAAAATGTTTATATGTCTAATGTTCATCAGCTATTTGTAAATTCAATACCTAGGTCCTTGCAAAGACTTTGTGAATTTTTGCCACATCAAGGCCCCCTTAAATCCAATTCAATTTTTCAAAAAATATTTTATTTATTATTTTGTCTTAAAAATGAGTGATCAAAATGCTCAATTCTTCACCTATGCTGTCTGTACTGTAGTCTGTCATAGACCCACTGCTACCCTCTGCTTCTGAGCAAATCCCACCCCTTGGCCCCCTTGGAGTAGTTTGGAGGCTTAGTAGCAGCTAAAAAATCCCTGGAGAAAATGTCTGTGGGGGGGACATCAAGAAGAACAGTGACATACTTTAACATCTCAAAACTAAATTTTGGGAAGAATTTTGTCCTATAGATAGCATAGAGAAATGAAGAATGGGAAAAGAAAGAAAGTGAGAGAAAGAGAGAAAGAAAGAGAGAGAAAAAGAGAGAAAGCAAGAAAGCAAGAAAGAAAGAAAAGCAAGAAAAGCAAGAAAGCAAGAAAGAAAAAGAAAGAATGTTTTTCTTAGGAAGTTGTTTTTCTGAAAAGTTGCTGACCAGTCAAGGCCACGTTGGTGCCTCCCAGTCTATCGCTCAGTTGAGAAAATGCATGAACACAGGGAAAGCAGTGCACTGACAGTGCTGCCACTGCTGTCCTCTGTGCCTTCACTGAGTCTGTGCACTGACAGCAGCTCAGGATCCATTGCTGCAGATTAGGATGAGCAAGAGTTCCACCACAAGCATGGATATGACTCCCCATGCTCACCAAGGCTTGATCTGCAGCCCTACCTGCCTATTCTACATGTGGATTCTCTGGTCAGAAACCTCTTTCCTGTTTTTCAGCCACACTCCAGTCCCAGTGATAAGAGGAAACAGGCACAAAGTGAAACATGGGAGGTCTGAACACAAAGAAACATCTTTTTATTGGTAGAGTGACTGGACACTGGAATAGGTTGCCCAGAGATGTGGAATGTCCATCCCAGGAGATATTCAGAAGCTGTATGGACATGGTCCTGCAAAACAAGCTGTAGGTCCAGGTCACTAGATGACCTCCAGAAGTTTCTTCCAAACTCAACCATTCTGTGATCCTATGATTCTGTGTGTGGCATGATCCTTCCTTGTGCCTTCTTCCAGCACAGAGCAATAATATGCTGGACACACACCAGACCCAAGAGTTAAGTCCTGTGAAGTAGTTTCCATCCAGACCATTAGCCTCCTTTTCTCTGAGACAGCTGAAGCCCATTTCTGTCACTTATTAACCTCTACTGACAAGGCTTTTACCCTCTACCTTCTTTGAAGCAAGGTCAGGTTTTAGGGTATTTGGTGTTATGAGACTCAAACAACTAAGAAGGTATTCTTTAGCCTAGATAAACCTTGAGGTTAATATTGCGTTCAGCCTAATGATCATTGCACTTAAGATTTGACATATCTTTCTTACCCTAACAGGAATAAGAACTGTTTTGAAAGAAACAACTTCATTGTCCTCCAGCTGGCCAAATTTTTGTCATCAAGAGTTTTTACATATACAAAAGAGAGAAACTACATAACATTGATTCTCACTTGCTGTTGCAAGAATACTTTCCAAACCAGGAAATTTTCTCAGTAGTCAGCATTTCCACCTCTTTCTCTTCTATATTTGAAAGGCCTTCTGTGAGGTATGACACTTCCCTCTTTTTAAAAATAAAACAAAAGATTTCATCCCTTGCTCATTTTGAGTTCCTCTCCTCCGTGTAAATCTGCTGTTTTTTAAAAGTTTTAAGTGTCAGTATTATCTTTTTCTGTAGGAGTCTAAGAGACATTTATAGTTGATTCATTTCTGGACAAATTCTAGAAACCATGAAGAGCTCATTGTGTTCAATAAGTAAAAAATTAATAGATATGGTAGAATTTCAAATGTAAAATTCCACTAAGGGTTCAGGCGTCAACATTACTGTAACATGTCCACTATTACTTGCTTGTGTTTTTACATACGTTGCAGGGTTTCGATATTTTTTTGTTACAATTTTGTAGAAACATAGCAAAACCTGTGGATTATATAAATTGCGATTTTTTGTATTTAGTTACTGAGGAAATTCAAACTTGAACTAGGTAATTATGTCCAGATCTTTCTTTCTTTATTTTCATGATCATTCTTCATGCTGCATATTTACTACCTTTTTCAACTCCGAGCCTTGAGTGAACATATGTTAGACAGTAATTCATTTCTAAACCATTTATAACTTTGTAATAATTGACATGCTATTTCAACAAAGAATTTCTACCACATGTATTTTTCTTCTATCAGAATACCTACAGTTTAAGGAGTCACATCTGAGTAAAGAAATGCTATGTAAATGTCTCTCTTCTCTTATCAGTTAAATTAAAAATGTTGTGGGTTCATTTCGGCCCTCAAGTTACAAAAGTATATTTTCAGTCCAACAGCAGCATCCAGATGCATGTAAATATTAAAATAAGGCCTCCCTCATGATTTGAATCATCATTGAATTTCATGATTTTTTTTTTAATAAAGTTGGGGTAGAAACACTATATTACCTTCTAATTCATAATAAACTAATGTTTTTCTCATCTGACTTAAATTACAGTAGGTGATTATTTAATTAGAGAGTAAGAACTCTGGACCAGGACCCTTTACCATGTAAAGGAAAGAAAATCCTAAGGGAAAACTGTACACAGTAAAGTGTTGGGTTGGTTGAAAAGTACTGAGTTTCAAATGTTTTAGATGGAAAGTAAGACTTTTCAATCAATATGATGACCAAAAAAAATCCTTTTTTCGCAGAACTATCAGCTGGTCTGCAGGTTAGAGCTAATCCAGCCGTATGTGCATCATACTGTAGATACTAAATCTTGGCGGCAGAAATCTTTGTGATAGGATTTATTGTTCTTGAGCAATACATCCCACAATGCTCTTTGACACTGGAGTTTATTTAATAGGATCAGTCCCAGATTCTTTCTTCCAGACTCTCCTATTTCATTGCTCACAGTGGGTTCTTAGAAGTTCATTTTCTTACATGTGACTTCTTCATAAATATGAGACAGAAAGGTCTTATTTTATGTGCCATCTGTTTATACTCGTTCAATGTTCCTTTTCTACATTAACTTCCACATCTGGTTCCACACTTTCCATAGCAGGCCAAAATTATGGCCACATCCACTATCTTCACGACCCCCTCTCCATTTCATGAATTTATCCACAGTAAAAATTGCCCAGAGTAACAGTGTAATTTGAAGTCTTTGGGGAAGTTCATTCCTTTTGGGTGCTTTGACTTCAAGCTTCTTTCCATTTGCCAGACTGAGGAAAAATCGGGAACATATGATTGCTTCTAGGAGTTACCGTACCAATATTGTCCCTGTATCCCATTTGGAGTGTGCAGTGTGTGCCAAGTGCCATGTGCTATCCACTGTGGGGGTATGTTTAAATGCAGAGGGATTTGCGCACAGAAATGTGACTGAGATCTTGGACTCCACGTAATTTCTGAGAATAAACAGTTTTTACATGACTATGATTTCCCACCCTTGTTAGCTGAGCCAGATTTACAACGGTGGTCTAGAAATAAGTGTGCCTACTGTGCCGAGACCATCAAGTTAGAAAGTCACTGCTTCCTTCTCCCACCATTCATTGTAATTTTTTTGGATTCTTTTCACTTTGATCAAATGAGACCACCAAAAGTTTTTCAATCTGACTGCTCATGGCTATTCTTTTCAAAGCTCTCAGTTTTGTCAAAATTTTATTCCAACCTTCTTTTCCTGAGAGCTTAACAATGACAGACCCCTCCCACTGACCTCTGCCCTTGTGTGCCCCACCCCAGTGCTGTTCATACATGCTGCTCATGTGAAAAAATACACAGAGATTTGAAGCGGAGGTTAGGATGTCAGGACGAAGTCTTTGATGAAATAACTTGACTGAAAGTGGTCAGCTGCATCAGCAAAACACCTGAGACTCTGAGCATATTCTTTGTCCACTCACTTTGTGTCCTCTGAATGCTTTCCAAGCATTTGAGAGCTGCAGACATATTACCTGAGCTCGCTTTTCAAAGACACACCACAGAGGTTCCAGTGTTGTAACTGAGCAGCTCTACCACCAAGGGGTTATTCCTGATGAAATGTTACTTACTATTTTCTGGTTTAGGATTTTAATTTTAGTAGTTTCATGCCACCTCTACTTCTATAGGATAATTTTAACTCCATTTTTTTATAGCCAGCCTTTTTCTGGGAAGTAGCAAGGCAATCAAGGTAACTTTTCATTGCTACTCAAAATAAACAGTCTATACTTTCTAGCAGTTTCTCAGTGTTTCTTTCATTCCTCAGTGATTTCTAAACTTCTCAGTTTTCTTTTTAATGCCAAAACAGATTGCCAGACTCTGGGGCATTAATTGCACCCTAGGTGCCAATCATTTTAAAAAATCCTGCCCACAGCTGTTGCAATGAGTATTGCAAAGTTCCATGAGTACTTCAGAAATGTTGGCCATTTTTCAGAATCAAGCAAAAAAAATCTGACCATGGGATCTCTTGAAAAATTTACCTTCACACATTGCAAAGTATATTTTCACCTCCCTGGGAAGATTTTGAGACATGCTGCATATATATGTATATTTATATATATATATGATCTTCTACCGCCTCCATTCAATGTGTGTTCAAAAAGTACAGCATGTTTCTTACTTCTCTGAGTTTATCATAGGACAAGGGGGAGGAAAATAAAGAGTCAAAATTTGGTGCTTTCAAGAGAAAAGAACATTTGTGACATTGTGGAAACAGGATGGAAGGAAGTCCTCCATTCACTCAAAGGTAAAAGAGCTGGTTTTGATCTTGAGAGCTTCTAATACTTAGAATCATAGAATCATAATTTCTATGCTAGAAAATGAAGGAATTCTATGATTCTATGATAAAATTATTTAGATTGAGAAAGACTCTTAAGGTCAATGAGTCCAATCCTTCACCACAAACAGTGTACCCAAAAGCCATATCCACGTGTTTTTCAAACGCTTCCAAGGACGGTGATTCCACCACTTCCCTGGGTACCTTGTTCCAATGGCTAACCACCTTTTCAGCAAAGAAATTTTCCTAAAACCCAATCTAAATCTCCTCTGTGGAACCTCAGGCCATTTCGTCTTGTACTGTCACCTTTTGGGAGAAGAGATTGATCCCCACCTGGCTACACCCTCCTTTCAGGCAGTTGTAGAGAGTGATAAGGTCCTCCCTGAACCTCCTTTGCTCCAGGCTAAACAACCCCAGCTTGTTCAGCTTCTTCTCATAGGACTTTCCCTCATTGCCACTAGCAAAAACAGTAGACAGAAAAAGACAATGAGAATGAGCAGATTGATAGCTCTACATCCACAGAGCCCTCATAGCCAAGCCCCACTTAATCACGTTACCTGTGATGCTATTAACACCATCTGCAGTGACCAGATGAATACAGATGACTGAGTGAAAAGATCAATTTCAAATACATCCCACTTTGTTTTCTGTTGGCAGCCAATTATTTTCTACCCTAGTCTGGCAGTGTTTTCAGTAATAATAAAACTGTCTTAGGGAATGAGTGTTCTCAGCATTTCACAATAATTTGAGCTCTATATCACAATTAAGTTTTGTGAACTGAATCATATTCCTTCAGCTAGTTCTACATGTTATTATATCAATTACAGTAATATATGTATAAATTTTTAAAATACTTTTAAACTATTCTTCTTTTATTTTCTGTAATTTTTTGAGTGCCTTCTTAACACACCCAAGTGGAATTATCATAGAAATCCATGCAAATTTTGTGATGATATGATGTATGGTAAAAACATGCTCAAGTAATTTCTGGCTATTATATTTTTGTAAACTAATCTCTTGTATCATAAAGGGAGCGATTTTTACCTTTTTATACAGGAAAATATTACATCCAAGATCTATGATATAAGAGCTGAATTAAGTTTTTTCTTTTATGGAGGACCCAAATAGCTTTGTTTTGTCAGTTTCTCCAAATCAATGTGTTTGAAAGGAAAATTCAACTCTAATGTACCATTCTTTTGTAGACTTGATAATGTTTGGCCCTCAGCTTTGAAAACGCCATTTTGTTGGAAAAAAAATGTTTTCAGAAGTGATACTTTTAAAGTGATGTTGAGACATCTCAAAAATACTTGGCATTAGCTAAGCTCTGCTCCAATGAAAGTCAAAAGATGTATTAACACCGCCTCCAACATGCGCAGAATAGACCAAGCAAGTCTCGCTTTTCTAAATTTTATTCAGAGTTTATGAGATAAAAAAGTGCTTTTGAAATAAGAAAAACAAATATTGCCTGGTCTGCCAACTGCTCTGCAGACTGAGTCAAGTAGGATTATTTCTGACTTTTGCCACATCACCAATACCAAAATACTTTGCAAGCACTTTTTCAACTCATTGACTTTATGCAGCCCCATTACTCTGAAGAAGATTGTAGAACTCTTAGTGATGATGACAGAATCTATCCCAGCAACTAAAACAAAGCTTTAACATCATTGTGTTGGTGGGAAAAACAGTAGAGTATCTCGCACACACCTTTAACAAAATTGTGTATGTTCCCATTCAAGCAGATTAGCTCCAAGCATTCAGAGAAGAGATAATGTTTACTGATAAAAGTGTGATTGTAGAAATTTGTGTGTTATTTCTCTCTGTGAGCAGAATTCCTCTTAACAATAGGAGGACCTGCTTACACATCAGGGAATGAAACAGAGGCACACATCATCTTGTACTTATAAATATTTGCTCATTGTTTTCAGAGCAAGTGTACTATACTTAAGGGTGTGTTTTAAGGGCCATACTTATGTGCCAATCCACATAAGATTTAAAGTGTTTCCTTCCTCTCACCAGCAGTCTGAGCATTTAGTTTAAGCTGTGGATACCTTCTTGTGACAAAGCCCCAAAGGTGTGTTGTGCAACTTCTCTACCAGACTCTACAAGTGGGCATCACGTTAATATATGATCATCTTTGTATGGGTTATGTCTTTTTCATAAATGATTCTCTGAACAGAGCCAATACCCAACAGCTCCAATATAGATCCACCAAGGCCGAGCTCATCAGTGAGGATGGTGATGCCTCTGGGATAATGTAGTTAACAGCAGCCAGAGAGAGGAGTGAGAACATGTGAGACAAACAGCTCTGTGGACATCAAGGTCGGTGAAGGAGGAGGAGGAGCAGTTGTTCCAGGCACCAGAGCAGAGACTCCCCTGCAGCCCTTGGTGAGGCAGCTGTGCCCCTTATGTACCCATAGAGGTTCACAAAGGAGCAGACATGCACCTGCAGCCTGTGGAGGACCCCACACTGGAGCAGGGGGATGCCCAAAAGAGGCTGTGACCCTGTGGGAAGCCCACACTAGAGCAGGGTCCTGGCAGGACCTGTGTCCCTTTGGAGAAAGAAGCCCACACTGCAGCAGGCTTGCCCAGTGGGGATCCCATGGGAGATCCACACTGGGGCAGCCTGTTCCTAAAGGAGTGCACCACATGGAAGGGACTCACACTGGAGCAGTTCATGAAGAACTGTAGCACACAGGAAGGACTCATGTTGGAGAATTTTGTAGAGATCTCCTCTGGGAGGACCCCATGCTGGAGCAGGAAGAGTGTGAGGAGTCCTCCTGCTGAGGAGGAAGGAGTGTCAGAGACAATGTGTGACAAAGTGACCACAGTCCCCATTCCTCTTCCTCCTGTGCCACTGGGATGGAGGAGGTAGAGAAAATCATAAGTCAACCCTGGGAAGAAAGGAGGGGTGTGAAGCATTCACTGTGACAACATTTGTATTCCAGAGCAAGCCCTACTTCTCAAGAAATGGAAGTGAACACAGAAGTAGAGAATAAATCTTTAGTTTTCCTTTGCTTCCGTGCATGCCCTTTGCTTTTGGTTTATTAAACTGCCTCTATCTTGACCCACAAGTATTTTTTGTCTTATTTTCTCGCCCCATTCTCATGCAGCTGAGGAGGAAAGCAGTAGAGCAGCTTGGTGTACACCTGGCATCCAGCCAAGGTCAACCAACCACAACATACTAATATTTTGATGAGATAGTTCCTACTCTTTGCAGCTGAGTCATTTTTCAATGAGTGATGAAAAGAAAATCCTATCATACAGTTTTAAAGAATCAATAATGAAGTATTGCATAATTCTTATCCTCAAACACACAAAAGCTACCTCACACATTACAGAAATTTAAGTTTTATGAGACACAATTCTTGTCACAGCAAACTTTTTTTGCTATATTTTTTGCCATGACACAATTTCTAAGCTTATTTTAGTCCCTTTCTTCAGGTAAACAGTAGTACTCAGAAAATATTATAACACTTCCTAATTTTGAAGTCCAAGAGGTAGAAGCACACAATTTCAATAAGGAGGAGGAAAAAAAAACAAACCAAAAGAGATTTTTAAGACTTTAGAGCATACTTCCTCATGTACCAAGAGATTATTCTGTCCCTCACATATTTGATGCAGCCTCCTGCCATATCAGACAAAGGTACTGCTCTCAATTGAATCCCGTGGAGCTGAAGTGTAGCTCAGATACACAGATAATGCTGGATTTTATGAGATCCAGGGATTTTCTTCCCGCTCTTCTCCTGTTGTGTGTGCCAGTGGTCTCCCGCTTCCTGTCTCCAGCTGATAGTAGTGGGATGGTNCGCTGAGTCTAGACTCCAGATGTGTTCTCACTGTTACCAGGCCAATTCAGATCCAACTGGTAAATATTTCTACCAGATGACAGTGGGCTCAGTTACAGAAATGAGGACAAAGGACAAAATAGGCAGAAAATGAGCACTGGGCATTATTGCTGCTTAGACAAATATTCTGCATACTTTTGGAGATGTTAAGGGGCAATTATTTAAATAGATCATATACAATCTTTTATTTTCTTACCATGTTCAGCTGAAAAAGTTCCAAGGAAAACTGAAGGCTATTTGGGGAAATTAGTCACTTAAAATGAACTGAAACAGAGGTCTGTAAAGGATAAAATAAAATTTATACTAGGACTTTACCATATGGACATAAAGAAATGAGAGAAAACCATAGTGTTGATAACCTCAGGCTGGTAAATACCAGTTTATTGGGAAGTGAGTGTTATGTGATTTATTTACAGAAATGAGTGATTATGGAACAAGGACACTCTACAGAAACAAAATTCAGGACAGAAACCCCTGTCTACTGGTGTTTCATCACCCCATATGTAAGATTGCAAGTCCTGGTCCATGTGGTGTTCAGAATGTCATAAAGTGTGTTAATTAAGCAACAACCAAGCACCACTGATGAAATCAAGGCTCTGACAGGATTTAAGACGTTACTACTTTGCATCTGCCTCAGACAACTAGAGTGAAAAACAGATCTTTGCAGTGTTCTGGGCTCTTTTCTTCTGTCTTCTTGTTCGTATATGGTATCATGCCACATAACCACAGGCTAAAGATCCATCTTTGCAGAGAGTTGCTGTCCTAGATTGTGTATGATAAGGGACTGTAAGCACAGGAGAATATTATGTATATCCTTTATGAAGACATTTGCAATTTGCACAAATATTATTAGGTCTGCTGTTTGAGTCCCACGTTTGGAAGATGACTGACAATAAGTGATTTCAGCAGATGTGAACAGAAGACACATGGCTTTAAATGGTCTCTTTCACTAGTTGACAAAAGTAGGAGTCCCGCTTTTCACACTTTGGATGAGCCTTCCTGATATTGTCTTGCAGATCAGTAGGACAAAAATTGCAGTACATCAATGTAGGTAAGATAAGAGTTTCAAAGGAAATTAATAAACAAAATTGATTTTAAAATTTTCTTTCATATTATCAGAAGTTTATATGAATATTGTTAGATTGTTTTGTAAAACATTTATTAGACTAAAGATGTCTCTTTGCATGTCTTCCACTGAACATGTTGGTGAGAAATGTATAACATCAGCCTTGCAAGAGTATTTTGGGGGTGTTTTCTCCTCACCCCAGTAATTGGTAGCCAAATACTTTTATGACACACATACACGGGTATGCAAAAAGCATCCAGATCAGCAGAGACTGGAGCCATGATATCTATAAAAGCAAAGTTAGAAATGGCTTAGCTATTAAAATGATCACATTAAACAAGGAATAGCTTGCTTCCTCACTTCAGACTCATAAACCAGCAGCAGGAGCTTTGAACTGAAGAAAGGCTCCCTAATCTAAATGTTCTTTGAGAAGACCTTTTAAATAGTTAACCTTCTAGTTATGTTATAACTGCAACTTTTTCTGTGCACACCTGTGAAGCAATTACTTTGTGTTCAAGAGACAGAGTGGATTTACTTACTAATTGGCTTTCCTTGCACTATATTCTTTTGCTTTTTCTCTTCCCTCTCATCTTCCCTTTGTGTTTGAGGAGCTCTAGCCAAATGGTAAATATTCCTGAGGAGAAGTTTGCAAGCACTGGTACAAAATGGCTTGGCTGAATACTCAGAGAATATCGGTATATACTCTCTGGTGAGCAGTAGTGTGCTGTGAAATTGCTACATTTAATTGGGTTACAGCTGCTGATCATTTTGTGCAGCTATATTGGGGATTAACAGATTCTCTCACTTAACACAGTTTCTTTTCTCACACCTTTTCACCCATATACAAAGGAAAAGAAGGTACAAGACTGAGAATATGTGAACCTAGAGAGGCGAGACACTGAAACTCTTAGTACAAAACACTGTGTTTCATCCTTCCAGAGGGAGCACACTCTCAGAATTTTTACACCTAATGGACTGACACCAAGCTTCACAGTACCAAAATAAACAATTAAAAAATGAAATAATTTAGACATATAAGGCCTGAGGACAGAGAAGATGCAATACAAAGTTTTGACTTTGGCAGAGAATAAAGAACATTGAGCAGACCCTACAATAGGAAAAAAAAAAGCCTTTTGGTTTCTTTCACCAGAGGATTCCTTTTCTTCCATCCCTGTGTGCTCTCAACAGGAGTGACATCTAAGAATTGACCCCATTCTCCACTTCTTTCTCTCCTGAGAAGAGCTTTTTAAACAGTGGATAACTCTTTGATCTGCTGGCTTCCTGTAGCTAGTCACACCATGGTTATTCCGCAGCTCCACCTCACTGACCAGGTCAATGAACATACTTGAAGC
The DNA here is from genome assembly GCA_013399195.1 of Dicrurus megarhynchus. NCBI lineage: Eukaryota > Metazoa > Chordata > Aves > Passeriformes > Dicruridae > Dicrurus > Dicrurus megarhynchus. The sequence goes on along the minus strand of VXAD01002549.1, from coordinate 427,626 downwards.
AATATCACACAGTACTGCCTATAGAATGTTAAAATACAGTGAGTATTTACCTTCCACAACCTGTGTCTCAGAAAATCTGCTGACTACTCAGCCTTCCTCCCCATGAATGAATCATCTATTTTTGTCTGACTGGCAGTAGGTGAGGACCTCCATGTCCCAAGAGTATCAAACTCTAAGAACGAAATGACACATCCCATGTTTTATTTATTAAGGGAGATGCTAAACATTTTCAGCATCAAGATTAATTATCCCAAAGTTGTACACAAACATTTTTAATCTAGAACAAAATGCCTGCAAATTAAAAGAGGAGAGAAATAGAGATAGAAACCTGTGAGACAGTATAAAGCTGAGAATGGGAAACAAGTGACATTTTCAGGTACCATTAGTACCTTGCCAAAATATCCAAATTGCCACAAAGGCTTCAAATATGTTTACATCAAAAAGTTCTTATAATGTAAGCAGATAAATATTTTTTTAAAGAAAATTCCAAACTAGTATCTGAAGGAAGTAAATTTTGTTGGAAGCTACTATTGATAACTGTGATGAAGCAGATTTTTGAAAAACTGCCTAAAATAAACTAATCCATTTTTTCAGTTCTGCACATAAATATTTGTTTGCCAATACAAATGCATTTTTATATACAAACATACTGACTAAAAATACGATCTAGACTGTGTAAAAGAACTATTGCATATTATATCTCCCATTTTTTCCCTTTCCCTTTTCCTTTTCCTTGCCTCTCCTTTTCCCTTTTCCTATTTGATTTATTTTTAAACAGTCTCATAGGTCTTTATTTGTACTTCTAGACTTCAAAATCTCTTTAGATATCTAGCTGTGTGCTCATGTACAACATTTAGCTCAGTGTTCCTAGCATGTGTTTTTCTTCATTTGTCTTTAAAAGTTTTCTTCCAATTTTTGGTCAATGGTTGCCATAGGATATTAGAAGGCAATTCACAAAGTAATAGTGCATTTAAGTTTGGGGAGGGGAGAAATATATGCATATATTAAATCATCCAGACAAAAAAAAAAATTAAAAATAAAATTGAATGAACATTTATTTTAGCTTAACTCATTTTCATTTGCAAATAAGACCTGTTACAATGGTATTGCATAAGATAATGGACCTTTTTTTTTTTTTAATGGCTAAGATATCTTTTGATTCTTTTTAGAACAGTTGCATTTTCCATGGATTAAAACAGGTTGAGAATCGCTGCTTCAGAAAATACCCACCAGACTGATGGGTACAATATAAGGTAATTAATGTCTATATTCATTAGATGGTTAGTTTGCAAGGGAGAAAGCCTAAATTGGAAAGTCAGTTAATTTGCAAGAAAAAAATAAATACTTCAGAAAGTGCAGAATTTCCAGAGGAAAAACAAAGAAGCCAAGGCACCAGAAGAATATTTAGAATGGGCCCACCCAGGAAGATTCTGAGCAGAAGACAGAAAGAGATGGGAATTCAGTCATTCCTAGCGGGAGTCAGGAGAGAGTTTGAGTTCACTAAGGAACCAGCCAAATTCAAGAGGAATGGTCCTGGTTCAGAAATAAATCTCTTTGATTCTGGAGAAAACTCATACAGGGAAAGGGTCCTGATCTACAAAAAGCCTCCAGGAAGACTTGAGCACGAACCTGAGGAATGATCCAGACCATGAAACTGTTGACTTATAGCAGGGAAATGAGGATAGGGATTGCATTTTTTGCTTCAATTTTCTGAGTTTCTTTTCCTAAAGCATTAAAGTTTTATTCTTTACTTTTCAATTAATACAACATTGTTTAAAAACAGAACACAGGTCTGTATGGGTGGCTCTACACTTACAAATTACACAGTGCTTTGCAAAGGCTGGCAACTGGTAACTTACACAGCTAAATAGCTGAAATGATCCCAGTACATTACTAGTCCCATCCAAGAGAATGCCTGGGCATGGTGTGGGAGCGAGAATGGGCCAAGCACTCCAGTAGGCAGCTGGGATGGGGCCATCCTGTTTGGAAGGTAGGACAGTTGAACAGTGTGAATTCCAATCAATTCATTCCAGTTTGCCTCAGTGCCAGTGAATCACACAATTAATTTGCTTGCATAGATATAGACTTTGTGTATACATGTGCTGTGTTTATCGTGGAGTCCTAAAAGGCAAATTATAAACCACAACAGCAGTCCATTTAGTAGGATTACTGAAACTACATGAGACCTGCAAGAGGTATGGTATTTTTTCAGGGCTAAAATATCAGTATCACAACAAGGAAGATATCCTTGACTTCTGGAATTCTCACTCAAATCAGTTTTACAGAATCAGAGAGTATATGAGGTCACAAGGCCTCTTTGGAGATTGACTAGTCTAATCAAGGAGAATCAAGGAGAGCGGGCTGCCCTGGACCACGTCCAGTCAGTTTTGAGTAACTCCAAGGAGAAACACTCTGCAAGTTCTTTGGGCCACCTGAGTCATTGCTCATAAATCCCTATAGTAAAAGAGATTTTCTAATGTTCAAATTGAATTTCCTTTATTTCAGTTTGTGCCTAAGGCTTCTCATCCTTTAACTGGAAACCACTGAGAAGTGTCTGGCTCCAGCTCTCATAGTCTCTCTTCATACATCAGATGCTCCAACTACTTCATCCTATTCATGCCCTTCCCTGGACTCACTCCAATATTTCCATGTCTTTGCTGGGGAGCTCAGCAATGGACCCAGCACTCCAGATGTGTTTTGCCAGGGCTGAGGAAAGGGTAAGGATCACCTCCCTCAACCTTCTGGCAAAACATCAAAAGAGGAAAAAACAATATTTCAGAAGAATTAGCTAGTGATATCTAGATCCTTCCACAGAATAGTATCAAAGTGGAAAAAATTATTAACTCAGTTACCAATGTGCTTCTAAATCAACTTTACAGCCTCTTGTGATTTTTTTAAGTCTGAATTTTTCTGCTTTTGCACAAGAGACTCCTCATTAGATAGCCTACATTCTCATTATAAGAAAAGAATATATATATATATAATTATACATGATAAGGAATAAGGAATAAATTTGTAATATTGATAAAATTATGCTAGTAAAGAAGGAAGATGGATACTGATGAAGAGCATTCCCAAGGGAGAACTCACGTAGCTTGAAACCACATTCCCACTTTTCCAACACCATAGTCTATACATATCATGGAAACAAATTATTAATATTTACTACTACATTACCTGTAACAGTCTCAAGCTATGTTAACCTTGATTAGGACTTGCCTACTTAAAACATGGTTTAGATTGAATTAAGTGGTATTTAAGCATGATTTTGGTTCATCTTTTCAGTTACTGTTGACAAAGACACAGCAGGATGTTCAATATTTTTGAAGCAGAAGTATTTTTAAGCAAGTACATGGATTGCCTCTAACAGTGTTCGAAGTCATTTAGAAAATATCTGAGGGCTGAAAATTTGGTGCACTGACAACATCCACTTCCTCTCAACATTTAATTTGGCACATTTCATTAGTACTATCAGACTAATGCATTACCACTGGCACACGGTAACTAATTATCCCTGGATGCCTGTAAGTCTCTGTCTTTACTACGAGGATCCCACGGTGTTTCCTGCAGCCCTCATAACCTCATAGACCAGATTATAACATCTGTATAGAGGTCACCATGACTGTTTTCCATCAGATTTCATCTTTCCTAGACTCCAAGTGTGAATAGCAGGGGAATATAGTGTGCTCACAGGTCTTACCTGGTAGGAAATCACAATGCAGAGGGAAGATGACTCCAGCCCTTAGAGCTGAGAACTGCAAATGTAACTCCAATGTGCAACACCAACAACAGCAGACCATTAAACCCTTGTGCCCATTTGTCTAAATATTCTTACTTGGCTGTGCTAGAATACCCAGGGTTTCACTGGCAGAGATATAACTCCTACCTAAATCTACCATCAGTACTTTTCCACCACAAGCAGATTTCCTGAAGGAACGACGGGGAAGAAGATAAGATGTCTAGGACTGTGAACACCACAGAGTGTGTCTCTCCCACATAGCATTGGAGTGCACTCAGACCAGGGCAATGCTTCAGACACTTTGCTAGATCTCCAGCAGTAAATGAAACAGGGCCAAACACATCATGCATCATTTTAAGTGCTGGCACATCCCTGGAATGAGCTTGATCCATGCCTAGCTGGCAACTCCTTTAGGAAATCCCCAGCCATGGCTTAGTGCCAGAGATCATTGTCAGGGGACAGTCCAGCCAACACTATGGAGTTCAGCAACAGGAACACCAGCACTGGTCATGCTTTGTGCCCTAGTACAGACACAGAAATTGTAGCAACATCCAGTCTTGTTCCAGAACATCAGATATTTACATAAAAGAAAGTTTATATAAAACAGCCCCTCCCACAAGCCACTGTTGATAAAACAGAAAATGGTGGGAAGGGATTGCAAGATACTTGCTATTAACTTTTTTTCATAGTCCACTGTTTCTGTGGTTTTGTGCAGCATTTATCCCAAGCTGAACATTGCCCTAATTTGGGGATGTTGGAGGCTCCAGTAAAAATCATTCACATAGATCAAGCCACACTCTTTATTTTGTCCTCTAATTTAATTGCAGTGTACTTCAGGTGGCTAAGAGTTTTCAACTTTGAAGACTTTTTCCTTCTGGAAGCCAAACTGATATAGGGGTGACTAAAGGCTCTACAGTAGATTATTTTTATTGTTTTTTCCTAAGCAACTTTCCCTACTTTTCATGCAAATTAACACAAAAATTGAGCAACCGGGTCTTGTAGAAGGTGTCCTTGCCCATAGCACAGGGGTTGGAACTAGATGATCTTTAAGGTTCCTTTGAATCCAAACCATTTTATGATTCTCTGAAAAATGAAGCTTTATTGTATGTTACTTTGTGATTAACTGACATCTGCTAGAGTAAAATAAGAAACCTTTAGTTTTTATCTCTAAAGTCTTGCAGAACATAACAGCTACAGCCTTTGGTAATTCAGTTTTAAGTCATACTGAGAGATTTGTCTCTTTCAAGAGAGCATTTTTTCACCAGGCTGATCTGCAAATCAGCTGAAGTCCTTCCAGGTAATATCTTTCTTTCTCTCACTTCCCCAGCAACTTTCCTTTTGTTTTGCTCAAAAGTCTTCATGTCATCTGTCCTCAGGAACAACTTCATTACATAGCAATTGAAACTCCATGTTATAGCTCATCTTTGTAAAAAGAAAAATATATTTCATTTGCACAAGGAATGTAATGGAATTTTGCTTAAAGATTAGCAGAGAAAATGACATGGAAATTGCAAGCCCAGCCATTCAGCAACTGACTAGCCTGACCAAGCTTGACACCCAATAGTGACCTGGCTGTAATCTGTGAATATCTTATATCTTGCACAATGCTCCTTCTGCCTTTGGTAATCATCGTTTCTGTACTGTGATCAAGAAACTTCGACAGAGCTGGACACCCTTGCTCTAGGCCCTTGTTCTAGGCCCATGTGCAAACATCCAGACTCCTAAACTGCTACCTTGATGCAGAAAAGAAAACAAAATGTTAGACCAGCATAAATAGTCATTCCAAAGGGATGTATTCCAAAGTGTGATCATTTGTCAAGCTGAGGAGTGGTCTCCAGCTTGCCATTTTCTACAGCAGTGCCACATCCAGGGTAGAGCCTGCCTTCTGAATGTAATTTGAAAATGCTTTAAACAGATTTCAATGACATGAGGATGACTCTAGCTCACTGTATTGTCACTTCCATTGAAGTAGTATCTGGAGGATTCATTCACATACATAGGCACTGTAAAAAGCACTGATCACTTTCTGTTTGACAAGTTTACAGTTAGCAGTGGATAACTGATGTGAATTACTAAGCATTCAAAATCATAGTCACAAGAAATGGAACTTCCTGTTTGAGAAAATAAAAAAAAAGAAATCCACCATGTGTTTAAGGCTGTTTCACAAAAATGGACTAATTTCCAGTCAAACATGATGAAAAGCCCTAAAATGTTATGTCCATTTTACAAAGACAAGTTTCTTCAGTTACATAAAACTTCTGGTAATAAATGTAACTTCTGTTTCAGACTAATATACAATTGAATCTGCAAAATAATTCTCTATGTAAAGAGAATTTCCTTGTCAGTCTTTTTCCATTAAATCATTTATAATAGAGATCAGATAAAGTGTAGTCTGATGGAGGGCAACACTTTGTTCTGTTTTACTGAAAATAACACTGAAGCACTAAAGCATTATCTTCCACATGATGTGCATTACTGGAATCTGTTGATACAGATTCTTTGATTAAAAACACGTGTAAACCCGTGTCATGCCCAGTATGCTGTTGCATACAACGCACCAACAAACTTAACATCTGTTTTTGCAACCTGCATTTTGGTCTAGTTTTGTGCATGTGCATCATTAACAAATCACAATATCAGTTTCCTGACCTGTGTACTGTTAAACACTTCAGAAGAGCTTTTGCTTTGAAATTTACAATTGCAAAAACTATCATTTCCAGAACCCATAGGCAAAAACTGTTCCTCTATGGCTTTACAGAATGAACATTTCCTGTTACATTCAAGAAACACAGTCCAGTAGGGTGTGGTACACAAGTAGGCACACTGTTTTGTTAAAATAATTGTCTAGTGTCCATCAAATAAAGCATAAAATGCAAATCATGCCTTGAGACCTAATGGAACCAGTGGCTTTTATAATAATAACTACATTTACCAAAAAACCTCAGAAACTGACTTTCTGGGGTTTTTCCTTTTTTGGTTTTTTTGTTTTGTTTTGGTGGAGTTTTGGGTTTGGTGGGGTTTTGTTGCTGTTGTTGGTTTGGTTTGGGGTTTCTTTTGGCAATCCTTCCTTTCCCAATGTATTGTAGAGAATGGGAGCACTGATTACTACATAAAAGTATCTGCTAAAAATCTGAGGTCTCAAAAACATAAGCAACCTCTAAGTCCTTAAGGACTGTCTCATACTTTCTTCAATACTTTCCTGCTTTTATTTCATTTAGCTGAGGCTTGGAACAGAACTGCTTTGGAGTGGAGAACAAGTCAATTCATGTAAACCTATGCAGTGATTTACCAAAATGTGGGCATTGATCTAATATCGATATCCAACTAAGACAGACAAAGACTGTCTAACAGGGTGAGAAAGTATGTTTTTATTTCAGCTCCAGGCAGCTGCATGGGATAGCTCCCTAATACACAGTGCAAAGTCCCAGAACAATACAAAGTCTATTTATCTACAAAAGTTCTAAATATTCAAGATACAGATACATATTTATAACATTAACACCTCCCACTTCCCACTTCGTATGGTAATTAGCTAAAAAAATCATTAAGCATGCACAGTTGGTTCCCTGAATTGGGTCGGTGGTCCCATGATTTGAGGAGAAGTTGTCAATGATTAAGTAACTCTCATCTACCTCACTCTGACCTTTCTACCTTTCTAATTTTTGACAATACATATTGCTCTTGGAGGACCTCCAGTTCCTCCCTTCACCCTTTCTGAATAGGTTTTCAAATGAAAAATTAATAATTGTCCACATTTCTTTAGATCTGTTAATCAGTACTGTCTGTTTAAGTACAGCTAAACAAATACAAGGTAGCAAGCAATCAGTTACTTAAATCCTAACTATTCCAGGCCTAACTTTCTAGCTAATCACTAATTTTCTTAATTAACCCCAGCTGGACTTGCTTATTAGAGCTATTTTAACTAATTTCAACAAAGCTAACCTTTAACTAAAATCCTAATGTTTAAATGTTTAAAACTCCGTGTTTCAGCAGGACCTCCTATTCTTCTGTGCAGTGTACTGGCTTGGAGTAAAATCCATGTGCATTACTTTTTCCTTCTGTAAATAGAGTTTTCATAGTCATGCAGCCACAGTACATCAACTCAAATTTCTGCATAGGCATGAGTTGCACCACTCAGGGAACCTGTATAAGCCACACACTCACTTTTCCTGTTACACAAATTTTAAATTGTTGAATGAGATATAAATTTTGAGGTCACAGGGATCAAAGAAAGACAAAATATCAAAGACATCTAGAAGACAAAAAGTTAGCATCATGGTCTTCAGCTTTGTCTCCAAAAAGGTCAGTGAGATATCAGTTTCCCCAAGCTGTCCAAGTGGTGGGCATGTAGGTGGTTAAAATCTATTTCTCTTTTTGTTGACTAATGGGAATACTTAGGCAATTGCTAAGGAGGTACTGTCAATGCTTTAGCTGCAGATTAGGTGCACTGGTCCAGCCTAGAGCTATTTCCTCCTTATCATTGCTCCCTTAACCCTTGGATTTTCAACATTAATTTTAATGGCATTTCATTGCAGTATTTCATTAACGTATTTTCCTCAACCTTTCACTGTAATCTTCTGAAATAATACTATTTTTGTAATAATATGAAAAGAAAGAAAACCAAGATGTAATGCCAGTGCAAATCAACAGTATTCCACTGCACCCTCAAAGGATCTGATGTCTCCTTGTTCTAAGGCAAGCTTTCAGTGGAGTGGGAAGATTGAAAATGGAAAATAAACAGATCAAGGTAGATCATCACAGGAAAAGGAAAAAATTAGAAGTAACTAAAAAGAGGAAGATGTAAGTCACCCTCCTTACAAAGCTGGAGGAGAAAAAGAGAAGGGAGAAAGAACCACAAGAGGGATTAATTTTTTTTTTATCCAGACAAATTTTTACTTCTCTGTGCACAACTATATGAGTGTCCACAGGACATAATATAGGTCTAAATACTCTTGTTCCCTTTGCTAAATATTCATTATTCAAATAAACATTTTTAGAACCCTTTAAAACAAAGATCATCATACTTCTACTAATGCTTTCCTCCTCAGCATCTTCACGTGGGGAACACTGTAAAATTATTCTCTGGATAGATGATGTCCCTGAAAAGCACCTCTGGACTTCTGCATGCGGTGAAGATGCGATTCTTCAGCAGTCTTTCAGCAGTCTGTATCTTCCAAACATTCCTGGAGCACAGGAGTGAGAAACAGTATTTGATTGAACACTACCCAAAGAGAGAAGGCTAAAGGTCAAAGTGGAAAGACAGAATTCTTTTTCTTGGGGACACGCCCATTTTTTTCTTTGAGGAAATCATTCCCATATTAGTATGATTTGTGGTGCTGACCATGCTACTACAGATACCACTAAGACAAATCATTATGAAAGGTCTCCAGCCCTAATATATCTTATATTTTAACATTAGCTGTGACAGTCACTCTGTGACTAGCTTTATATCCCAGGTGCACTTCTGTCTGTAGCGAGAAAGCTGAAATTCAGCTTGTAATAAGTATAACCCACTATAATAGGTTGATTTTGAGATTTTCACTTTAGATGTAATTTATAAGGATTAGATGCTATACATCATGGTTCATAGAAACAATATAGAAAAGGCAATTATTAGAACTAATTAAAAATTCACACATCTGGGACTATGGAAAAACACTTCAAAATAACTATTTATCTACCCAAATTGATATCAGACACAGTGAGAATACAAGAAAGACAGATGGATGCTATGTTTCTGGGAACATGTACGCTGCTAGTGGGTAAAATTATTTTGCTCATATCTCCGTTTATAGTTGAAAATAACCAGCCCTCAGGTTCCAATAGAGAATGACACAAAATGCAACTTGTGCAAATGTAGCATGTTGGTGCAATTGAGAAGACCTCACATATGTTGAATTGACTACAACACGGCATAAGCCACTCAGGGCATTTGGTTAACACACTTAATTTAGCACAGTAATTGCTGTATGAGAGCAAACAAATTGCCAAGCTATTTCTTATTCTGTGCTTAAGACTAGTTATTTTTCCTTTCTTTTACTGTGTCCTATTTATTTATTTTTTTTTCTTCTTTGCTCTCTTATCTTTATTTTAAGGAAGTTTTCTGTGACTCTAGTAAAAAAGTAGGCTCTGTGCTGCACTCAGATATAGGAAATCTCTTTTCTGACTATGGTTTCTTACGCTCATGAAATTGACTGCATTGTAGTTTGACTAATCCAGCGGCTTTCCTGCCTAATTTGTTTCTGACATAACTTGTTTATTTGTTAGAATTAAATCAGCAGATAGGATTTCCCACCACATTAGTCAAGCCAAAAGAAATGCTCTGAAGTAACAACAATTTGTTTCATTAATATTTATCCCATAAAAACATTTGTCTAACAGCTGAAAGTACTGAGTAGTTCTGCAAGTGCTTCATAAGAAGGATGAATATGTCAAGTCACCTATTTGAGGTCTCTGGCTGCTTTGTATATTATCACTATGAAAAACTATGAAAGTAAGCCATGATCTATTATGGGTTTAACCAAGATGGAAAAACAGAAAGTTCCTACTCTAGAGCTTACAACCAAGGAAAAATAATACTAATATCTGAATTGAAATAACAGAAAATACGGGGATAAAAAGAATTAGCATAGTAAGGTAATCCTGCGTATACTTAACAGGTTTCACATATCTATGACATCTGCACAGGAATTATCTGCTTACTTCTCTTTACCATCAGTATAGAGAGATGCATGTGAACTTTAGGATGAGATAAATCCATGATGCCCATCTGACTTGACTACTGAGTGTGTTGGGACTAGCTCAGATGCAGCTTCTATGTGAGAAACACTCACATTTGAGCAGGTGTATCCCACTCAAGCTGCCAAATTATTCCTATATTTTCTGTAGGTTTCTCAGCAGAGGAAGGTGGTTTCTTTTTACAGAGAAGTTTTGGAGGAGGACAAGGAAATTGTAATGATGATGATGATTGTGGTTTTTTCCTCCATGTACAAAGAAGTCTTTAGGAAAAAAAGCACACAAAAAAATTCAAACAAGGACAATACAAAGATCGACATCAACTGCTAAGGCCAGAAATCAGCTTCTCTCCAGCAAATATGAATTAAGCAGGGAGAATCTGGGAAGGGCTTTAAAGATCAAGAAAGTTTCTTAAAAGAAAAAGGGAAACCACTGAATTGATATAATTTCCTTGGCACAGTTAAATTCAAATCAAGAATCTGTGTGCAACAGAAGAGAGAGGATAGAAACAAAAGGCCAGAACTCTATCTCTGAAGTAAAGATATTATTAATTGAGATTAAAGCTGTTGGAATTAATTAGGAATAAGGATGTAAGGAAAAGTGCTTGTAAAAGGTTTTCACAGTGAGGAACAATGAGAGAGAATATAGCTTACACACCATCCAGATGTTCCAGGAAAGCATCCACAAGACCTAGCAATGGCAGGACATGGAGAGAGGACCAAGTGAAAAACAACACTGAATTATATCAGAGACAAGCAGGATGATGTCACAGTGATGAAGAAAATAAGTATTGTTGAGCTTTTGATGGGATACCCTTCTTTTTTGGAGCAGGGTGAAAGAGCAGAGGAGGCTGCTGTTCTGCTAAGTTCTTTATTTTCATAGTATCATAGTTTTCTGAAGGTAGAGTTCGAAGGGGTTACATGATAAGGCCAAGCAGCAGCAGCAGCAGCAGCAGCAGGCAAAACAGCAAGTAGAAAACAGCTTCTTCTAATTCTAATTCTAATTCCTAATTCCTATTCTAATTCTTTCTTACAGAAGTGTGGATTATATTTGTTAATTGACCAATGAAATTAACACATTATTCTAGTTTTTCTTTTTTTAACCTATCCTGGTCTAATTCTAACATTCATAAACCTTACACAAGTATTACATAGGTATTACACAGATTTGCGTATATAGTTTCTATCAGCTCTTATTGTTTATGTGAACAATAGTGCAGATTAAAAATGTGAACAATATACTTCTATCTATGTTTTGTCTAGAGCAAAGAAATTCTGTGAAAAGGTAACACTGCTACAGTAAAATCTATGTTTAAGTTCTCTGTTGCAGCTTTTTAATGTTTAAGGCACTTAGCATATATTTCTACTAAAAGTTAAAAATCTATATTTCTATTTCACTTTGGTGTGACTTCATGTATCTCAGCTTGTCCAAAGGTTTTAATTCAACCCCTGTGCTTTGGCTTTCCTCTGGGCCTGAGTCCAGAGGAGCTTTTGCTCCAACAAGTTAAGGAGTTAGAATTCATTTTTTACTCAGATTGACCTTTAAAAAGATATAGTATAATATCTGAGTATTTTCTGTTTGTAGAAAAGGAAAGAAATCTGAAGGAGAGCTCTGTCTGTGAGTCATCTGCAAAGAAACAGTAGTTGATTTTGCATGTGTTATTCAGAGGTACAATATAGAAGGAAAGAAGAATAAGAAAAAAGAATCTTATTAATAGATAATCAGTGATAAGAAACTATAAAAGAAAACACTCAAGGCATTATCAGAATTGGAAGAGTGAAAACCAACATATGTTGACACCTCAAAAGCCAGTGGACAATGGGATTTTAAGAAGAGCATACTTGGTTATATCAATGATATCTGATGAAAATTGATAGCACAGGCTACTGAGTATGAGATTTGGCTAACAAGAGGGCATTTGAAATTTTACAAGAGTAATTTCAACTGAATGAGATGGGTCAATTCTGGGCTTGGGGAACAAAAACTGAGTGACAGGACACAGCGTACACTGGAGTGAAATACAAAGCGGTGCAGTTACTGGAAAAGGAAATGGGGACACAAGTGAATTTTTTTGATTAGGAGATATTAGAACAAGGTTCACAAGAAGAATAAGAGACGAACCATCCCTACCTTTGTTTCTTCAAGAGAAGAGAGAAATTTCTGTCCCTCTATTCCTCTCTGATCACTTGCTATCAAATTTCTTTAGAAATAATCCCCATTTTGTTAGCCACGCTACTTTATTACGCTAACAACATAGCAAAGGGACATCCCAGTACTTTGCTGTCGATTTTCAGCCCCTTCCTCCCAAAGGAAGTGCAGGGCAGAAAGGTACTTTTCCACGCAGATTGCCAGCTAGCACTCACTGATTGTTAAATATGTTCCTCTTTGGGTGGTTATATGAATATAACCTGTCCCTGTCCTCCTTTGAGCCAGCAGTGTCTATCCCGGTCAGCAAGCTTCTGGCTCTCTAGCCACAGATGGTCTCTCTGGTAGCATAGCTACTGACTCTGATTTTTATTGATCAGCAGCAAACAAACCTCGCTGTGCACACAAGCTCAACAGCTGCTATTACTTGAGCAGTTCATAATTCATGCTTTCTAACTTACTTTACCTATAGCACGCTAACAGATCTGCACTTAGCTTTTGTTGAAAGCAGAAGAGAGGGCAGCAATACTGATGGCACTGGAAACGATGACAGGCAGACTTACAGTATGTGAGTGGGAAGGTGGTAGAGTCATGCTGAGGTAAGACCAGAAGAGGGTCAAAGCCAATGAATGTTGAAATAGCCCCTTGCACATGATCAGAGGCCAAAAAGGGAACAACACTTGAAGACTGAGTTATGTGAACAGCCCTTTGACAAGTGGGAGCGTTGTACCAAAGCTGGGGGTTGAATGAAGAGCTGAAAAAAGCAACAAATATTTAAGGCCTTAGGTGGGTCATGAGTATGAAAGTTAATGCAGAGAAAAAGACTATGAAGGAAGGAAGAACAAAATTAAGTTGGCATACAAATAGTTAGAACGAGGTAGAGAGCAAAAGGCATCAGTATGTTACAGGAGTGGAAACTAGAGTCAAACATAGAGGAGAGTATAAGGAAGGGAACTTGGTGATATAAACCATTAATAATGCATATCATTCAGCACTGTGTTTGAGCTCTGGGGTTTGTATCCTACCATATTAAAACATAGTACTTTGTATGATGGTACTTTATGCTATTTGCATGATCTCTGTTCCCCTTCCAGGATAACAAGAAATTACATAACTTATTGTTTTCTGCCCTTCCACCATACACCATCATGACTGCAAGTCCACTCCCTCTTCTTTGTTAGGCTCTTTGTGGGTCAAGCTTTTCTTTTTCTTTTTTCTTTTTCTTTTTTTATTTTAAATAAAGATTATAGGTTTGTTACATTTTTCTGCCCCTGTATTTGTTTCCATGTTGCCTCTCTGACGTCATTCTCTACCCAGTGTTAACCTTCAGTACTCCTGAGTGTCTGTTCTATCAAATTAAGTCTGAATCTGTCCTAATTCAAGAGTGGTTGAAAATTATTATCATTCTGATGGCTGCTCAGTGTCCTTTTTGAAATGAACTGTGATCATGGTCCAACTCCTGGTGGATGGTCCACCTCTCCCAAGCACTGTTACAGCTGGCATTAATTGGCACCCTTGTTCTCAGTCTTAGTAGGCAGGTTAAGCACCAGATTGTGCAATGAATTATTTTCTCACTCCTGGGTGTGATCTACCTGTGTCCAAGTTGAAGCAGAATACAGAAACAGCAAAGGAAAGCCCAAGTAATTATTGCTTTTGCTGTGCCATCTCTGTGACTCAGGTCGACAGGGCTTTTCACCTTTTGCAATCTTGGAGTCAAATGTGAAACAAAGTCGCTTATGAGATGCCCTTGAAAAACTATTTCTAGACCATTTTTATAATTCTGCAGTGAATGATAGCAATATGAATGCTAACACAATAACAGGTTGGCAGAAACATTTTATTACCTTAATTGTGGATGAGAAGTAATTCTCCAAAAAAGAAAGGGGGAACTTGTCATCCCACGCTTCAGTGGGATTCTCAGACATATTCTGTTAGAAGTCGAGTGCTATGAATGTCAGATGGTGGGTCCCCCAGGCTCCCTGGCAACCTGCATGCGACTAAGAAAGAGGCAACAGCTTGCTTCAAGTATCCTTCCTAGAGATGACATAGTTAGATAAACCCAACAGGGAGTATAGCACGTGGAGGGAGCAGTCTGGTAAGAGGAAACCATTCCCTGTGGGACTGGCTCCATATTGCCACATGAAATGTTCAAAACACTGCTAGCCAGGAAAGTTGAATTTATTGCTTAATGAGCAGAGGACCCGGAAAAGATCATTGACAACTGCAGTGTAAACACAGCCACTTAATAGGGTGTTACTGAATGCCAAGAGGAAATTAAAAAAATCTGTCCTACAAGCAGCACTTTCTACCATATAGAATATGATTGGAATAAATACAGAACACAGAAAGCAGCTGTAGAGAACAGATGAGATATTGGATATGGTGGAAAGAAGAGAAGAACTTATATCCAGAGGGCATTTTTTAGACTGCCTTGAGTATAAGAGTTGTGTAAAAGAAAAGATGAAGGAAGACAAGTTAGCCTAACAGCAGCAGAGTGACAGAAGTAACGCAAAATGATACTGTGACATTATTAAGAAGCTCAGCAACACACTCAACCTCCATCACAATGTCATCAGGACAGATGGCAACAATTGGCAAAGACAAGGCACAGCATGTCTGGAAAGCAATAAGAGCCTATAGAAGAAAAAAAATAATATGAGCAGCTATGGAAAACACAAGAGAATACTACACATTTTTCTAGAGGTAAAACAACAATTTACCATCCAGCCCATGCATATTTGTCACAACTGCCTAATACATATGACATAATTTCCCAATTTGTCAAAGATCTGAAAAAAACCCACAGAACTCATTAGCATAATTTATTATTCTTTTTACTATCTGGGAGTCCTATTGTGAAGGACTGCATCATGCTAGGTACTTATCGAAATATTAATTAAAAAATAATCTCTGCAAAATGAGCTTACAATCAAAATGCAGCATGAAACAAAACATTTGGGTGCAGATGCAAAGCGGTGCAGATTAAAAGAGGTATAATGAAAAAGATTGGTCTTGTAGGAATGTCAGCAAAAGTCAGAGAGAAATGAGAAAAAAAGTAAACCTATGGAGAGTGTGGCAGTATGGAATCGATCATAAAGATCTCACTTTTAAAATTAATTGACAAAAAGACAGGATAGCAACAGCATACGTGGAGGACATGAATGTAAAAAATAATAAACCTCAGATAGGAAGTAGACACTCTAGGAAAAAAATTTCAAATGTACAATTATACCTGTGGTATCTAATAGAGCACTATATGAGACCAGGAAAGCATTAAATAAACAAATTTTTGAGAAACAGACCAGTTCAGCCAGCGTGGTATATGCCAAGCAAGACACATGGATCTTCCTGCACCAGGGTCATCTGTCATGAAGTTCCCCCAGTATCACTGGGCAGTATCACGAAAAATTGAGCCTCCATATGTTGAGCTCCCACTGGAGGAGGAAGTTAAACTCCTCTGGCTCATTGAGCTCCTGGAAAAAGGGATCAAAAAAATCTTCACACAGTAGGGCAGTAGGTGCAATAGTGTTGAAGAAAAAAAATATTTTACTAGCCAATAGTTAGAATTACATGGGCTTTGGCAAGACACTTTTTTCTGAGAAGTGCTATCCACACTTTTTTCTTAGTAGAATTTCATAATATGCATTTCTGCCTCTTTATTTTTGCACAAAGACACATTTTGAACATGAGTTAAGGGAAATTTACAGAAAGGTAGAGAGCAGCAATACATAAAAAAGGAATGTGAGAAGCCGTATGTGGCACCAGGCCCTGCTGTTCAATTCCATGTGTGTTGGGTATTTGTTTGACCCTTCCCAGCTGTTGTGTACTTCCTGATCCCCCGGATAATATGAGCCCCTTGCCTGATCAGCTTCCAGATGCTATACTGTTCCCAGTTCCTCCTGATCATAAGTCTCAACACCAACTCAGTTCCAGCTGCCATAACTCTCATCCTTCCTCACCAAAGAGCTCCCTACCCAACAGTTCCCCCAAATGTCATAACCTGCCTGACCCTCCCCAGCTGTTGCAATCCTCCTGATCCCACACTGTAAAACCTCTTTGATTTGTCTCCTTCCCAGCTGCTCTGCCCATTACCACTGAAGGCTGTGGTCCAGATCCTATCTCCTTGAAGTGTCCTACAAGTGCAAAAATTTACTATTATAGCTCACAGATTCTTTACAGGATATAACTTTTCAGCCAGATTTCAGAAAAAATTTCCTGCTGCAGTAGATTTAGAGCGGTAAAAACCTCACTTCATGTATATTTATCAGTATCTGGAATATTATATAATTACATACTATTTTGAATAACACAGTATCAATAGTATATTTATTTTATATTATATAGGCAATATAAAATGTTGTTATTAGAAGATTATATGGATTACACACATAAATAAATGAAATTTAATAATGAGCGTAGTATAATGCAATCAATATCCTTAGAATTTACTTTTACATATGGCAAGTGAAAGGAAACTCCACACAGAAAACTAACGCTCCCTTTACTTAAGAGCTGACCACCAAACATAGGCCTCAGACATCTTTATCCCATTCTAGAAGCATATTCAAAACTTTCTTAACTTGTTTCAACTTCACATTGTAAAACTGATGCAAAGGAACACCGGCATAAAGAGAATTCGGAGGTCCTCAGAACTTAACATTGGGATACAGAATTTTTTTTGTATACAGATTGTTACAAGTCAAGACAAAGATAACTGATTTTTCAAACAAAACTATCAAATATGTTAGGGAAATAAGCTCATTGTTTCCATGATTTTGGCATCTCTTGAATATACATTAAAAGGATCACAAGTCACACACAGTTTGACATTATTTCACTGGAATAGTTTTCTCCGGAACTACTAAAGATTTCACTATATATCAGTTGTTATGGTCTACTTCTAAAAGACTCAATTTTTTATTTAGAAGGAGAGGGGAAAAAGCAAAACAAGACAAAATGTGTAACTCAGATCACCACTCCTCTAACTCAAATAATCTATATTGAGTACATGGAGAAAGGATCTGTGCTTCAATATCTGTCCAAGGCAGCCATACCCAAGGTAAACAGCAGCCAACATAACAATGTCTTCAGCTTTTCAGTATTGGGGCTATTCCACCTCTACCCTCAATTTCCCTCTTGTCCCACATACACTGTTAAAGGTGCTTTTATAGTTCTATTGGCTGTCCTACCATGTTTCCTCTTATTCCACATCCATCTTATGATCCTTAACCATATGTTGGTTAAGTAAACACTAGTACCAGCTACGGTATTCCCAGCTGCAGATGTGATGAGTCACTGCAGTGTATGAGCCACAACAGTAGCTACAGGTATCAGGAGCACCAGTTTAGATAAAGGAATGATGAATCAGTCCATAGTCTTACAAGCATGTCTATATCATCCTCTAAACTAGAGATCATACATATAGCTAGGTGGAGTCAACTGAGAAACTGATGCCTGAAATAATCATCACTTTAAGTAGTTCTAGACATGGGGAACTTACAGATCTGGAAAACTGATTTTCTATGATACAGGGGAAATACAGCAAGGTAACCTTTCAACATTTTGAAGAGATTCTTGCTTTTTTTGATATTTAAAAGCACAGATTTGCTAATATACAGCAGTCCCTATAAGCAGTAAAAGATCATTTATGTCTTCTTTTAAATAAGACAATGTAATCCAAATCCCATGCCTTTATGCCCCTCTGTACATCCTGGGAATAAATGAGAATAAGCTTATCTCAGAATCGCTAAGAATCATTGTATCTCCTAATTTCACACATTTGCAAAACTGGGCTGTTAATCTCATGACAGATATTTCTGAAATGCTTCCATTTCTGTACAGTCATCAGTATGACAAAGGCAAAAAAGCAAAACAGGAAACTAGAAAACAAAAATGACCGAAAAATGTTTTTTGTTTTTGAAGGAAATCTAAGTCAGACAGTAAGACAGACTTAGGTTTCCTTCAAAACTGACAAATTAAATTGTTGTCCTATATTTCTGAATTTGTAGCAAAGTACAAAATAACTTTAGCAAGGTTTTTTGTGTTTGCATTTTCATTCACTAACAAGCTATTCTAAAACAAATTATATTAATGATATAACAGAGTGAACAAGCTAATAAAAACAGCAATGCCTCAGTGTTAATTTAGAGAGGCAGCTATCAGGAAATGTGAAAAAGAGGTAACATTTCTTTTTCAGGGAAAGAGACTTTCAGATACTTTTCCTCTATGCCAAATTCAAATGGAATGTTTTCTACCTTGTTCCCTAATAAGGACAAGGGTTAGTCATTAAATGGTTTCTTTTAGTTAGTAGCCAGAGTAGCTTTTTAACATCTTCATTGTATAAGGACTCAATTTCCAGTAGAAGTTCTCAGAAGAAAACGTCTGACAAGGACAATGAAGAGCAGGCAAAAGTGAGGGTGGAGATGCGAAGATGCTACAGGCGCTCCTCACAGCTGGTAGGTTAAATGTCTACCTCAGACTTGACAGTTTCTATTAGGAGCAGTCCTGTGGACAGCATTTTTATACATATGGGAGTCTGAGGACAAGTGCAGTTCAAAAATTTGGAACAAATGCAGAAAAATTAATATTTGCACAGGAGTCAAAAAACCACCCATTCTCCTTTGTGTGCATAAGAGAGAAAAAGGGAGATCTCTAGTAAGAGATATCTCTATGCCTCAGTTTCCCATTCATAAAAGAAGCAATTGGGTAATTTTCTTCCTATCACAGCATGTATGATTCCTGATGCACAAATATTTGTCATCACTTTTCTTAAGGCATTTCTCCTGCATAAAATTGAAAATAATTGTTCATTTCATTAATAGAATGTGTTTTGTAGCATCAGGTACTCCATCAGTTTTAATCTCAGTTTCCTACATTTGAGTTACTGCTGAATATTTCCTTTCTAGACAAGTGCAACACCTTTTATTTCTGTCTTTTTCTATCCCATATGTGTAGACACGTTACACTGAGTCTCTTGGGGTCAGGAGAGACCAGAAAGCCAGGCTGTTTTGTTAACCCCCAAGGCCTTGCCTCAGGCACAAGTACGTACAGTCTGAGAGCTTCGTTCTCATCCTCAGCACATATGTAATCTTTGTTTTTGTTGATGGAAGCGGTGCACTTACACTGAAAGACCAGGTATTTTGTGGCTGTTCCATTATGAATATCAGGAATAAAGAGCAAAATTATCCTACTTGACAAGAAAATCTCTCCCCAGGCTGTGTTTTGCAGAGGAGCGACCTGGGATCCAACTTTTGAAATGAGAACTGTGATGCATTCTTAAACTGAAATATGCTTGATATATACTGTTAATGAAAGCTTCTCCCAAAACCCAGGGCCATGCCAGTGGACCATTCAAAGAGAGCCACACCAGCCAGGTCCTGGCATGGTAAGTGTAGTTGACATTGACACAGGGAAGTTGTTCACAAATGAGAGCAGGAAGTACAGGTATTACATCTCAAGAGGAGTTGCTCTGAACTGGATTCTGCTCCATTATGCTTAAGGATATGTTGCCTGCAAAGGAGATATACATTCTCCAATTCTGTTCATCCAGGTGAGGCTACCTTAAATTTGCCACCCAAGTGGAGGAGTAAAACAAATTACTACAGGCTACCCAAAGCTACATTCAAAACTTGATACACAACCCTTGAAAATCACCGTGTTCTTTTTATATCAAATCCCTGATGTCTCGTGGTCCAAACACTCATATTCCACTTCTGCAAACTTTAGTCAGAGGCCTATGTTTATGTTTGAAAAATATCCACAGCAGAGATATCAGGAGTGCTACTGGCTGAGTTCAAATCATCCTTAACAGTGTTTTCAGCTTCATACTCTCCTCTCCTATTTTAAGGCAGTCCAGTTCCATACTTCATTGTTCAGTCATGCAGTCTGAGATGAGGAAGGGGAAGATGGGCAGTGCTCTCCTGTGTACATGCTGTGAGTAAAACAAGATTGTCCTGGGCTGGAGGGTGCTATTCCACAGCATAACTTAGTTTGTAGCAGTTCATCCTGGACTAAACTGGCTGTTTCCAATTCACAAGCCTGCCAGATGGCTGTAGCTGCCTGGGCACCCTTATGATAACATGACTGGGACAGCGACCGGCTCTGCTGGTGAGTCACTAAAGATGGGACAAATGGGAGCTGATCAGGATGGCAGCTCCACTGAAGTGAGGACTGCAGGCTTGGATTAACAGCTCTCAGCCAGCTGCCATAGCACAAGCATTTACTGTTAGTGAAGGAAGGGATGGAAGGGGAAGGAAGCCTGTGGTTTGACTGAAAGGTGAGATTTTCTAAAGATTCGGAAATAGAATTTCCATGGGAAATAGGATTCAGTAGTTTTATAAGTCCTTAGTTGTAAAAATAATAATTTTTAAAAATCCTCTCATTATTTCACTGACAGGATTTAAACAATTTATAAGCACATGCAGAGACAATGAGGCAGACAGAAGTGCTATATTTGTATATAAATGACCCTAAACTTTGTGGGTCCATGAGAGTTTCATCAATCTAAAAAAGTAATGTAGGAGAAAAGTCCAGCAATTTCTGGCAACTAGTCCACAGAGATAAATTGCATAAGTTATTTCTTTGCCCCTTCAGGATTTAGGAAGAAAGATGTTTACCGAGGGACAGGGCAGTTGTACATGGATTTGGAAATATTATTCATATTGTTGTTAGTAGTGTTGGTGTTACTGCTGTTGTCATTAATATTATTCAGATTTTTCCCTCAAAGTGAACGCCCCCCCTCACATTTGGATGATTAGGCTGCATTTGGGCCAACACTCCACCGGCTAGAAAAGCCTTCCTCCTTTGTATATTCAGAACAAGTTTCATGAGAAGTATCTCAGAAACATCTGCCTTCATTATAATTATATTTCTATTTCAGCTGCACCAAGCTATTTACAGATGAGCCTGTTCATAAAGAGCTTTATAATTAAGCAAACAGAAATATCTTTTTATAGGATGCAGATCTAGGGGTGATAATCACACACAAAATACACAGCAACAGTTGCAAATAGAGTGTTTAATGCTAGTTATATAGTTAGTGATGTGCTCAATAAAGCCTGACATGTCTTTGTTCCTAAATGTAAGAAAATATGGTCTTTGCTATACAACAGTGTAAACTGCCTTTTTCATATACAAAAGGCCATACATTTCAGGGGGTATGGCTTGAAATCCCTCATGAAAACAAGCCCTCATGTCTCCAATGCAATATGATTTTCAAGCTCTTGGTGGAAAAAGGAGCTGACAGCATACATATGAATTTCAGATATGTGACATCTTCCTTCGTATGCATGAATTGTGACCTGATATTTCCACTGATCGATACCAAAAGACAGAGAAGTAAAATGGGAAAGTATTGGCAGAAGGAAAAAAAAAAGAAGTAAAATGAGAAAGTATTGGCAGAAGGAAAAAAGACAATCTATTATTTACTGAAATTACTGTCTAAGGTCTTTTCACAGTGTATGTGCTCCAGACATATGACTTTATCTCTTCTGAAGAACATATTTGTCACTTACTTCTCTCAAGATTGCAAACTTGCTCTTTTGCAGCATTTTCTTGGAATTTTTATAACCATTTGTAGAGCAACAAGTGGGTTTGTAAACTGAACTGCTGTGATACACCATATGAATCCCAAGTGTGAGCAACATGCCAAAGAAAACCACACAAAGATTAAATTAAACTATACATGACACCTCATTTTTCAAAAAAGGGTTTTGTTTGTAGGAATTTCTATAGTGGGTTTTTTTTTCCATCCTCACATTTAAATCAGCCAAAATAGATGTCTGAAAGAAGACAGCAGAAAGCAGGCCCCTAGATACAACCTAAAAACTAGCTAAGAGAAGTGATGAGTACAATAAGATACTTGCTTAGATCTTTGCTAAATCATGTGGAGTCACTGTAATATATATATTCCAGGTAAACTAAATAGTCTAATTTGGTTTAGAAATGGCTTTATTTTTAAACCCCGAAACATATTATAAGTATTCTAGTGAGATATTCCTAGACGGATTTGAAAGAGAAACATGTGGAAAATTTCACTAGTTATCAATATCCTTTAGTATGAGTTCTTACAAGGGTTATTTGCTTTCTATTTCAAGTTGGTTTTACACATTCAGCCTGGGTACTTTGCCTCTCTGGAGCACCTCTCCTTTGTCTGTCAACTACACAGAGTGAGGCACAGAGCTACAAGTGGGCAGTGTAAATACTCTCTTACATTCAACTGCACCACCTCTAAACTGGTTTCTTCATTGCTACACCATGGATTTCAGAAAGCATTAAGTAGTTCTTATAATCATGTTAGATGAGCAATCTGAATCTTAATGATGGAATTATGAAAGTGTTCTGATGCCTGATTTGTACTTCTGTTTAACTTGAAAGGGTCTCCCAGTAAACATCCAAAAATTACTTCATTAAATTCCTTGAAACCAAAATCTAAACAGCAGTTAAGCACTGGTTAAGTTGTGACATTCCCTTCTTTCTCCAACCAGCATGTTATTCTCATTTCTCCAGGCATCTCAATCAAGCTCTTAGAGAAAGAGATCTTATCGTTCTCTCCATGCAATGAAGCATAATGGAGTCAAGAACTGTCATTGTTAGGTGCCACAACAATACAAATAACAAACAGTACAATATTTCTTCATCTGCAGAACTGCACAGAGCAAGGGACTCAAATAGAGGAAAGTATTATGTAAACAAGAATACTGTTTTCTCTATTATGTTTTCATGCACTAAAAGCAAGCTTGCTTTTTCGTTATCAAAGCATTTCTGGTCTAAATTACAGAAGGGGAAAGAAATATGTCTAAGCAAGGTTACAAGATGTTTCTTGCCTACAATGTGGACAGCAAAATCTCAGAGAAAATAGTGTCCCAAGGGATTGCTGCTATTAAAGATATGATAGAAACCATATCTCAGATAAAAGTGGGCAAGAACCAGGCAATCTCCTGATGACCAACATGATCAATCCCTGAAGCCTGGCTCAATCTGTGGCTGTTAAGATGTGGGAATGTGTGAAATTTGGCAGCCCTGAAATCTCAAGTCACACACACAGAAAACTAAAAGCATCATTGCTGTCTGTTTCAGGTTTGTTCCAGTTGTAGGTTCCTAGCACCATTGTCCCTGTCAAACAGATACCAAATGAACTGATATTTCTAAAATTAGAGCTACATTTCATTAACTTTTTAGTCTGCAGCTTGTGAGGCTAACACAGTCCTAGATTTTGGCTGAAATTCCCAACTGGATAAAGTGTGGAAAGAGAAATGTTAAAGAAGAAATTAAAATTGATCTTACTGATGATTTCCATCATCTCTCTCCCTCCTCCAATATGAAGTTGGAAGCAATGCAAATACAAAACATCTGATTCTTGAAGTCTTTGCTCCCAGAGGTGCTGGTTCTGGGTTAAGCACTCACTTTCTGGCTCATTCCCAGCTTGCTATCAACTCACATTACTGCACTGTTCCAGACCAAGATCCAACTCCACATAAGAATGTTAAATGTTAGAAATAGGGGAATTATAATGAAGCAGCTTTCTATCAATTCCTTTTGATTGTGTCTGACAGCTGAATTTAAATAACTGCTGGCAAGCATCAGTTACCGGTGGACTACTGGATAGCCTTTCTAGCTGAATACACAGCTAACTGTGTGTACATCAGGTAGGCTGAAGTTTTCCTGATAACCTCAAAGCTGCAAATGAAGACCTGTCACTATTAAGCCTGAAATGCTGGTAGAGTCTGTGGGAGATGCAAGTGTCAGTACTGCAAGTGCTGTCTCAGGGCCAGCAACATGGCAGGAGGCTTTAGGTGGTGTTGTATTCTCACGTGTCAAATCATCTGCTCCGTGTTGTCCTCATGATGTGGTCAAAACCTTATTATAGAACTCTTTGATGCAATTCAGTGCGGGTTGGATGAAAGAATAACTTGTAGTAGACAAATATAAAGCCTCTTGAGTAGGGCTGTGATGTGTTCTGTGTGGGTTATGCTTCATCAGCATATTCATAGCATGCGCCTCTGACAGATCCGAGTTTGAGTCTCAAGGTGTGAAAGTGTCAAGTTATCATCAAGTCCCATTTTCCCATACATCAAGTTTCTCTTGTTTATCAGGAAAGAAGAGCCATAGAACTCCCCAGAATGGGTGTCTTCTACTGTGGCTGTAAAAAAAAAAGAATGAGAGTTGTAAATGGCTTTATCAGTCTTCTCAGCCAAAACCAAGAGGTTTTCACTTACTTCCTCTTGCAAGAACCTGGCAGTGGAGCTCCCAAGTTCCTGCCAGTATCAAAAGGAAAGGGATCTAGTCTTGCCATGTCTTTTAAAATTATAGAAAATCCTTATGACTGAAAAAAAGGCGTGGAAGAAATTAGCTTGGACAATCCATATTTTTAACGGTCCATCATCCACTTTATTAATGTGATGCGTGTGGTCTCCAATATCTGAACTGTGAGAATAATAGCAGTATTTTAAAAATAATATTTTTTATAATATCCAATTCATGGAATTTCATTAAGATAGTTGAAAAACTATCCTCACCAGAAAAAAAAAAGTGCTAATTAAGGCTTCAGATGAAGACTTGGAGAAGGTGAATAAGGAGAGTCAGAATCTGAGAATGAAAGATAGCCAAGTCAAAATAATTCTTAAAATCAAATTTGGCTTATGAGCTGTCAAAATTATGTTGCCATTGGCTAAGAAAAAAAAAATGGTGAGTTATCAAAATGCATTGTTCTCTATCTAAGGAAATTTAATTTTAAAAGCAAGAGAGAAGGAGGAAGAAAAGGGCAGACAGACTGTCATCTTGAAAGGGAAGGATGAACTCAAAAGGGAAGGCCATCAGTCTTCTGTACTACCTTTAAACCCAGATCCTGAAAGAGGCTGGCATTCAGATCACAAGATGAACAGTGGTCTGTTGAGACATAGCTTAAAATCAGGGGGATTAAACAAATAAGAATGTGTCTTATTATGCATGCATTCTGCAACAGAAACTGATGTTTTATTTACTTTTTGTAAATGTCTCTACAACTTTTTCTCTGGAGAGCTTAACCCATTGCCAGGCTAATTGTGCTTGGTTTAATAGGCAAGTCCACATAGAAGTGAAAAATGGGATACACAATAATAAATGATCACTGCAGGCAATAAATATTCAGTTAAGCTGAGATGGCCATAGAATAGGTGAGTACAGTGGGAGGCACAGGAGTAATGCTTTGTCTAAAATGTCACTTTCCCTCTGACATTTGGAGCTCCAGGTTTTTGGAAGTGACAGATCAAACAGCAGGAGGCAATGCATCTTTTCCTATACCATGCCACTCCTTCGCTCCACCGCCCCCACTCCCTGTTCTGGCACTACCATGGCATGACGACAGTCAGTCCCCCACAACACTTGCCCTATACCAAGATCAGAAACTGGGAGAGACAGTTCGTCTTCCACATGGCCAGACAGACTCAGCCCCTGGTGAACCCCACACATGAGCAACTCATGAGTCAGGGACAGAGAGAACCCCAATGAGTTCATCAGGACAGAGGAAGCTGTAAGCTTAGCGAACGAGAAAGAAGTTGTGGCAAGCTGGTCATAAGAGCTTTCCTGGACAGCATTAGCCAAAATCCTTTGTGAAAGAAATTATTAATAACAGATGCATTTGTACTGCAGAAA
Source organism: Dicrurus megarhynchus (assembly GCA_013399195.1). NCBI lineage: Eukaryota > Metazoa > Chordata > Aves > Passeriformes > Dicruridae > Dicrurus > Dicrurus megarhynchus. The sequence continues at coordinate 401,378 of VXAD01002549.1, read as the reverse complement.
ATAAAATCCCATTTTATCTATATATATCTGTTTTAAAAGAGCAGAAGGTTATTCAAAGCCGAATCAATAGTGGTACTACTGGAACTCATTTGGAATGGACAATGTTTGGCCTATTGTGCTAAATTCCTGAGGGTTTGCCTATTTTTGTATCAGATTACAGCTTTATTAGGTACAACTGTTTTTACATTGCATTTTTGTGATTAATGATGCTAAAAGGATTTTGGCATTTCAAATGTTGTACACAAACCTAATGGGCAAAATCTTCTGTAAACTTCTTCTAAGCTCTTGGCAAACTTTCCTCGGGAGCAAATAGTAACTCCAGATAGTGTTTATTAGCTTTTATAAAATAATCACTGTAATAGTGGCATGTAATTGCTGGAGGTAAGGGAACATCCAAGCCAAGAATTAATCAAGTTTAAGCTCCTTAACAGAAAAAGGAAAGGAACAATTTATTTCTTGCCCAGTTTGTATTTAAAATAATGTAATTTTCCTCTGATTTTTGTTTCATATACCAAGAGTGATTTCTTACACAACATTCCCTGAATAAACTGTGTTCTTCACTAGAGATAGGTCTGAACAGCAGAGTTCAGGACCCACTTCATATTCTGACAAAGTATAGAGGCATTTGGACTTTAAGTTTTAATTTGCACATTATATGGGGTAGAACAAACAAAACATTCAGATCTGACTCCAGCTTCATTGCCTTTTTTTACCTCTGCTCAAACTTTGCATATTTCTTTTGGCAGGTTTTTGTTTGAGGATGTCCTGACAGCATCAGGCAAATGAGAACCAAACACTGTTCTTCAAAGTAATCAGAGTGAGTATGCTAGACTCATTAAGCTTTTACTTGTGAGAAGTTATAGGCTACAATTGATTTTTTAAAAAATCACAGCAGGAGGAATACTACCATAATTTCTCATATATGGTGTCTTTCACGTAAGAGGCATAAAAGTCTCTTGCAATGGCACTCTAGAAAGTAAGTGATGCCTTCCTATTGAACCAGCATGTGCCAGTAACTCCTTGACCAGAAACAGTGCAGAAACAGTCTTTTGACAAGAGACATGAAGAATGGTTAAAACACGAATATAGACATATCTAAGATGATACCAGTTGAAAAAAAAAAGCCTGGAATTGCCCCCCCAAAAAAGACTTCTGAGTTTAGTCTACTGTAAACACCCCTATATAGCTTCACAATTTGGGATACTAAGTAAGGTGGATTTAACAAGTAGGGTTGATGCTATTTCGGACACCTCTAGTTCCCAATCTATGTGCAGTGAAGCTGCCAGTCATGCTGTTCTTTGAAGCTAAAGCCATAGCATAAGTTGCATATCAGGAGATGTGATCTCTCAGGTGTATCATGCTGCATTAAGACATCCAAGTTCATCTTCAACATGGGAGACAAGTTCTTCTCGTTAGCTCAACCAGCATCTCTGAAAAAATCAAACATGCCTGGGACCTTTGAGCACTGAGGATTACAAACTTGGAATGGTTTGTGTCCGTATTTGGTTCTCTTACCCTCCAAATCAAGGTGGTTGCAGCTAAAATGCTTTCTGCATAAAGTAACTCTGCATTCCTATCTGGAAATTATCTGGGAGAATGCCAGTTTGCTCAGGCAAAATCCATGCCTGTGATCAGCCTAACAATTTGACAGCATGGACAACTGAGTTCTGGTAACTGGGTTTGTATGCTGAAACTGGTAATTCACTAGGAAACAGAGGCTTCATGTATAATTATTCATAGGGGATTGTTTGGTCAGTTTGTTCTGGGAAACAAAGACATCCTTAGTCACAGGCCAGACCTGGAATCTGCCATTTTTCTGTTTGAAAAAACAGTGACAGACTTGCCATGGAAGTTTTAAGGCAAGGATCTTACCAACAGCATAAAGTGCTCCACCTGGATAAGAAGGAATCAAAAGCACGATGCCCACAGTGTGGAAATCCATCCATTCTCTAGTGCTAAATTTTGTATTTCTATATAAAAGAGCTCACAGAAACTAGTCCATTCTCCTTTTATAATCTGTTGAACATCAGCCATCAATCATATTTAATGTATATAAACACCTCTGCACAAAATCATAGGGGATTCTAATTCAAATAAAATTATTAACTATAAGCTTTGAAACTCCTTTTATATAATCATAAGATTTGCCTTTAGATTTGTCCTGATCAAATCAAAGTTATTTCAATGTTGTTATTTTCCTAACCCTAGCTTTCTAGCATATACTGTGAAATCACGATACTGTACAGAGAAACATTGTAAATGGATAATGACTTGCAGTTGTTATGCATTACATCATGGAAAACAGCATTTCCCACTTCTGGATTCTGGAGCTTCACTTAGAAAACTTGCTATTTCATGGGGCTCCCCAGCTCCACAGGTGTCAGAGCCTTCTATTTATCTAAATCACTTCTGCTATCAGCTGTGGAAAAGGTAGTATTAAATCTAAATACGTAAGCCTTTCCAGACCTGGACCTCATCCAACTCCATGCAGACCCACACAGGTGTCTCTGAACACTGATCTCCAGGGCTCCAAGGGACTACAGATCAGAAAGGCCCATGCTGACCCTGTCCAACACTAGCACAGGCTAAAGATTAGTTGATTTACATGGGCTGTACAATCTAATGATTGCCCTGCAAGATACACCTGGCTGGATAAAATATGGTGATAATTTTTATGAACTTTTATATTGGATGGTCTTTTTGGAGAACTAAATGTGGGCATGTAACTGCTATCCAAAAATATAATCACTTATGTACCACAATGTACCACTTACACAGAAAGAGGAAGAGAGTGGAGTACTTCATGGGAGTACTGTTAAGTAACTTTTACAAAAGTCCGGAGTAACACAATTGTTTTCAGCGTTCCTCACAAAAATCTTTAACAGGCCTGGAAGACACAAAAGGAGTTTTCTTCACAAATCCGCTAACCACATAGCAGCCTAAGCAGACAATTTGCCTTCAGGTAAGAATCTCTGCAAAAGAAATGAAAAATGCAAGACAGAAAAGGACCCTGTCCTCCCACTGCAGCTGGCCAGAGAGCCAGCCGGCATTTCCGACTTCAGGACCGACAGCAAACAGCAGCATGCAACAGACAGCCTGAGTTCTCACTCCACCATGCATACCAGCATTCAAAAAAGTTCATATTCGTACCAAATTATGGCCCTAGTGAGAACAAATGCCATAGAATTTTTATCATAATGCAATTTTAGATTGCATATTTAAAAATACAGTGCTCACTGCACAGTTGAGTAAAGCCGAAATTCCTCCCTAGAAAATCTGTGTTATTTTGTGTTTGGCAGTGCAGGACAAATATAATTCATGAATAGAAAAAGACAGAAGAAATGCAGAGAAAGGGCAAAGGAGAAAATGATAACATGCGGTATTCACCTGAAAAGGCATTAATCAAAAATTACAGATTTCATCCATTTCTGGTCACTTAATATAGCTTCATGAAAAAAATAGCTTTTAAAATGAAAATACACATCTCAGAAGTAAACATGAGTTTCTGAGAAGAACAGACTACACAGAAGAAGCACAGAGACATGACCAGAAATACACATGGGACAAGACAAAGTTTGTTTCAGTGTAAAGACATGATCTATGGGGAAGGACAAGGCTTCCTTTCTCTAACCATCCCTGAGACCATTTTTGTGGGGTCTTAGAAAACAGCCATACCTGCTGGCATATATACCTCTGCCTCTTCACCACTGGCAGTAAATTATGGGAAGGGGAAAAAAAACTAACTTGATTTCCAGTCCCTAAGGAATCTGCTATGATTCAGTAAGTCTCAAGTGTGGTGTCCAAAGTATCATGGGGAGCAGGCTTGCACACTGATGTGTACACACACAGCCACCCTTCTGGGATTGTGCCCGTTCACTCTCACCAGTCAGGCTGCACTTTCATGTGTTGTCTTTGGTGTTAGTTACGTGTGTTTCAGACATAAAGAGAACCATAGAATGAAACTCTAGCTGTAATTTTATAATCACTCATCCGGAAGCATATTGTTATGTCAGTGTGACTCCAGTAAGCAAATACTGTTTACAAAAAATCTTTTTCTAAATGTGTATTATTTACAGGGCACTGAACATTTTACTAATTATTAAAAATCAAGGTCCTTGTTTTAAAAGGTTCATAATCTAAATGAAAAGCATAGGTTCAAGACAGTTTATGTGATGTAAGAAGCAAGGCAGTAGATAAAAAATTCTAGACATGGCTCTTTGGATTTTGTAAAATTTAGACAAAGTAAAAACCAAGATTTCCTAAAAAAATAGAGAACAGTCCTACCTATTAAAGCCACAACAAGAAAGCATTTTGGAATCTTCCATGTTTCTCAGTTATGTTCTTTTGGGGTCTATTTTCATCCACTTTTTTGCAGAGCTTTCAGCCTGTGACTGAACTGAAACCAGCCAATCTCTCTTTCTGGTTCATGTATATTAGCTCGGTGCTGTTAGGTTTGTTTCTCCAAAACAGCAGGGTGCTGGGATTTTTTAAAGGTTTCCACAGAAATTAAGAGGAGAGGCATATAATACCTTCAACTCAAATTTATTTCTTTTAATTCATTTTATATGCACTTGGGGCCTAAATAACTCAAGAGTAATTACCGAAAGTAGCCTATTGTGTGACTTGCACCCCTTTGTGAGCAACTATTGCCTTAACTCCAGATGCAGAGTGTTTTGTAACATGACTACGCTCCATATTCCCTTTGTGGAGCACACAGACAAGCAGTGGATCCATTTTTCACTTGCATGCCAGAATAGTTAAGCATATGTGTACAGTTAGCCATTTCTATAAAGGCCAGCAATCAATTACTGCTGCTAGAAGGAGCACAGACGCAACACCTCACAACTGTCTCTCTAAATAGTAGTGCTTCCCAAGCCTGCCCCAATAACAAATTAAAGTTACTCCTGACAACACAATGTAGTCCTTAATATTTTGACTAATAAATGCCAACCTCTGGAAATGTGGTCTTGAATAACAATGACAGGCAAGAAATTTTAAGCGTTCATTCAAGTTGCTGGTCTCTGTCCAAATCATTACCCCTCATAGTGTGGCTTGAAAACTTTAAGACACACATTTGTTTGAACAGAGTTCACTTTGTGCAGGAGAAACAAGGCATCTCACAGAAAAAAAACCCAGTCAGCTGCACAATGTACATGTCATTATTACAGGTCTACAAGGACTGTGTGAAATACAAATCAATGTGCAAGGGTTATCAGAGTGAAAGGGCAGAAATGAGGAAAATCTGGAACCAACTAGTCACATTTCTCTGAGCTAGATAACTACATCTTTCCTCTCTTCATTTTTCCTCTCCATTACAAGCATCTGTAAAAAAAATTAATAAGGTGTGTTGGGAGGGGAGTGATGTCTGAAACCTTTCTCCTTTGCTTCAATAAGCTGGAAATCTCAGGATCTCTAACAGCTGAGCTTTTTTCCTCCTCAGTCCAAAGAAAGGGGGATGAGCTTTTCTTTCCTTAGCACAATAATTTTTTTTATTATTATTATACAGAGACTGGAGCTTTTTTCTCTTAGAAACATTCTTTGACCAGAAAACATTTGTTAGGAAATTAGATTTTAGATAAAAGAATTAAACCAGTACTGTTCTTGGAATGTTTTTAGTTTAGATTTTCCATGTAAATCTGAATCTACATTGTATTATGTAATATAGATGGATACACATCTGGCTGAACACACACATGCACTGTAATGTAGTCTCAGAATTAAATTTCCTTAATATATATATTCAAATATATATAAAAGACAAAACCTATGACTCAAAAAATAACAAATGGCAGAATTAGCACTGCTCATGAAAACTTAATTCATCCTCCCTTTGGTAATATACATCATGAGGCAGTACAAGATTTTATAGCTGCACCACCTTCTATTTTTGCATGGGACCTTGACTCTGTTCTCATTCTCCTTGCCTTTTTCACTCAGTATGTGATGGCATGAAGTCATGTGCTGGGTATAGGATTATTAACATCCTTCTGAGCATTATGGCCAGCCTGTCACCAGAGTAATTGAATTATTCTCAAACATGAGTGAATATATCTACCTGAGACCACTAGGGTATTAAAAAAAAAAAAAAAAAGAAAACAACAACATATTAATAATAATAATAACAATAACAATAATATAAAATTTAGGAATTAATAAGTTACTAAAATTTTCTATTTAGAAGAGTTTTTCAGCTGAAGAATCTAGTTTAAGACATATAGAACCAGATGTCTTAGAATAATAAATATTTTAGAGATCTTTGTGTACTCAAATGCAGCAACATCTAGTTGTGTCTGTAAGCAGTCAGCATCCCTGTAAACCTGTAACAGCATCCTATGTTAAGCCCCCTATATATAAGAAAGGCCGTTAATGGACAAGAGTAAAGCTGTAGGTTTGAACAATGTTTGCTTAGTCACAAAAGAACTCTATGGAGAACTGTAATCACAGAGTGAAATTGCATGACCTTGCACCTCTTGAGCCAGAAAGCTGTTCATCTTTGCTGCAACTCCTTGGCTCTTTGTCCATCCCCACTTATAAGATGAGGTTGTTTAGAGAATGCTCTTTAACAAACATGCTTCAAGCCAGTGCATAACCTATCTGATGCACTAAATAAAAGTGATGCTGAAGCAAAATAAAATTTTTTGAAGTTAAGTACTTGTTTAGATAAATAGCAATATTTGTAAAATAGAAGATACAAATACTCTGTAATTAAGCAGGGTCATAGAATCATAGAACCAGAGAAAGGCTGGGGTTGGAAAAATCTTTAATTCCAGCCCCTCTTCCATGGGCAGGGACACCTTTCACTAGACCAACTTGCTCAGGGGTCTGTCCAACCTGGCCTTGAACACTTGCAGGGATGGGGCAGCCACATCATCTCTGGGCAACTTCTCCCAGTCTGCACCCATGTCTAGGATCACCCCAAACCAGGTGCAGCACCTTGCACTTGGACTTATTAAACTACATTACATTCTTGTGGGCCCACTTCTCAAGCTTTTCTATCATATCATTATAGCATATGAATTTGGAAACTCAATTTCCTGAAAAAGAAGCAAATTTCAATGGTACACATATTTTCTACAATATTCTGAAATTGGAGCATCTTTGAACACCAGATCCAAAACTTCTGTTTGAAAATATGCAACTTTATAAGATATAGGTAACTGGTTTCTAGTCAACTGTCTTAATTAATATATGGAAAACAAGTGAATTAAAGTTATGCAAATACCTTAAAAATGGTATTTTCTTGCTTTTTAGACCTTGTACTCACAAAGTTAAAATTCTTCCATGTCCCACATATAGGGTTACAACCAATAATACTATCATATAGAGCTAAACTTGTCCAACATGGTCTTTGACAAGTCCACAATGCAAAATTTGTTCATTTGAACCAAACAGGTAACCAAGCATTACAGTAAATCCATTTTTATGTAAATGTTATATACATTTTACAAGGGCATTGCAGAGCAAACAAATATGCAGTTTCAGGAAGACTGAACAAGGATCAAATTTTCATAGAATCATAGAATCATTTGTGTTGGAAAAAAAATTTAAGTTCATCAAGTCCAACCATAAACCTAACACTGCCAAGTCCTCCACTCACCATATTCCCAAGCACCATTACTCTCAATCACTCCAACCATTTAGCCCTGAGTCATTTTTGTAATCTTCTTCTACCTGTGGTTCCTGCAATTGCACAAGCCAGTTTCCTGAACTGGAACCAAGGCTCCAGCTCTCTTCCCAGCACCTCTTCTGGGAAAAAGAAAGGCAGCTGGACATGCCTGCCATGTCCTATGTGCTGAATTTGATATCCATTTAGAGAAAAGACTTGTATGCCTTGTTAATGTGTATTGTCCATGTTCACTTAGAGTATGTTTACAATACAGCATTCAATTTAAGAAAGGCCACTGGTGTCTCACTGAGATACTGATGTTTCCCTTTTCTGAGCCACAGTGTCTTAGGGCTTTATAGGTCAGCTTCCTAGTGAATAAGAAGTAAAAAAATCAGGGACAATCTGGGAATATTAGAGTTTACATATTTACTTCCATACGTGCACAGACACTGGATGAGTAGTGGTTGAATTCAATAGAGGTGCTGTACACCTCTATTTTCAAAATTCTTTGTATGACAGCAAAGCATGGTTGGCTGAAAGCAACTTTGTCTCAAAACTTTAGGATATTGGAGCAGCATAAAGCAAACGGCTCTTCACCCCTGTCATTCCCTCTAATGAGGTATAGTGTGTTTTGTATTTCTTCCCAAGACTGAACATTTGCTCAAACACAGAAGAAAAACCTGGCAGATATGTACACTAGCACCACCTAGTGATTCCCTGCAAGAGCCACCTGCTGTCCCAGCCCTGGTGTTATAAAATTAAATTACCTGAGAAGCACTTCAAATACTTAAATACTCATGCTAATCTAAATAAAATATTCTACATCTTAAATTGTTTTCATATTGTTTTGAAATTAATTATTCTTAGAATAATGTGTTCTTTCAGTGATTCATGAGCAAGCTCAAGGGAGAAACAGAAATTTTTGAAACAGAATTGAAAGTACTGAAAATAAGGTTTTTGAACTATTAAGAGATTCACCAGTGCTTAACCTTTTAAAATGAAGATGATATTTTTAAATCTCTTAGTTGAAAAAGTATCATTATTGTTTAAATTAGTCTCTTGTAGGAAAAAAATTATGATTTCTTTGAAAAAATATATGGTTTAAGAGAAATTTGGTCTGATTCTGAGCAAAGAAGCATTTGCAATGACATATATTCCATGAATGTAAAAAAAAACTGTAGGAATGGTAGTTCCCAGATTGGCAAAAATTGGCAGGAATGAACTTCCCACCAAAATAAAAAACACACATTTTTTTAATATGTCACACCAAGTATTGAAATATCTTAGCTATTCCTTCAGCACTTTTTTGTCTGTACAAGGATACATTACATAATACATGTCTAAATTTGAATGTGGCCTTATGGACATGAACACTTCAGATGTGCCAAAACTGGGGCATATAGAGAATGCACAGAATTTCACTTTTTAAAGGAAGGTTAACACTGATGAACACAAAGATTTGATAGTTCTAAGTCCTTAACCTCCCTTGCTGAAAACAATGGAAAACCTCCATTAACCAAACTAAGGTCAAAAAATGCACATATGTAAACATGTCTGTGCATGTATACATATCCCTACATATGCAGATATACATTTATTTCCATGGTTATGTGTATATAAGTGTAGAGTGACCTTATAGGAAATCAGGCTTTCTAAAAATAAGAGGATGATGGGTAATGATTGTACAATGGGCTCCTTTGCTTCTCCAAAGTTTGTGCATGTCACAGTGCACTAAAAAGCACAAAAAATAATTAGGATTAACCTTTTAAAAATTGGAAATGCCTAAGCCCTACTTCTTCTTGACAGCAGTCCTACCCCTCATCAGAGACAAGTCAACCTGCAGCAGCAGGCAGCTACTTAATGCCAGCGGATGGGGCCAGAGCCATGGGAAGTGCAAGGCTGTAGCTCCTGCATCCGCAGCTGCTGCATTCCTGTGCTTCAGGACTGAGCCACACATACGACTTCTTGTGAGCAAGGCTGTCATCAGTTTGACTTTTTGCCTCTTTATCTTTGTTTGGCATCTTCATTTACATAGATCCCAATTGCCCCATCTGCATTTGTGCATTATTTTAAATACCTGGGGTTTGTTTTGGTTTGGTTTAACTTAATTTTTTTTTAAATTCCTTCAGTGCGGCACAGCACTATGAAAGGAACCATGCTTCATCTGGGAGAAGGAAAACAGAATCAGCACCACACTAATTGGCACATCTGCTAATCCCAGACCCACACCACACTGACTTTGCTGCACTACATGAGATCCTGCAGCTTCAACCTGATCTGCACCATGGTTGGGAGTGTGAGCTTATAGTACTATACTGTGAAATCTTCTTGACTCCCCCAGTTAAATCCCCCAGTTGTTTTATTTTCTTTGAGAAAAGAAGTATCATCATATCTACTGCAATTTCCAACTCTTTCTGTGACATTTAAGCAGATTCAACCTGGCTGCCAGACAGAGATGCCTGTATGATACCAGTGTTGCTCTTCACCCTACAGCTGAGCTCCACAAGGACAGGAGGTGGTCCCAGGGCAGTGACTGCTCACACTGTGGTACCCACAGTGGGCTACAAGATCTATGTGGCACTAGGAAAAATAAAAAATCTAAAGGACTTCGTTTTCCTCTGTGGCCATGGGACTCAGCACTTAGACAATGGAGACAAAATGTGAACTGTATGGAAAATGGGGGCTCCTGCCCTGTGTGGACATATGGCTTTTTGATTCTTCTCCATCAGGTAACTCATCTCCCCTTGCTACATTTGGAAACACTAAAATACCTTAATCTGGGGTATAGACTGTACCAACTTCTTTTTAGTAGTCTAGGGTATACAGAAATCTTAAATGTGGATCTGCATTTTTCTAATATTTTTTTGTGTCACCCCTCTCACTCACATTCTGTTGTCATCAACGTTTTCTATGCTCTGTTTTCACAACTCATTTTCACCTTCCTACATGCAGGATATCTCTGGCAGGAGACATTTATATTGTAAGTAACCTGAAAGTTTGAGTTTGCACTTATTACACTAAAACTGACAGAAGTCTTGTAGCAATGAGGAAATGCATGGCCCTCTATGGCCTTGAAAACAAAATGTATTGTACATGGGATCTACAGTCTGTTAAACCCCCCAAGTACACAATTCTGCCATTCTCTGCATTCATGTTTGCCTATAAAACTTAAACTTTTATTTTCTTCTACAGAACAAACTTGAAATGCAAATGAAGGCCTAGAAGAGAGCAGAGATCTGTCTGCACGTGATTCAATAGTGGCTTCAAGGAAGAGAACTATCTTATGTTAATATAGGAGAGAAGAAAAAATGTCACTGAGACTTGCCACCTGATATGATCAGGGAACCAGCTTTAAAACTAACGCGGCACTACTTTGCATGTTTCCCTCTGAATAAAAAAAATAATAAAAAGTGCAAGTAGGTAAACACATAAAAGAGACTTGGGTTTGTCAGCAAGAAGGGCTTCTGGGGAAATCCAAAAATTTACAGTGTATGCATAAGAAAAATGTTTCTTCTTAAGAAAAAGAGAAGTTGCTGTACTCTGGTTGGGCACTTCCCCTGAGGATCTTGAAAGAAACTGTGGCAGATGAAGTGCAAACTCGCAAGGGAGCCTCAGTAGATGGCACTCCTCCCTCTGAGTCAACACAGGGGCTCAGATGTGGATTGGAAGCTATTCTTCAAAGGGGAAGGGGTCAAATTGTCTTCTATAAGATTTGGAATTTAATATTCACATATACACAAAAACATTTATATTCAAGCTGTAAATATGTATGAAACTTAAACAGTCTAGGACCCAATTTGCCTGGAGATACCTTTCTCTGTATGTCTCAGTGTGACCCATTTCCTTCTAACTCCAGCTGTGGTGGTTGGAGTAACAGATGCTGTGGGGCCTGGAATGGACCAGAGGAGCAGAAAACAGGCTATTGCAATATGAAATTGCTTTGGAATATGAGGGGAATCTGTTAAATCTTCCTGTTTGCACAGAACATGACAAATGCAGTTCTTTAGTTGCCCTACTTGGATAACTTCTCTTTGAAAATATAAAATCACCCTCTTGTTCTGTCCAGGAGATGATTGCAAGGTTAAGATGGATAATTTTTGTAGTTGCACAGAATCTTTTATTCTTTTATTATGTTTAGAACCAAAAGTTCACAATAAGCAGTTACTATTAATGCATACAGGGGAAATAATATATTAAAATCTAGCTAAGTCAGTCCTCATGTCAGAAATACTAATTTACACTGTAGTTCCTTCAGCATGGATTTCCCATGTATTTTACTCAGCTGAACAACATTTTCTTAATACTTTCTGAAGGACTTACCAATCCATAAACATAGTTCACATACCTCTACGCTATCTTCCAAATCAGAGTTTGGAAGAAAATTGTAAAGTCTAATGGCAAATAATCTCAAGAGGGAAAAGTAAGAAGATCTAGAAAATAAAGAATTGTTGGAACAGATATTAGAATTTTCCATTGCAAATTATCGCCACAAACCGGCTGTCTGGGACGCACTCCAACCTGATGTTGGGTTCTCTTTGATAACGTGGTGTTTCTAAGCAACATTTCTAGTCAGTCCGTATGTATGAGTGGTCAGTCACCACTTGGAAACTTCAAAACATGAATTTCTTTTGTTAGATGCAGATCCAATTTGCTGTTTGGTTTTTATATGAAAAATACAGCCGGCTTTTTAAGATACAGTTTTAAAAAGGGGGAAAAAAGGGAAGCAGTTCTAAATATTGTAACACATTTCAACACATAGAGCAGCATGTTTAATTTATTCAATACTACATTAATGAACCCCTTTTTAGTTCTTAAGCTAAGCAGATGGGTATTCAGGTAGCATGTGTTAAAGTTGTCAAGAATTTATGTTCTAATTCCTTTCACATAGCAGCCGAAGGCACTTCTTACATAAGAATGACAGTGATAACAATTAGCTGGTCTCTTCAGCCAATATGTTTCCACTACAATCCTAGATTAAATATTTTTCAGAATTTGGACCTGCTGAACTAGAATTTCTGAAGTTCATTTCTTTCAAACCTTGCATGTGAAAAATGTGTGAATTCCAATCCTTCAGAGTCCACGGACTGCCTGTCCAGCTCGCATCTATGCTTTGCATGCATTCAAGTGCGAGGCATATATAATGGTTAGGTAATTCATAATTTAATATGGAAACTGTTCCTATCTCACCCAAAAATAATTATGGTTTGATATGTAGTGTTCATATCACTGATAAATAAAGAACAGGCATGTTGCTGTAAAGCAAATGATAATCAGTTCTGCAACAGACAGGATCTCTCATTCTGACAGTAGAAGGGACCCAGACCAGCTCCTGGCTCAGGGACCTAGACAGAGACCTGTAGACTGCTGGCAGGGATGGGAATACAGTGGAGCCACAGGAGATCACTGTGTTTTGTGAAGTTAGGCACCATTTCCTGTGGCTGTGCTTGCATCTCAAAGAGACTGACTTCAGATCGCTGGCAAGGACAGTTGCATTCCACGCTCGTTGCACTCCACACTCAGGCAGAAAATATTTTAGATTTCTATAAAATCATCCTATCAAAATGAATATATTTTATCAACTCAGATCTGGAATACATGCATCCTACTAGCGCTAATTATAACAAGACATATGGTGAAACAGCATTTTAGATTGAGACAGTTTGGGGAATTTCTCTACTATGATTTCTTCTTGACACTGGAAACTTATGGACATCTGTCAGGATGTAAGTTCCAGCAGGAATGTGGCACACTCTGCTCCTTCTGATCCTTTGCTTCCATATTGACATAAAACCCACAGTAGGTGACAGAAAAGTTGCTTGCACCTGGTTCATGGCTAAAAATACTGAGCCATTAAACTTTGATGATCCTCAATTTAAATGGAGCACACTTGGATAAAAGATGGCAGCTATCCCGAGCAAATGGTTATTTCAAGTGTGATTCCCAGGAAAGACAGTAATTGAACTACAGGTTAGTTACCAAGAAACAGATCATCTGATACACCTTATCTAAAGATACCTGAGGTATAGCAAGGGATTTAAAGAAGTTGTTTCCTCTGAGATTACTTCGGAAGAAAGAAAGAGGGAGCAGACAGGACTGAGAAAAACTCAGTGGTTCAGACCTGAAACTGCAGAAATGTCATGGACAACACAGAAAATTCTGACCAAAGGACAGAACCATCCAAGGTAAAAAGGAAACTGAAGCAGAAGGCTGAATGTGGAAATGTTTTGTCCACAGATGTGTGCTTCTAATGCTAGCTGAAGGAAAATGGCATAATCTCTATCACACATTTGTTCACCTCAGCTATTCTATATCTTTGAGAAAAGAAACTGTGGGTTTATGTTGACCATAATGTGGAGTTCTGGGAAAAGATATGCATGAGAAGTAGGGGAGGAGGCAATGGGCTCTAGGAGTCTTCCTTTTCTGAAACAATAGTAGATAAAGAACATATCAAAGAAGTCTGCCAGAAAGAGAGGTTAAATCTTACTGAAGTTAAATCATAAGAAAGCTTAAAACATTTAGATATCTTGTAATATTACCCAAACACAGCAGCTTGGAATGTACAAAGAGAACTGAGCTTTATCAAGGCTATGACACACACAGTCCTAGTAAAATTAATTCATCTAGCCTGCAGCTATGTGTTCCCTTCTTAGCACACTGGCTCCACTTGTTATAAGTCACAAGAGTATTTCTGTCACAGGCTCTCCCTTTCACAACAGCCAGTCTTCACACAGGCCTGAATTTTGACTGCCCTTGTGAATCATGCCAAGGTGCAATACATGGAGAGAGGGGCCTTTTTGACCTTCTCTAAAACATCCATCAGGGACCCAAGCAGTCTCTGGACTTCCTGAGTGCAGCAGGAAAACCACCTAGTGCAACTTTTTGCATTTCATGGTCATGTGAAAACACGACCAGATGGATCACAGGTGAAGGCAGCTTCCCTCTCTTGGTCTGGCTGCAGGCACTGGGGACACCTCTCACTACAGTACCAGTGGAACAGCATTTTATGCCTTTCTCCACCAGTGCTGGCTCAGGTATGTTTTTCTCAATGTGCCTGGAGTGCCCTGTGTGTTCATGGAGAAAGACATGGGTCTCCTCTGGAAAACTACTGAAACTATGGAAGACCTGTATCATGCAGTCAACATGTAATCTTTCAACATTCAGCATGAGCAGAACTTAGGTGACAGAGAATTTAAAATCTTGAAGTAAAAAAAGAAAATAAATAAATAACAGGATGTTGATTTAAGACTACAAACATACAAACACAGCCCCTGGAAAATACAGGTGGAACTTTAACAAAAAAAGTCATGAAAGAAATTCATCTGTAGAAAATTTGTCACAAAGACACTGAATGAATTCTCAAATAAAGGAAGCATTTCCAGCCATTAATTAATCTATGTAAATTATTCTTTAACTCTTTTTAAGCTGAGTTCCATGAGCTGTGGGGGATTTCCCACAAATATGTTTGTCACCAAATGTTGTGAAGAGATCTGTGTGACAGTGAGTTTTCAGAACAGACCTTGAGAACAGCACAGCAATCAAACCCAAGATCCATCTAGCAGTTTCTTTAAAGGGCAGTGAAAAGTAGGTGGTTAAAGAAAGTATAAGTGCTAGGAAAACAATATGATATTTTGTCTATTACATCATTCCAGCTTCTAGTGCCATGTAGATAAGTGGCTTCATAAGCCAGATGTTCTAACTTTGTGGTTAACACTGCTTGATTGATTTTCTGCTCAGGATTTTAACTGGTCACTACATCTGTGGTTCAAACCACGGGCTCATTTCATTTCCTTCTCTCATGAGCGTTTCCATGCTTTCTACCATGCAGGCCACTACACTTGAAGTAACTTTTGCCTATTACTTCATTTGATTCTTCCCATCTTAAAACTCAGCATTGCTCCAGAAAACCTCTGGGAAAGTAGCAATGAAAAGATTAATGAATGTAACTTTCAAATTGTGCATGTGTTCAAAAGCTTGATCCAAAATCCCTTTGCTGACTAAGCAAAAACCGACTTAGATTTGAGTCAGATATACACTACATCCAAAGTGATTTTGTTGTGAGAGATGCCAGAAAATCTCATGGTACCTGAAAACTCAAAAGTGATATAAATTAGGTTTGAACCTGAGATCCTATGTTACTGGGGTTTGTTCCCTGATTTAATTAAAGCAATAGTGTTTTCATTGCAAATACAAACAGTTGTTAATTTGACAATGACATTTGGAATTATACATACACAATGTGCATCAAAATATTTATGCCAGTTAACATGCTTGGTGAATATTCACAAAAGTCCAGTATATAGCCAGAACAGAGTTTAATATTATAGTACCAATAAACGTTACAGTCCCTTTTGATAATCTTCATCAATCTCACCAGTCCATGATTATGCCGTTCAATACCATAAAAAGAATAGCAGAATCATTGATGGTTCACAAAGTCATTCAAACATCTTTGGGTGTTTGATAGCTTTGTCTCTTGCCATCGAGTCTGTAAATATGAAATCAAGAGATCAGCTTTCTACACCATAAATTACACCCAAACTTTAAGTTAACCAGATGGATCAGAGTCTTAAAAGACTTTTTCACATCTTTGAAAATGGGGTGAAAATGATCCATGTCACAACCAATCAGTCTAGCAGGACTGCCATTTGTCATTCCCTTTCTTATTTCCCCCAAAATTTCTTGATCAAATAGCTTAGGATGAAGCCATCCTTACTGGGAGCTTTTCATTTTCTTTACCTGACAGCTGTTGCAGTCTCAGCAAAAAAACATTTTCTTGATCTACATCCTTACATGCCCCAACATGTACATCAACACAGTATTCCAAGTACCAGCTCTTTCTGCTTGGTTCCTGTAGCTCCTTTTAAGTTCTTATTTTAAGACGGTCTGAAGACCTTATTTATCTTTCCTTGCTCACCTCAGTATTCACCATGATATTTTCCTTCCTCTCTCCAGGACCCATAAGATGTAAGCCCTTCAGTTACTCTTCATAGCCTGCACAGGGAAGCTTCTTGAGAAGGCCAACACACCAGCTAGCCTGCCTTCTGGTTTATCCATTCATTCTTCCAGGGAGAAAGCTGTATACACACCGTCCTCTTACTCCCCTGCTTCAAGCCTTTTCCTGCACTTAACTGTCCTGTTCTGTTTTTCTCTCTCCCTTGTCAGCTTTAAAACATTCATTCCTCCTCCTATCTTTTCTATCCTACTCTCCCACCTCTCAGATTTTGCCAAAACATCTTCTGAGGTCCCCATAGGGTCCCCTCACAAGCAACTCACTTTTCCAAAAAACTTCTGCAAGCTTGTGACCCATCCTGCCCCTCTTTTTCCAGTTATTAGATTCAACCTTCTTAATCAGTTCCAGTTGAGGTGCAAATGTTCAACCACAGGAAATTACACCTTGGTTTATTTGGCATCCCTCTGACAAACACTCCCCTACTTCACAGGATTGTATAGGGTGAGTCCTTCCAGGATCAGAACACTTTCCAAAGTCTTGGTTTGATTACCCAAAATATTTCAGGGTGCAGAATCAAATTTTATTCTTAAAATGCTCCTAATCTTTTAAAAGTCAGGACATACTTTATTTGAACCTTCCACCTCAGTGAGCAAGAGTTCTGTCCTACACAGGTTGTGAGGGATCCTTGGAGCTCCTTACTTGCATGGAGTCAACTAGAGCATGGTCAAGTGGGGTTCAGCACCTTCAGGCTCCCTTTGCCCTGATGAGGTGGCACATGCCCTGACAGTATCTTTGCAAACTGCGTTGCTTTTCTTGCATTACTTTCTTTTAAAAAAAATAATTCCATTGCAGGCTTGGCCCTTCAATGTGCTTAAGGTTAAGCATGTAAATATTTTAACTGATGTGAAAGAAATCGCCTACATGCCTGCACATGTGATTGAATGCTTTGGTGGATCAGGCCAGAATGCCAAACACATTGTTGAATCAAGAAATGAGTATGTATATAAACAAGATCTTTACAAACTGACACAAACACAGCACTTGCATTTCTTTAAGAATCTCATAATTGAATTCAGCCCTGGCCTAAATGCTGAGTCCTACTGGTTTTAGTAGGAAAAGGCTAGCAATTAATTTAGCCTTACTTCTTTTTTGATGTGAAGACAAACTCCTTAAGTAAAAGTCTGTTGTGTTAATTTTATTAGTTACAGACATATTTTCATCAGTTGTTATACAGTTTTACATGATGATTTACAGTATTGACAATATGCAAAAACTTTAAAAATATTTAGATTTCTATTTTTACCAAGCTTCAGTTGCTTTTATGAAGGATGGTGTTTGTGTTATTGGCCACTGGAGCCCAGCTAAGAACATCAGAACATTATTCTGCCCTTCCCTTGCAAGTAATGAACTCTTTTCCAGTCTGTAAAATGTTGGTGTTTTGTGGTTTCCTGAAAGGGAGATAGCAGCTAGCTGTTCCTGCTCCCACTGAATATGACGTCAGGGTTGTCAGCTTGTATCAGAGATTGCAACCCCCCTGCAGGCATCAGTGCAGAATTAGGAGAGGAGCATCCCTTTATTTTACTTTACCATCACGACTACTGCAAGTAATCTCCAGTTTGTTAGCTCCACTAGTAGTGGCCTGTTAGCCACAACTTCATGCTCCAGGACAAGCAGCAGTGATGCTTTTATGACATCAAAAGTAAACAGGGATTTACACATACTATTTTTATCTTGACTCTGGTTTTTTTAGTACTGAAATTACTTTTAGTAGTTGCTATGAATTTTCTTAAAACTTATAGCACTTCTTTCTTTGCTCTACT
Organism: Dicrurus megarhynchus; assembly: GCA_013399195.1. NCBI lineage: Eukaryota > Metazoa > Chordata > Aves > Passeriformes > Dicruridae > Dicrurus > Dicrurus megarhynchus. Next base: position 383,002 of record VXAD01002549.1, on the reverse strand, counting down.
TCTATATTGAAACATTTCACAAACCATTTAAAAAGACATTAAAATTGCCCCTCCAAAAGCTTCCCAACAGAATTCCTACTTTATTCAGTCATTTATGCTGCACTTTGAGAAGACAGAGCTCCCACTGATTGCTATACATTCATATAACTGGGATTATCTGTGTGGGATAAGAAAATTGATAAAAAATTAGAAGTGTCTATTTTTGTAAATGGATTTGGAAATATTCCAACCTCTCCAGTGCTCACCTCGTGACTACAAGTGGAGGTTCTATGCACCTCAAACGTGCCAGCGTTAATGAGAATGATTTCTGCAAATGTGCTGCATGTAGCTGGGAAAGGAAGAGACTCCAATGGTCTTGCTTGTTAACATTCTTCTTTGTTTCTGCCCTCTCCAACTCAAACGTTTTCTAGATGTTTTTCTGGCAGCTTAAGCAGCATTAATGCATTCCAAACTAGAAAAGTTTCTACTTCAATATCTTACAACTAACTCAATATGTACTGACCTCAAACCCAGGATAGTAGTAATTTGATATTGCAGCTCATTATTGTTACTCCCAGCAAGTTTCCCCTTGGAAGTGCCTGATGCTTCCCCCTCCCTCTCACACACACCCTCCCACCCTCCATTCAGAATTTGTTTTTAATTGTTCGGGAGAAAAAATTCAGACTGTGAGCCAACGATATATTTCCAGGGGGTACAAGATATTAATAGAGCTACATCGTGGCCCCATATATTGTAATAAACTGTGCTGTAATTTGTTTACCCACCGTAGACAGTAACTAACATTCAGATAAATGGAGTTGGCGCCTGCGAGATTTATGATATACTTCTGTGCTTAGCAATGTTTAATCAGGGAGTTAAAATATTACAGTGTAAAATCCTTTACAAGCATGCACAAACAGAGAACTACCATTAGAGGCTTGGCAGACATACTCGGTGTCAAATAGTACCTCCAGACACTCTCAAAACACAAAGAGGAATATTCAAAGCAGCTACTAACTGACTAGCATTATTTGAGAACCACGTCAGAGCTCATTTTTTTAGGGGGGCTTTCTTTTGAAGTGGCAGAATGATAGGCAGGGACAAGTGGGCTTGTCTGCAGAGCCCATCAAGCTGAAAGAAGTTGGGGTGGGTGGAAAGCGTTGAGGTGGGGGGGAAGGGAGGTGAATTTTGGTCAAAAAGGTGGTAGATGCCTGTCACAGAGCTTAGACTGTTTGGATAAGACAGGCTAGCATGTGGGGGGATCAGCATGAAGCATCACACCTGGAGGAAAAGACAACTAGTTCCAGCCTCAGTGCCATAAGCCTGGCTCCACAAAGTCTAGCCAACATCTGGAATGGATATCAAGAGACACAGTGCAGCCCTGACTGGCGCTCTACTCTACCTTTGTACTTTTCACTGCAAATTGAAAAGCAAAACAGACATCAAGGATATATTTATATAACTGTCTTCAAGCTGCATTTTCTACTCCCATCTGCTGCACATGATAAGTTTCAAGTGTTTTCTAATAAAAAAAAGGATTTTTTTTTTTTACTCCTTGTTCCGTATACAGACTGACCTTTTTTTATTCACAGTTTTAAAGGAACAGTAAATATTTTACAGCCAGAGGAAGTGTCAGCACTGTAAGAGTTTCTGCTATTGACATTATTTAACCATGCAGGCTATTGAGCCAAATGTGACAGGGCGTGAGTCTGTGCGTGTGCAGATGTCTGCATTTGCCTCAGTGTGCACACGAGCTCGTTTGTGTGCATTTGTGTGAGCACATGTGCTTTGCAGAGGAACGTCCCTGAGAGTTTTTCACTTTATTTTCACATCATGCTGTTGTTATGTCACTCACAGGGAGAGGTGAGCCCTGTGTGTACAAATAAGTGTACCCTGTGGTAAACTGCTCTTCAGGATGGACCTGCTGAAGGAATGCAGCCCCATATAAAAAAGTCTCTGGTTTTACTCTCTGCTTCCCAGCTATGTAGCAGATGAGACCAGATCAGTATTGTAGTCAGGCTGATCATCTATGAGGGAAATAACCAGGATGAGAAATGGTTACATTGACTGTGAAACTTTGCCTTCTGACCATAAGACACCAAACTGGGCCTGGCTGTACACGGGTTTTGGCAGAGACATGGAGAGCATGGACCGATGTCCTCCTCAGTAAAACCAGAAAGACTCAAATATTACAAAATATATTCTGGATCACATGGGCAATGATATGTATGAGTAGCCATGAGAAAGTACAGTTATCTGAGGCAGTCAAGTTCATGAGAGACAGTAGGAACCAGAGACACTCATCCAGCCATAAGAAATACCTCCTCTTTAGTACAGAGCCTGATCCCTATCTACCTCATTTATTGGTATAAATTAGAGACAGCTGCATTAGTTGGAGTTATACTCCATGTTATACTCCATGTAAAATGTTCAGGAAAAAAAAGCTTTTTGAGTCCACAGGTGAGAAGTTTCACCAATACTAGTAACAGGAATGACAATCCTAGAGAAATTGGCTGGAACATCAAAACTATTATTTGCTATTACTTGTTGCTCTCATTAGACATGAGAATTCTACTGGGAAAAGCTCCAGTTTCTCCCCATATTGAAAAATTCCAATTTTCAGCTGGTTTAGTACTGTGAATAGGAGATAAGGATGTAAAACAGGCAGTTCTGTTTCGACTGCACAATTCACCTTATAAGCCTTAATAAGTAGTAGCATCTCTGTCCAGTCCTTTGTAAAATACATATTATTCACATGTTACAGGGAGAACATGGGGCTTAAACAGTGGTCCTAATTAAAATAATCTTGAATTTTGTGTTGGAAATTTATTGCTGTGTTATAGGCATTTATTGAAGCAGAAATATTTTTCTTTTCCTCCATGGGAAACGGTACCCTTTTTTCCATAAAATAGCCTTCAAGGAAAAAGATGTTTTCTTTAAAAGAAGTTCTATTTTTGTAATAAAATATTTTTAAAGTGAAAAATAGTGTTTCATCAATACTTCTTATATGAAAAAATCCATCATTTCTACTTCACTTTACTTGTAATATGCTTCACTTTTCAATTAAAAAGTGCAGTATAAAATATTATATTTATAGCATTGTAAGAATGTGTAAGAATTGTGAGGCCCCATGAATTTCAAAAGAGATAGGAGATGTTCTCAGTTGAACTTTTCTAAAGTAATGTCTAAATCAATCTGAAAAGTGGATCATTCCATTACATCTATTAAAAATCTTCCTGCGTTAGCTAATGAAATATATTTGCTCTCCTCCATAATATGGAATAAAATACATATATCTGATTTTCATTTGCTGCTGTGTTATCAGCAGCAATTATTTTGTTAGACAGCCTAGAGATTTTTGTATTTGGGGGAAATTTTTTTACCATTTAAAAGCCTAAAACTTCACTTCATTTGGAAAATGGGGTAACATAGGATCTGTGAAGTGAAACTCACAATATAAAGTAAAGCTGGTGAGAAATCACAAAAAAGGAGAAGCCTATTCTTTAACTGAAACCAGTCACTCTGAATGAATCAGGCAAATTTCACAGACAAAAAATATTAATAAGTGCTTGCTCTCCTAATTTTGAAAATATGTTTTTCCTTTGAAATCTCACTGGCAAACTTCAGGCATCTTCCCAATGTAATTTTAGAGTTTATTGCTTCTGAAGCTATGGTCCCAAGTGAACTTACCATGACAAAAGTAGCATAGGACGAAAAAATTGCACATATTTTTAGTACAGAAACTCTGTGGAAAGAAACTCCAGGGCAGTGTTTGGACATAAAGAAGGAAGTGCTTTTTCACAGCAGTACTTGAGATGTGTTTTGTCGTGCATATCCATTCAAAATAAAAGCTCCATGAGTTTGCTTCTGGACAGTAGGACATTTCATTTCCCTTTTAACAGAAGGGATCATAGATCAAAGGAAAGCAGCCAGGTGGGTCAGAAGGAAAGACCAGCAATTCCTGACCCCATTACTTGTTTACAGATAAACACCAGACAGCTGTAAAAGTGACAATATGTTTTCACAAGAGCAAGAAGGAAATAGAATTGAAAAAATCTAAAGAAACAGAATTATATTCCCACATTTGAAAGTCTCGAGTTTGTTTAATAATAAATGTTTCTATAGAGATTTAGAATATTTTCAATATTACGTCTCTATCATTTATTTGTATTGTCTCATTTATTAAATTCAAATGAAAGGAGTTTTTCTCTACAGAAGTTCTAAAGAAACCAGAAAGTCCTCTTTATGTAGATTGTAGTGACTTTGCAGTGAGGGTCTGCATCAGACCATGCTACCAGATCATCTCATACAACATAGAGAGTAATGACATTTGCACACTGTAGAGTAAGATATCCCATACTGAAAGGCCCTGACTGCAAATTCAGCAGCAAGTCTACATTAAACTCCAAAAATATGCTGAGTGAGGTTCGGTTTCTGAGTTTGTTCCTCCCTCACATTTCATGTGGTATATTTCTCAAACAGGGAACCTGCTCATTCTCTCTGTTTACCAGTAGATAAAGTAGAACTGAAAACACTGTGTTGTACTGGAACGTGAAGAGGTTCAGAGTTCAAAACAATTGCTTGCTACAAAAATAAAGGAAGGCCTCTCCTATGAAATCTATGAACTCAAAACAGGGATACAGAACTAGTCGTTGCCAATAACTTTAACTTCATTTATCTATATTTGGCAAAAATTGTGCTGCAGCTGGAGATGAAATGCTGAGCTAAATAACTGCAGCGACGTGAGCTCCAAAACAGCAATTACTAAGCTGTGCTGCCTTGTGTAAGATTTTACTTTTATTTATTGTATTTAAAGAAACTCTCTATGTACAGTACAACAAGAACTGCCTGATCAAATAATGCCTGATTGCAAGGCATCTCAGCTTCACTGTCAATATAATTCAGTGTTTAGCAAGGAAAATATGTTTTTCATGAAGCCAGACTACAACGCTGTGCATGGCAGTTTTATCATTCTACATACCTTTATATGGTCTCTAATTGCAAGGAGTAACGCATATTAAACCTAAATTTGGCTTATCACAAACAATGAATGTATTTTTTTCTTACTATTAGAAAAGCTAATAGTTTTAAAAGGCTAAAAGAAGGGGGCATACAATCCCTCTCTTCATGGTTACAAGAACAAAAAAAACATATTAATAATGCTGTTGGAGGAACTGCTCACCAACATTATTCCTATCATCTATCTTTTTTAAAAAGAGAACAAGAAAGTTGGGGGCATGTTCCAGAGTCATCTCTTCTTTCCAGGTGGATGTTTTTGTTCTCAAAAGAGAAGCCCAAGTAGCTGTAATTATGGGTGTTGTGTAGTACTAACTCCACACGTGTCTACTATCACAGTGCAGCCTCACAGTGGCCTCTCTCTAAAGCACTTCATCTAGGGACATGTTGACATTTCAGAGAGAGAAAAGGAGAAAATGAAGTGACATATGAGTATTCTTCTAGCTGTCCAAGCAAATGGATGCTGACGCCATAAATCTAGCTCCTTCCCAAAAAGTAATGTGACTGAAATAATATCACAATGCCAGAAAAGCTGACTAATTGTCTGGATTCCAAAACTGACATAATTTTTCCAAGATGACATAGTAGTATTTGTAGTATCCAGTCCCTCAAATAGTGAGTTTTGTCCTCATTGACCGTATTTCTAACTCTCTTTCTCTTTACTTCCACAGACAGAAATCCTGATACAGACTCTTCCCTTCTTTCAATTTCTTGGTCATTCTTGAGCTTTTTAACCCTAACAAACACAAATTCTTTCACTATCTGTCATTTTCTAGATGCAGTCAGCAGCATTTCTTTGGGACAAACATTTCTTTGGGACGAACTGCCTTTCAGCAGATGGTTCCCGAACATTTAGGGCCAGTGGATCATTGCTGTCCTTCAAATTAATCAAAATTACCCTGAGCTCTTATAATCTACTTGAAGGTAATAGAAAAATTCTTAATACAGTTCCAGATTTTATCTGCAGACCATCTCCCATGACTCCATTGGCTGACCACGAGCCATTGATGAATACAAATCTACTGATCTATTGTATGCAGAACTGGTGACATTTGTTCCTCATCATCTGCATCCTGGAAGCACCTAAGTCAGAGGAAGTAGCCACATGGGTTATAGTAGGTCATACTGTTTAATTTCTCACTAACTTCATCAATGTGAGATTTTTCTGCGCTTAGGGAGAACCAAGCTGGATGTTTATATGAATGCTTCAATATTTATTTCAACACCCTGGCAAAGGCAAGAAATGGAGGTTTGCCTCTTGTCACCTCCTCTCAAATTTTGGGCCTGCCTTGTTTCATTGAATAAATCTTAGTCCAGCACTATACATACAGATACACCTATTGCTCTTATTTTGTTACTCCAGTATAGATCTTGTGACTCCATCCTCTGTTAAATTGCTTGACTTCTGGAGAGAAAGGAAAGAAAAGCAAGGTGAAGCAAGCCAAAGAAAGGGATGCAAGTTCTGTATGAATCTTCAGAACTTTTGATGGAATTTATCCACCTTTCATTAGTGGATATTGTCTGTCAAAGCCTGGCTTCTCTCTTCATTTATCCATACTATGGGTCACTCTTGCAGTTCCATAGACATAATGTAGAAATATTTCAATGTTAACCTGCAAAAAATCACCCCCAAAATCATCTACAAGCTATAGTTGTTCTCATAGTACTTGTTAGTAAAGGAGGCCTTTCAGAATAGAAATGAGGCATTGCCAAGCACATGCATCTAGTAGCCATTTGCATCCCTAGATCAGGTCTGTTGGATTGACTGAGAAGCTAATTCCAAAGTCCCTCTAACTTGATACTCCAGTCTGAACAGGTCAGTGATTAGCTGTTCTTCACACCCAGGTCATTGTACCTTGAAGGACATGAAAACCACATCGTAGTTTACTCTTCCTTTGCAGAGTCACTAAGAGATGGCAGAGTTAAATATTTCAACAGACATCATTTTAAACTCAGTAAGCCAAATGAGCCAAAGCATTCCGACATCAGTGCTAATGCTTTTAAAATACAGTTTGTTTTTTGTTTTTACATCAGAAAGCTCATACTGACATGGACATCCTGCTGAAAAGAGAGACCGCACACATATTTCCAGGGTAATCTAACTTGTACCAGAGGCTGCTAAGGATTAAATGACTGGATGTTAGGGATGTTGACATTCTGATATATGGCTCTCCGCTTCTACTTTAACATCTTACAGCCATCGCACATGTTGAATGTTGTTTGGGCTGTGGTGTTTCAACATAACACGAAGCAGGAACTACAGCAATATATAATTTACAATGGAGAGTCTACATTTTACTTTCACATATAGAACACATAGAGAATTCTTCCTTTTAAAGTAAAGTTTCCTCATCCATTCATCACACACCACTAATCACCACCACTTAGGCATCTTAAAGAAAATGATGTACCATGTATCAGAAAAACTGACAGGGCAAACGACTGAAATTGAACACATCTGTACAAATTGTGAAGAATCTGCAGGACTGTTAAACAAACAATAATAATGGCAGTCACATTTCTTCTCTAAAAATGGAATCATTCCCCTGCCATTTACAACAGTTTAGTATTTATGCACCTCCACAATTCTTCAAACCACTCTTCTTGAGTTGTTCCAAGGCCTAGATTGTGGTTCTGTCTCTTCAGAAAGATAAACAACTAGACAAGCACACAACAAAATAACATCCTTGCTAACTCTTTGTGTTCAGCAGGATAATAGCACTGAGGAATCTCCTCTTTGCTAACAAGGCTACATTCTGCCTGAGAAAGACTTTCATGCACACATATGTCTGGTTACACTTACTCTTTGCACTGAGCTCTACCCTCCATTACCTAATTCACTGTCTTTTATATCTTCTATTCCATTCTTAGCTATTAAATAGAAAAGACTATGGTGTTGAAACTTGTGTTAATGTATATTAATACCTTGGCAATGGAATTATTTGATATCTTCTTCAAATTGCTGATATGTATTGGCTGTTCTTTGTCCTCTATAGTTTTCTTCCTCTGGGCTACAGTGTCAGCTCTTTTGTTCCCAGTTCCTCTGCAGTAGACTGGACATAAATGTCACCTCTACAACCACTCAGATAGAGACACAAGAAAATAATAAGTCTTCTAAAACAAGGAGCTTCTTCTGGACCAGAAAGCATTTCAGCTGAAAGTCATGTGGTAAGATATAGGCAGCTCATAGTTTTTCCCACTCCTGCCTCAAGTAGACACTGTGCTTTGCCCTTGTAGAGATGTGCATCTTCATTCACATGGGGTGCTGACATCCTATTTTCATAAGATAGCCGCAGTGCAGGTAAATTACTGTCACAGCAGTAAGGCAATTCCCATTTCCACACTGTTCTAATCTGCCTCTGCCTCACTTCAGCTCTTTATGCTGATTTGAGACAGTAATTCTTTCATTTTTATGCCAGCTGAGGGCCAGGCTCACCAGCCTCTGAGCTTATGGCATATCACTTCTGTGAAGCTCATGGGTTTTTTTGTTTATACCACAGAATTCACTTTCACCTGTTAAAAGAATAACTTAGCTCCATACATGGGAACATCCTGCATATTTCAACCAAGCACAGCATTGCTGTCATTCTGGCCTGACTATTGCCAGTGACTATCCAGACACAAGACAGTGATAAACCTCATATTGAAGCTAAAGTGTCTTTTACAAGGAAGTGCACTATTGATAGCTTGTAACCTGCAATCATTTAAAAGGACAAGCAAAATCATATTGGACACCATGAACTGTGGTTTCAGACAAAGAAATAACTGAGTATCTCATATTATTTGATAGCAAACATTTTCTGAAGGGGAAACTATTGTCCTAACCTTTCTAAATAAGAAAAAATACGCGAGAAACAATTTATGAGGCTTACACTAGACTCAAGGCCCTCAATTTTTATTTGGCTGGTTGGCCTGTTGGGACTTTTTCCTTGTTATGGAGATATTTTCTTTCCTTATACAAAATGTGATATTATTAATAACAAAGGATATACTGTTGATAGTAGATCTGGCCTGAATATCATTCAACTAACTTTAGCTATAAGGTCAGAAATAAAAGTTACCCTGTTATTAAATCCATATTCTAGCACAAACACTTTGCTAGCACTTCTTTTCGTATGGCAGACAAGAGCTGAGGAGAGGTAATAGTGAGGGTCAATAACAATGGAGCCTCATTCATCGTAAAACATTGCATAAAACTTAGTTTTTAATTTTATTTGCCATGCTGAACTGTTTTCCCTTTAATTCCCAAGGGCAGCCAGGTGAATCAGGAGAGTATGAGAGTGAAGATTAAACAGATTTCCTTTCCTACACTTCCACTCAGGTGAAGGAGAAGGGCTCCAAAAAACCAGAAAATTTTAACTGCATTTTTTTGAGGAAAAAATTTAAAAACTAAGATGGTGCCTTTTAATTTGCTAATTAACAACTTTTACTGTGAAGAATACTGACAAAATGGGTGAGATTATTTGATAAAGATTCATTAGAGAAGAAGAAAAGTAGAAATTAAAGGAATGAAGATCTTAGATAATTCAGAATGTTCCACTGAAGCCAAGAGAGCCAAGGATGCAATTTAGGGTGCATAGTTTCCAAATTTTTGTTTCCTGTATTTTCTCATATTGCCTACTAAAGCAGTCATTGCTAGAAACTCGATAGGTGCTGTGGGCTGATTATATGACAAATCAAGATCAGGTGAAATAACACACAGCATTTGCCAAAAAGTATAATTTTGGGAATCCTGAAAGTATTTCTGGATTTGCAGAGAACAAGTGCAATAACGGTTGGAGAGCTAGATGCTGATAATGTTGCTACCTATGGCTCTCGGTACTTAGTCTCTTCCAGTTATTAAAGCCTCTACCCAGGCACATGAGACTGGTTCCATTCTGTCCTTCACTAAACACAGTTTTAAGCCAAACCACTTTTCTCCAAAGAGAATGTCCTAGACATTGAACTAGGCATTTAGACTATTCAGACATTCTCTACTGTTATTTTAATTTTTCTTGAGTTGACAAGAAAATAGCCCAGTAGCCTAATGGCTACTGAGCCTGTAGAGTACCTTAGCCTCAGGGACTGTTCTGAACCAGTCATAACATGACCTGAATGTTATGTTAAAATCTTTCATTTTTTCAAGCAAATGTCTTAAAAAGAGACCGCTGATCAACCTAAACACTAACCTCCTCAATCTGTTTCTGCTGATGTCTCACATTAATTGGTTATTTATCAACCCGGTGAGTAAATCACAGTGGTTAGGGCATTGCTCTAAGAAACATGAAAGTGGCTTCTCATCCTCTTCCACTGATAAAGTCATTAATGCAATTGAAACAGTAATGACTTAAGAGCATTTTTACCAGATGGCTCACATTTTCTAATATGAGTAAGACACGAGGATTCAGTCTTTACTAGGAGAAAAGAGGGAATGTCTCCCACACTGAATAAGTAAAGGATCGATACTCAAGACAGACTAAGCACGGAGGAAGAAGAGAGTTAAAAAGGAGATAATGGTGGAAATGACCCTGTCTCAGGTCAAATAGACAGTAGGTTAAAAGTGGAATTAAAATTCAACTCCTGTCAACTGGAACACAGACTCAGTACAAAGCCTTGCCTGCCCTCACTTCTTTTGCTGCTAGTTTTCCTACCTGTCAGACACATTCATTAAGCCACTTCAGGTCACCTGGCTTTAGAGCCTAAATGTGCATTGACAAATTGTCCCTAAGCTCCATTTCTGGAGATATTTCCTCCTCTTAACCCGGGATAGGTTTTAAGATGGTTGAGGTGAAACATTCCTCCAGATTGCAGGGTTTGACTAAAAGAGGGGCCTATACTGGTGAGACTGAACTGGCATGACTTCATTTAAGATTCCTCAACTATGCAAGAGAAACATCTATAATCCAGCTGCCCTGTCCATGTACAACACCTGTTTGCCCTACAGAAATATCATGATAGCTACTGCAGGTTCCAAAATCTTCAGAAAAGGTATCAAATACGCGCTATTTTCACCACTTTGCAGTCAGATTCAAATTCATATATAGGCTACTATTACTCTTCAATTCTTAAGAAACCCATCCTAAATTTTTACAGAAGTTTCAGTTAACAATGAAGCTAAGCTCCAACAACACAGTAACCATCCTCAACAGCTGGCTTTTTTAATGGCATCCAAGACAAAGAATAGAAAATGTTTCAGTGATGCTGACCAAAAAGATGTGTCATCTCTTCATGAATAAGAGAAGGGGAAAAGCACTCCACAACTGAGCATACTCACCAGCTGGAAGAGAGGGAGAGGCAGCGGGCAGGTGCAAAAAAGCCATTTTGGGGCTCTAGCTGGTTTTCTCTGTGTTTCAAAGGACAAACAGCAGAAGAGCTTTCTGTGAAAAGAGACGGATCTAGATTTAGTCCAGAAGTGACTAGTCAATTAAAAGGGACAGAATCCAAACTCACACATTTTTAAGGATTAGGCCCTTCGCACACACACTGTTTTTCAATATTGTTCTCTCCAATAAAAACCAAGATTGTTTTCTGAACAGGATGCCAGCTGCTTCCTGTTCATGCTACTAATACATAACACTGCCATTGTATCCCATCAAGGGATCTTCACTCTGATCACCAGCCAGCAGAACAAATGCACTATATTAAGTAAATCCTCATAAAAAGCTACAGAATCGATTGGTGTAATTCAGCCCAGTCACACTGACTTCAGCAACATTTTACTCCTGCTTAGGACCTAATCTGATTTGTAATTTATCTTTCACATGATTAACTAATTGTTGTACACTTATACATAAGAAATCCAATTCTATAAGTTATGCATGGATCACAAAGTTAGTCACACTTATGTATTATGAACTCTCAGGAGCACTTGCAATGAAAAGGTACAAAACCAGCAGAAACCTTCCTGTGGCATGAGCTGTCTTGCTGTCCTTTGCCATAAAGAAGCAACTCTGACCTTCTGCAACTCTTGCTGTGAACACCCCCTTCCCTCCCAAGAGGCGATCTTCCCCAAGAAGCCACGGCCTCATTCCATGTAACTCAAAACTGCTGTTACCATGGTTAATATTTCTGACTTGATTGGCACCACTAGTAATTGAACTGCAGTCTCTTGAGCACAGCAAGCTCTATTCATTAGCCCCTATTGTGTTAGGACACTGCATCAACCCACATTATTTTTCTGTGTTGAGGGGAAAAAATCAGCCATGAATACAAAGTTATGTTGCCACACAAGATTATGTAGTTTTGCTCTTGGCTTAATTTTATGAAATTAAATAAAATATTGCACACGAATTTTATTTTATGTTGATAACAGTGCAATATGGGATAAGGCACCTTCATTTTGACTGCATAACATTATGTACATCTAAAACTGAAAATAGTTTAATATCAGCTTTATAAGAAAACTTTTGGTTTCATCACCATATTAACAAAACCTTTGCAGTCTTCTGTCTCATTTTCTCACAGTTTATATCGAGTTATGCTTTATATGAATTTGCTGGTTTGAGTTTATATGTGATGGAATGCTATATAAGTAATGAAAAGAAAAATATATCAGAAGGTTTCCTGTATAAGAAACAGGACAGATAAGCTTTAAAATGCAGCTTCCAACTGCCTATTCAGACCAAGACTTTATATATTTTATATATTTTAGTAGATTTTATGGATGACACTACGGTATATATAAAGAAATTAGACCAATTATAAATTAATTCATAAACCCTGACAATTTTGAGCTGACAGTTTAATAGAAGTAGCCAAAATATGAGAAATATTTTGTATTCTGATCCCATAAAAACTTCCATAAATTAATAACCTCCAACATCAAGGAGATGGCCATACCAGCAAGTTGTTCCAGAGTGATTCTTCTGTTCAATCTGGTGCATTTTTACTGTACCAAATTTCCTTTTGGTTTCATTTTTGCAAAAGTTTTCATGTTTTGTCTGGTTTATTCCTTTTTCCTTTCTCCCTTAGACAGGACCATGAGAGATGTCTGAGAAATATTCATCACACAGATTCTTTCCCATGGGGAAAAGGGAAAATGAGAAGAGAGTAAGAGAAATATAGGTGTTAATGGAAAAAGTTTTGCTTTACTCCATCAACCTTCCTTGGCATTGTGAGATGGATCTTGGAAGACTGAAGAGTTTGCAGGACTTCAGAAAAGTGAGCTAGAGAAAGGTGGATGCAAGAGAGAGCAAGAGACTGTCAGATACTGATAGTGGACAAACTGCTTCTCATTGTAGCTTGTTATTAAGTGGAGTAAGATATTCATCACACTCTCAATGCCAAGATTCTCACCTTTCCACAACTTACACTCTGTCTTGAAAAAGCAGAAATTTATTCCCAATTTCTTCAGTTTCCAGCCTCACCTGAGTCCACTGCATTATGTAGAAACAAATAGGACAAGTCACACAAAACAGTACATATTCTAGCAGAGATGCACTCGTACAACACAACAGTGCAAAAGAGCAGCACTGAGAGATCTGCCTCCCCAAGGTCACAGGATGGATGTTCCTGTCAGTGGTTCTGACCTGTTTCAGCTCTCTCTGAGAATGTTCAGTGCTTGGAACATCAGAAAAATCTAGTTGTGTCCCATTTTACACAAATGATTATAGAAGCACACAAAATTGGTGGCACTGTATATTTAGATCCGTTTCCATAGCATATAGATAACAACACTTATCTTTCCCTTTATCATTGTAAAGCTTATTTTGTATTTGCAAGGTACTTGGTTGATAAGACCAGAAGTTACCAAAAGAAAATTCATGGCACTGTGAAAATTCCTTATCTGGTGCATGCCTGCTGCTGGGACTGCATATGAGGAGCACTGAGAGTGACAAATAGACTGTGAAATGCAGTGTTAACTCAACCTGCTTCATTTTGAGTGAGCGATTCTCTGGTGCCTAATATGCTGGTTGAGCCAACTTATCAAGGTTCTGAGGACACACACTATTTCCCCCTTCCCCACATCAACTTTAGATTAGATGGTCTAACAGATTTAAAGTCATTAGAGAGAGGACTGGCAAGCAGAAAATAAAATACTCATTTCTTAAGAAAAAAAGGTTAAAACTAATTATTGGTCATCTGCCTCATCCAGCAGTCTCTGTCCATGCCATTCAATAACCAATGTAGGCACCCTTTGAAAAACCATTATATGTGATCAAGTAATAGTTTTCATAGCAGATGTGCCAATGGATATGTCTGCAGGCATCAGATCATGGCCTGTGGCTCTCAAAATACTAATGCATTCACACTTCTGATTACCTTATTTCCCAGCTGTAAGTTGTTTTAAATGTAATCTTCTGTTAATTTATCTTTGGGCATGCCTAATCTATACAGCTACATGTCTTCTTATACTTAGTTTGCATTTTAAGGTTAAACTGGTAACCTGATGCACCAGCCCACACCCAGTAGCAACAGCCATGTGCTCCCAGTGCATGGCACACGTGCTCCTGTAGCTCTCTGAGTTCTTTCTTTCTTTCTCCAGGGCTCTATTAGGAAGAGCATTGCCAGCAAGTAGAAGCAGGTGATCCTGCCCCTCTACTCAGCCCTGATGAGGCCACATCTGGAGTGCTGTGTCCAGCTCTGGGCTCCTCAGTGCAAAAGACACATGGAGCTCCTGGAGGTGGTCCAGCAGAGGCTACAAAGACGATTACAGGACAGAAGCATCTCTCTTACAAGGAAAGGCTGAGAGAGCTGGGCCTGTGTAGACTCGAGGTGTCTGAGAGTGGATCTCATCAATGTCTATGAGTATCTGAAGGGAGGGTGCCAAAAGGATGAAGCCAGGCTCTGCTCACTGGTGCTGGGCAATAGGACAAGAGGCAACGGGCAGAAACTGATGCACATGAGGTTCCAACTCAATATGAGGAAGAACTCTATTACGCAAGGGACCTTGCACCAGAACAGGTTGCCCAGAGGGGTTGTGGAGTGTCCCTCCCTGTACATATTCAAGAACTATCTGGACACGATCGTGTGCCATGTGCTCCAGGATAATCCTGCTTAAGCAGGGAGGCTGGACCTGATGCCCCACTGTGGTCCCTTCCAACCTTACCCAGTCTGTGATTTCTGCTCTTTCACAGCCTCATCACCATGTGGGATTTGTAGCATTAAGTAGCCCCACAAATGGTCATCTCTGGCGTGCATTAACTATACACCCTTTGTTTCACAATTTACACAGTCCTCTTCAAGCTCCTGCTGGGACCACTGCAAGCAAATCTCATGTATGAGCAGACTGGTTATTTTCATGCCCGTCAGCTTTCATTCTTTTTGTTGGCCAACATGCCTGCTACATAAATAATCATGGTTTAAGAATAGAGCTAAATTCTATTCCTCTGTTTGACATACTGAACTAACTGTGAATATTCTCAGCTCAGCTTTTTAGAGCAGTTTGTAAACAGCACAAAACCCAGATGTGACTCAAAGGACACACTCATGTAAATATAAAGAGTCATAATTCAAAGTACAATGTTAAATCTCAGTATTTCACACCAATTTAACCTTTCCACTTCAGTGGCAACAACTCTGACCTGACAAATACTACTGTGTAAATTTGTATAAAACTGAGTACATGACAAGGTATCAAAATCATAATAATAGCAGTGGACTTTTCCCTGGAGTCCAGTACATACACACAGATTTCCTAAAGTGCCTGAGGAATGGAGGTGCATAGGCATTACTGAAGGTCAGTGGGATTTCCATGGTTAAATCCCTAGGACCTGTTGGAATCAGTCCCTTGCAATTACTAATTCAGGTACAATATAGAGCTATTCACGTCTATATTTTAATATACATAAAACAATAGGCTTCATTTGGTCTGATCCTGAATCACACCTGCCTACATATATTTGCAGTGAGGTAATACACGTTGGTAAAGTCATCTCTAATGGGAGAGAGAGCATCTGACTCTGGCTGTGGCTGTTTTTTATCTTTGCTTCTGTTCTCTGGGGTTTTTTCTCTTTATGTTCAGCATCTCCCATTCTTGAGATAATTTTTTCATGTGTGTTTTGAGATACACAGTGTTTTTCTTCTTGGCCACACACTCTTTTCTCTCTGCATCACCAGGCTGAATTCAGAAGGAATTAGTGACTTAGCTGCTTCCTTCTCCAAGCTGTATTTACCATAATGATGGCAGCATTTGGGTCAACTCCTTCTTGTTTTCTGATAGAACTGAAGCAAAATTAAATGTGTTTGTTAGCCAGACACTAGGGAAGTTTTTGGAGTTAGAGGTATGTCTGTGGTACCAGAACACTGTGAAGAACAAAAGAGACATAGTCACTCAACCCCTATAACCCTCCCCCCATACCCATCCAGATTTACTCTCCCTCGCATTCCCAAACATGTAGGTGGGATTCTATCCCAAACAGTCTGGCAGAGCCCACTGATCAGCAGCATTCATTACATTAGAATACCTCTATCCATTACAGCACTATCCATCAGTGAAGGAGCAAATCGTTCATATATCATGAGGCAATATTGTACCTGCATTACGGAAAGGAAGTGCTCCTGGAGCAAACATCAAGTGCTGGGGGAGAAACCCCCAGCAAGAAACTGCACATGAGGACTTCTCCCTGTGAGCCCTGAGAGATGACAGACATGGCTACAGCACAATGCTGCAGATGGGCTGCACAAAGAGACATGCACTGGTCAGCAGCTGCTTGGACACACTGCTTGCTGTTAAGTATAGGATTCCACTGAATAAAATGGTCCCTGTTTCACTTCACAAATGTGAGGAACAAGTGCAGCAGAGTCCAGGTGTATGAATGCTGTTCACTGCACTAACATTGAACTGGCTTCGAAATGGTTTTGTTTGAGTATTCAAACAAACAATAAAATAAAAGTCTTTTTAGTAAAATATTATCTTAATATTTTACCCAGAGACCCAAAGATATAAGCCATGTGAGGATCGAATCCTCAGAGTTCAGCTCTTTCACAACTGGAAAGCAGTAAGATTTAATTATTTTATGGCTGGAAGATAAATAACAGAGTCCCTGTAGGAAACTGCAAGTAGTATTGCAAGAGATTAGCCTTATTTGGTTTTGTTTTCTTTTACACAGGGTAATATAGTTGCTGAATCATTATAAATAATTGTTTATGTCACAGTAATGCCTTAAGCAACCCTCCAGGACAAATACTAAAAAGGATAAACCCTAAGCAACAGCTCCAGCAGAACAAGGGAGATTTT
Source organism: Dicrurus megarhynchus (assembly GCA_013399195.1). NCBI lineage: Eukaryota > Metazoa > Chordata > Aves > Passeriformes > Dicruridae > Dicrurus > Dicrurus megarhynchus. The sequence continues at coordinate 365,850 of VXAD01002549.1, read as the reverse complement.
GTTTTCCCTGAACCTGGAGCCTCTTGCACCTCCAGTTGAGCGGCTCCCCATATTGCCAATGCCACCCGTGTGTGTGATACATGGGGTGCTACTGAGCAAGTGGTACTACCTGGCTTTCTACTGCTGTGGAAACTCAATCACCCCTCAGCTCCTTAACTCCCCAAGAGATCTGTCAAGGAAAATAAAACAAGCCTGGCATGCACTCAGCTATGATAGTCAATCTGAATAATTCCCTAGCTTTGGTATCAGGCACCATGCAGTTCCCACTCACCTCAGTAGGAGGGAACTGGCCCTGTGCTTTGCCCTATTTATCAACATGATACATGAAGTCTGTCTGGAGGATAAACAAGGGGGCATATTGCGGTGACATGTGAACTCTTTTATCTAGGAGATAGATTACATGATGAACATGTGCAGTATGCCTCTTCCAGCTTGTGCTTCTGAACTGAACTGTGATGTCCTTCCTGAAGAAAAGTTGCATTTTATCTCACAGATAAAGCTGGCTAACCTTTCAGGAGGAGCCTCTCAGAATGCAGTTCTCAGGTGCCTTATGAGAAGAGATTCATAACCTTTTGCCTGATGAGATTTTGTGTTGTCTTTCTCTTTGGGGAGAGGCAAATTAGTACATTTCCATTCAGAGAAAGGCAAAGAAAAAGGAGCAAGCCTTGTGATGTAAAACCGTCACAGACCCTGCCTGCCTCCTAACAAAGCTGTTTGTAAAGGCAAATCCACCTCAGTTCCACGCTTCCCCTCTAATTCACCATCACTTGAGAGAGAAGAAAGAGCAGACAACACACAGTAATTTTTAAAAGGCATTAGGAGTAATATTGTGACAAACAAGTCAGCAGCATTTCAACACCTCCAAACACAGAACGGCAGAAGTGCGCCTGTCAAAGCACAGCTACAGAACCATTCCTGGACTTGCCATCCCCAGTGTAAAGTACGAAGGTGGGAAATCTCCAGGAACCTGAAAGACAAATAAAGACAGCCTCCCTTCTCCCAGCCAAATGGATCTAGGGACTTTTTCACTTCTTAGGCCTTTGAAAATTTCCCCTCCAAATGTAGTGGATGTTTGAGTTATTATGAAATCTGCTACACCTGGACTGTACTATTGCTGAAAACTGATTATCTGAAGATAGTAATCTTTTAATAACATCTTTTCAAATTATCTGTTCTCCTCTTGTCATTGATATGTTGTCATATGCTCAAAATTCATTATAAGTATTGATGCTAAGGTTGTGTCACCTGGCTGGAGAAAACAGGTTAGCCTGGGAGTTTTTAAGAAATCACTCACAAAAAATAGCCCTCTTAAAAATAAATATATTAATATATGGGGAATAAATAATCCAGATAGCTAGACTAAGAAAGAGGTTGGCACTGGATATATGCTTAGACTGTGTTGAAGTATGATTTTAAATGCTAGGTGCTTTAATCCAGCTTTTTACATACACACCAGTTACTCCAAGGCTACATGAATTTGTATCTTACCTGGTCAGTCCCAGCAACATGCAAAAGTCCCTGTCCTGAGACCCTCAACTCACATCAATGCTTTCATCAAGTTGCCTACTGCTCCCTTGCACCCTTGCTTCCCTAATGCTGGAACGTCTCTAGGTAGCACATTTGGGCTGGTGGCTCAGAGTTGCTCAGACAATGAGCCAGCTGGATGTTATCACCAGGTACAGAGCATCCAGACTTGTCCATGTGGAGCATCCTTTTGCCCTAAAGCATAAAATTCAGCCGTTGAGATCTTAGCTCCTCAGTGGTAGCCACCGGGTTACCCCAGGGCTACCAGGCTGGTACCTGAATTTTGCTCTACAGGGCTCCAAGGAAAAAGCAAAATGTATTGGTAATGACCGTTCTCTGCTCCAGCTGTATCTGTGTTACGCTACAGCTCTGCACATATGACCAAACTAGAGATCTTTTTCAGACTAGAGATCTTTCCTTAGGTGTGGCCCAGCCCTCATTCTAACATAGTCAATACCTGAACAGGATGGCCATATCCTGCTTTTTAGCAGTTAGGATATGGATAATTCTTGTTACATGTTCTGTCCCATCCATCTCCAGCTATGTGCTGGTTAAATCCATCACAAGGGACCTTGCTGGCAGTTTATGTGTGGGAAATCACATATCAGTGCTTGAGCATACGCTGCTAACCCAGGTTAGATGTAGCTTCTGTGTCCTCAGCTGCCAAGGCAGAGGTGAACTCGACATACCCACTGTTGTCCTGGGCTGTCAACACAAAGTCTCACTGTGGCCTGCTCCACTCAATATTCCAGGAGCAAAACTTTGGGTCCACTTTTTGCCCTAAGCACACCCACACATGGTGCTCAGGAAAGCCTGGGTGGCATTTAGCATTGTGTTGGTAAACCAAGACTTGGAAAGAGGTTTGAACGAGGGCTAGCTAAGGAGTTGTATTTTAAAGTGTATCAAGACACTCCAAAAGAAGCAAAAATAATGGGGTTTCCACATAATGGCTATAGACATCAGAGCAGCCTAAAGGATTAATGAAGTAGAAGGCACAGTTTTGTTACTTTGATACTCAGGTTCCATGCAGCCTTTTAAATCAGCCTCCTCAAAATCCAAGCACAGTCCCCTCTACACAAAACCACAATACACACAAAAAGGAATATGCAATGCAATTTGGAGAGACAATATTAGGTTGGAAAATTTTGGACTATTTCTCTTACAGACACAATCAGTGCCAGTTTTGTGTATCTTTCTACCTGCACGAACAAAATAATTACCAGACTACAGCATTCTGCAGTAATGATCATTAACTGCAGTAGCAATATTGCAGACTCTAGGGCCTTATTGTAATCTTCCTCATTTCAGTGTTAAACTACTCTAACTTCATTAGCTTCACTGGAGATACTCCACTTTACACCTACATAATTGAGAGCAGAATCAAGCTTCCACTGCTGTGGAAAATACTGGGTAGTGCAGCACTTTTCAAATAAAATGTAATTAACATGAAATTCTAGATCCATATTGCAATTTGCAGAATGATCACTGTGGGTGCAACATGACTTCCAACTCCCTCTCTCATCTTAATTTAGTTAGAAATAGGGCTGCTTGTGTAATATTTTCTCCATAGCAGCAAACAGAGGCATATTTCTTTTCTTTTCCTATTGTTATTTTTTTCTCTTTATAAATCTTTGTCAACAAAGGATTACTAGCTCACCTGAGAGAGGCAGTTAAAGTCAGATACTTGCCCATAATTAGGGAAACTTGGAATCCTTGACAGTGAACACCTGGCTTCTCATTACTACCTGAATTTTATACTTCCAAGTGTTAATCTCTCCTCAGGGTTTGCCTTGGAGTTTCATTCTGGTATTCAATGAAACCATCAGGTTTTCCAGGCACTGACACCTTTGAAATGTTTTCCACATGGGAACCAATATGAAACATGTGTGATTATTACTGATTTTGCTGTGTTGATTTCTATTATGGTAGCTCCCTGAAAAAATAGTACAGACAGCAGTAATAAAATCTTTCATTGAATAAGTTTATACAGCAGGAAGAGTTGTGTTTAAGGGGGCTGGTTTGATGGGGAGGAGGGGGAGGCATTGCTATGATGAATGGTGTTATCATGATTATAACTTGGTTTAAAGGACTCTAAGAACTTGCACATTTTTTAACCTTGAGAGTAAGTTCTACCAGCACTTCTTTCCTTTTAAAAGCCATCGCTGCTTCCATTCCTCATAGCTCTAGATGAAATAGGTGGGCTAGCTGGAACCTGGGAGCATGCTGATCATGAACTCCCCACTAGCACCGCAGGGCTACAGTTCAGGTAGATTACTGTAATTTCCTTTACTGAGTGCAGAGTTTTCTTCCCAACCTCTACCAGCCTAATGGGCAGGAAAATGTTCTCATTCCTACAAGACCAAATGTGTTGGTAACTTTGTACTTTTTACTCCAGACACCGGAAAACCCAGGCAAAAGGATATCTTTAGGGCTTTTCTTCTGTTAACCAGAAGAATTTACTATCCTGTGCCTGAATAAGAGTTGTTTAAATTATTCCAGGCCCAAAGCTCTTATTGACTACTGCAAGGCAATAGAGGTAATAAGAAGTCAAAATCCTCTGAAAGAAAAACACCGAACTAAGAGTTCCCATGGAGTTGAAATTCGCTCAGAAACATGAAAACAAGTGACTTTTAAACAACAATGCATTTGGTTTTGGAAAGCACCAGGAGCCAATGAGAAGAAAAACACCCAGGTTATCTTGACTTGATCAAGTCCAAGCCCTGATGCACTTGACAATTTTTAAAGTTTTCAGTGAAGTCAGGAAGAGCAGACTTACTGTAGGAGTAAGTAGCATGTTCAGAGAAAGAAAATATGTAAAACTTGTTTGGGATCTGAAGTGGAAAAAAAAAGGAAGCAAAGCAGTGGAAGATTTTGTGACTGATCCTAGTCTGAGCATCTGAATTAGTAGTATTTAACTGATAAAAGAGCAGTTGTCATGGTATCCCAGGAGAAAAACACAAGAAAACTGACAAACCCCAAGTTAACCTATGGTGAGCTTTATATATGAAATGAATTAAGAATGCAAAATATAATTAAAACATCAAAAAATCAAAGTGCTGATCAAAGTAGTCTTTGTCTTGAAGTTCAGTAATAAAAAATGGAAAACTCCTTTGAACTACAAGGTTCAACTCAGATTCTAATGTCTAATATGTCAAAGATGCTAAAAATGAGCATTAATATATTCCAGCAGAACAAGAGAATTTGTTCTTCCCAGAAGATACAGGAAATTTCATGTCCCTATTTCCCAGCACTCAGTTTCATTTAAAAGCAACCAGAGTCCAGTTCTTACCACTGCCAAAGGACACCTGAAAATTTTTCCCTGGAGAATATGATTTTCTTTCTTTAGTTGCACAATTATGATTGGAGTTCTGGATACAGGCCTGGGAGACACTGCTCATATACTTTGAAGGAGACTACATAACCCTGTTATCAGAACTGGAATGCAAGCATGTTTCCCCAGACCTTTAGTGAGGTCCTAGATGCAGGGCATTTCCCAAATTCCTTGGGGATATCAAATAATGTTACCAGTATCCTGGTTGCTTGTGGAGCAGCTACAGAGAATTACTCCTACTCAGCCGAGCTCAGGTTAAAAAAATAAATATATCTTCATAAATATATGCTTCAGATTATTCATAAAATAAAAATAAACCAAAAACAACCAACCAAACAAAAAGCCTCAGACCTGTACCATAGGAACTGAGTACTTTATGTACCTATATTTGTAAGCAATGCAAGGGAAAGTTTAACTTAGATGCTTCTTCCCTCAACAATTTTTCAGTCTCCATTGACTGTTTCAATTTCTGCATTAAACCCCTTCTCCTCAATTCCCTACAGTCTGTTTTTCCTCTCTGTTGTAATAGCCTTCCTGTCTCTGCCTTTGATTTTATGCAAAGTTGGGTTGTCTGGGGTGATGATTATAGAACTGAAAATAGAGTAATACAATAGTCCTGTGTTAGAGCTTTAGACTCAAAGCGCAGAGGATCACTACCTGCTCTGCTGGGAACATTTCTGAGCACTCAGTGCACCTCATGCAATTCTTCAGATCAGACTATTTGTCTTCCAGTTATGTGTGTCAGGAATGAATTGTCTCACAAGGCTACAGGGCACATTTGTGCACCAGTCCCAGCTCTCTGGGACTGGTGTCTTGCATCACAGATATGTGCCCTGTTACAGAAATGACACAACGCCAGCTTTCCCACTCTCAGTCTTCATATATCTAATTGTATCTGCATATAGAGAGTGGTATATGTAATTTAATACTTCTGCAAGTCCCACTTCGACATCAGTTTCTCTCATTATAGAGACTATAGTTCTCAATTTTCTGTTAAAAAACCTCCATAGATGAGGGCATGAAATATGTTGTGGTGGTGCCTCCTGTGAAGAGTTGGTGACTCTGCCCCAGTAAAACTGACAAACTCTGCTCACTGATGAACTTACATGGCAAATTGGTGGGCTCTGAAATGTTTCTATGAATTCAGCTCATGGGTTCTCACAAGATGAGGAACTCTGAGGAAATGTTAATCTAAACAGCCATGATTTCACCAATTTTGGCTGAAGAGATTGACTGATGGACCAGCTTTTACTGCCTGTAAAGAGAAATGAGCAATAAAAAAAATCCCAGAAAGATTTGAGAGACCTACACAAAGGCAATGAAGGAGAAGTGTCAAAAAACTCATAGGACAAAGAAATGTACGTTCATGTGATAGGGAGGGACTTAGCTAATGGATCAGCTCAAGGTGTGGAAACACTGTCTTGTTCAGAAAACAGCAAGAGAAATATCTAAACAGAAGCAAGAGTACCTGCTTCCAGCCTAAATGATGTACCAGGGGAATAAGGAAAAAGGCAAAGAAATGTATATAGGATTTTTCACATTTATCTTGTGCTAGTAAGTAGGGAGTAAAAGAAAACCTGAACTGAGACCTCTGAGATAGTATTAATAAATATATCCATGCCACCCTGTATATTTGAAATTTAAAATAGTGTACTCACATACTTGCCCATAGTGATTTCTAGGAAAACATATTTAAATTTGTGAAGTCTAAAGAGTTGGTGTTTTGTTTAGTGGAGGGAACAAAAAAAAATGTTGTTTTAGATGAGAACAAATGTTTCATTTTGTGTTTTCCAATTCAGTCAACAACAAAATATACTTCATTGCTAGCATCACTTGCGAGTCGGGCATATACACAGGAAAACAAGAAAACATAGATTTATGTTATCTGTTGCACTGGAGAAACCCAAGGGGAAACTCTGTTTCACAGGCAAAAAAAAAAAAAAAAAAACAGAGGAAAGAATTTTTATTTCAAAATCTCTAACTGGATTAAAGTGACAGGGAACAAATGACTACAAGCCTCAGGAGCTGAGGACTTCCATCTCTAGGTGTGCTGGTGTTTCTATTATGAGCCCCCACTTCAAATATAACTACAGAGACGAAATTGATTTTCTGGTTTTATGACCTTTTTAAATGCACATTAATGTTCTACATAACTGAGTATTTGCACAGTACTTTATTATGTGAAATACCATTAATTTCAATGGGAGTTTGTGTAGTATGGTAACGATGTCATTAAACAGTGCTGTTAAACTCATTGGGCTATTTACCATCCTGAATTACACCTGGACAACCCCTCCCCCTGAGCAGCACGACCTCTCCCACACCTCTGTACCTGAGCATTACAGGGTGCCCCTGCTTCCCCTGGCTAGCAGGGGCCAAAGACCAAAGCTCTGCAGCTGCAGCTAATGACTAACAGGACGTTTTAAGACATGGCCCATGTTATATCCATCTGCACAAGAGCAAGATTTGTCCAGAAGACACTTATAGACCTTTACTGTGTGGCTATGCCACAAGATGGAATAGCTTCGTTTATCGCTCTATCCTAAAGTGTCCCAGGTTTATTCTCACAACATCTTTGTGAAGAAGAAAAAGAGCAACTTAATTCCCTGGGGTTAAACTGATGCACACATGGAAGATATGACCTGCACACAGCAAATTCCTCCAGCAGCCTGAGCCATGAGCAGCATCCTGGCTAGAGGCTGCTTTACAGACCCACTACTGATGCAAGCAGTAGGAACATCAGTATATGACATGTTTTATAGGTGATTATTTCCATTTTAATCCATGGCTTGCATGTTCAAGAATTTGCAAGACTTTGTCCTTTTAATGTTGAGGCATTACATTGCATCTTCAGGAAATGCTTGGAAGAGGGGAGGTGAGTAAGCTGCACCATCTTTGAAAGAGCTAGACGAAGTATTGTGCTCAGCATCACTGCCCTAAAGCAGTGATCATCAAACCTCTTTCCTGTGTGTGCCAAGCTGAGGGAAGACCTGTTTTCCTTACTATCCTATCCATGCTGATTGCCTTGAAGAGAGGAGAGAAATTAATGCACAGTTTGATTAGGGAATGAGAGGCTGGAGTGCAGCCCTGCAGCAGGAGATCTGGGGCTTTTGATTGATGATAAACTCAATTTGAGTCAACAATGTGCAGTCAAAAGGACCAACCATATACTTGGAGTGCCTTGAGAATGATGTAGCTAACTGATCTAAAGTGATTGTCCCATTATACTTAGCATTGCTGAGGCCTCACCTCGAGTACTGTGTGCGGTTTTGGGCTTCACAATATCAGAAGGATATGAAAATTTTAGTAAGTGCCCAAAGGAGGGCAACAAAGATGGAGAAAGGACAGTTGGACATGACTTATGAGGATTGGCTGAGGATCCTAGGTTTGTTCAACTTAGAAAAGAGGGGACTGAGCGGTGACCACATTGCTATCTGAAACACCCTCAAGGTGGGGAGCAGAGAGGGAGATGCTGATCTCTTTTGCCTGGTGTCTGGTTATAGAACACAAGGGAGTGGCTTAAAGCTGCACCAGAGGAAGTTTGGATTCTTTCCTGAAAAGGAGAGGAAAAGGTTCATTCCTGAGAAGGAGATCTAGCACTGAAGGAAACTCCCCAGGGAATAGGTCATCGCCCCAGGTCCATTGGATATTCAAGCAGCATTTAAACAATGCACTTAGACACCTGATTTAACCTTCAGGTTTCCCTGGGAGGAATAAAGAGTTGGACTCAATGATGCTTTGAGTCCCTTCCAAATCATGATATTTTATAAATTTATGAAAATACAACTCCATCCTCAGCTTTCCACTTAAACTAGAGGCAGCATGCCAGAACAGACCAGAAACCAGCAAGGGCCAGGTATGAAGGAAGCTCTCAATTTCCATCTTCACATCATGGTTTGTAGCCCAAATCATCTCTTTGGCTTTAACCTCTGTCATTTTCTCTCTTTCCCGGTAATAGGTTTTTTCTTTACAATGGTTTCTTCCTGTCCCATCGAAGTCAATGAGATATAAGATCAAGCTCTTTATTTTTCTTTTTGCAGTTTTTTTTTGGTATCTAATTTGGATTGCAGTTGTACTGATTGACAACTCTACTACAACTGCATTGAATTGCTGCCCAACTCAGTAATCTACTTTGGTGTCTTAATTAACTAGAATCAAATTTGAATTGAATTGCTTTTCTTGGAGATCTTTTAGGGTGGTTGTCAATCCAAAGGTAAAGACTTTTATAAAATTGCTGCTGCTTTTTATTTTGTACAATTGCTTTAGATAAAGATATTTTTCTTCATCTCTTACCTCTCAGTACTTGCATTTTCTTATTTCATATTTCCTTCTATTTCCCTTTTCCATTTTTAATGTATTCTTTTCTCCCTCTTATTTTTTTAATTAGCTTTCTATTTGAATTTAATTATTTTTTTTCTCTTTCAGCTTACTCCTGTCTTACACAGAGCACTATCTCACCACCCCCTTCAATAAAGCTCTCTCTCAGCTTCACCTGCCTCTTTGAATTCTCAACTCGCTAATTTATTTTTTTGCTTTTCTAATTCCCCTTCCCCCAATAATTCTTTTTTAACTCATGAGTTTCTGTTCCAGCCACAGAACCTAGGTTTGTCTGCTTCCCTTCCCTTACATTAATGCAATTCTGTGGGTCCCAAATGAGCAGTACCAGATCTGTACCCTTCTGGTGTAGAGAAGAGTCAGTCCCACAAAGTTAAGAAAACTGAGATGTTTCATTTTGAACACATTGGGAAGCAAGTGTTCAAAGTATGACAAATAATAGGAAAAATTTTCACATTTCTCATCCCATAAGGGGGAAGAGCATTGCAGTAAGCAGATAATAAATATTCCTTGTCTTTACCCATTCCCTACCAATATTTCTCTTCCCACTCATCTTCTTCCTATAAAGTTCACATATGATGTCTCCTATGGGCACAGATTCTGATCTTGTTTTTACTGCTGTTGCACTGCCTCCACTGTGTTAATTTCTGTTCATTTCTCTTGACTTATTCAAGCTAGCAAGAGCAGACTCAGGCTCTCTGTTGGGCTGGGATTTTCTCCTTTTTTTTTTCTCTTACTTTTTAAATTTGATGTCCCAGCTGATCTTAAACAGATGGCTTTTTTCATTTCAGGAGTAGCTTAAGTCTGCACTCTCCAACATACAGCAGTTATCAGTTAATGAGATGACTTGTACCCTTGTCCACACTTGCATCACTACAGCTGCTTAAATGAGCTGATGTGCTGCAACTGAGGATTAAACCATCTCTTTCAATCCTGCATGCACTGCAGCACAAGCTACTCACTCCAGCAACCACAGAAGCGATTGCAGTCCTGGGAAACCAAGATGAGCAGAAACCCTTGTGCATTAAAGGTAAAGCAACTTCAGCAGCAGAAAAATGAAAAGAGGAACATATCCTCTCCCTGATGTTCAGATGCTGCTAAAATCCCCTACTGTTTTCTTTTCAATTATATATCATTTTGTGTATTTTCAAATCCTTTTTGAATCCACACACTCATGGGTCATTTTTGTAAGGTGGACTGTGAACCTGACAGAGTTAAAAAGGGTACCCCAAAAGTCATGTCTGTAGACTACACCATTCCAAAGCCATGTACATAGAGTATAGGAAACACATTCTAGATAAAGAAGAAAATTCCTAATGTTGGAATAAAATCTTTGGGACTTCATGCTTCAGGGTGAGGTAACCACTCTGGTACCCTGAAGCTCAAAGAGTAACTTTTATAATAATGCTACATTTGTTGACACCACAAGGAATTCACAAATTTTGTCAGAATGGTTACAGAGGCTTTGATCCAAGTGTTGGACCCACCCTGATATTCAGCTACAAATGACTACCTGGCCATTTAAACTGGGGAGCTGAAGATAATTACATACATCTTTTGGTTGTTATTGATTACAGAAACACCACAACCTAACTATTTCAGCCCTAGGGCTAACTAAGTTCAGATGAACCATCTCCTTTCTATGCAGACCACAGAAAACAAAGATGCTTTAAGGAAGGCTTGGAAACTGGTGTCTATTTATCAGGGCAAAAGTATAATTTGTTCAGGGAACCTAAATAAATTATTCTGTTTCCCTGTTACAGAGATAAAATTAATAATGTTTCTTCATATGTGAAGGCAACATTTGCACTGACGTGGTTATATTTGCCAAAACAAGAAAAATCCCCAGTGGACAAATATTTTTTCTGTCATACACTGTGTAGCGGGTTCAGCTTGGTAACCAGGCAGAAACTGTTACTCCCTTCTCTGAAAAAATTCTGGATTAGACTTCTTTGACTTATTGAAGTAGGGAGCTAAGGCACAATTCTTATAAGCAGTTTTATGTAGTCCGAAGACTCGGCAAGATCCCAACACAGCTCTAAGCACTATGCAGACATCTACAAAAAGACAAATCCATATATCCACTCAACCCTGAAAGATATTTATTCCAATGCAAAATGAATGTATTATAATACCATTCTGGTTTGATGGTAACTGAGGTCCATCAGCTAATTAATTGTGTGCAGCACAAAAACAATGCTGAAGGGGCACAGCAGTCCCTGCCCTGGTGGCTTCATGAACTACTTCCCCATCCTTTCCTTGTTACACTTGTGTGAGCTCTACACACAGGCAGCAAATCTTCAGACTTAGAAAGGATTCAAAATAAAGCACACCAAAACAAAAACTCCATTGTGTACTTTCTGATTAATTTTTGAGTGCACCTGAAGCAATTACAAGAGCAGTACTGGTATTCTTCATAGAGCCTGTTCCTCAATGTGCACCATAATTAAAGAAAACTTGGATCCCAACAGACATGGTCTCTAAAGACTTGAGAGATTGGTGAGGGAGGAGGGGAGCAGAGGAACATGAAGGTCATTAAACACAGCCAAGGCACCTCTCCTTGCCCCTCTCTGCACAGACCAATGCAAATATGCAGCTTGAAAATTAACACAGTTAGGAAGGAAATATCCCACAGGGGGAATCAATACCCAGCAAAGGATAATGGGAACCCTGTGCAAGCAGCTGTGATCTGCCCTCTGAACATTAGCACCTGTCGAGGACAGCAATCAATGCTGGTCAATGGGCAGCTCTCCTTACAGCTCAATTCACAGTGATCATTAGCTGGAACCAAGGCAGTGGCAACCCTTGCTGCCAAATGATGTCCCATTCTTGCTAAATGTGGACAAACAATGACTTCCCCAAACAATTGGCACTGCTCTTTTTAATCTTCTGATTTGGCTTTTTGCAGTATACAAGGGAGGATCCATAGAATCCACAACTAGAAATTAAGTTATTCAGCTTAATTTCAGAACATGTCAAGGCATGATGGGCACCTCAATACAGGCACAGCAAGGAATTTGGGTTTAACCATTTCCATCAGTGCCATGTTTGTCTTGTACTTTATGATTATTATTAATGAACCTTATTTATTACCTTTTCAAGAACAGTAGAAGAGCTGAACTGGAGATGGTCCAAGCAGGTTAGTATTTGAATTATTCTCCACAGGATAGAGAAATTTTGCAGGCAGTGACCTTTACATTTCAATTGCATCACTGGAGACCACCCTTGTCACAGCCTTTGTGCACGTCTCCATACAATCACACTGGAACACAGTAAAAAGGGGAAAAATGGATATAAGCGAAGAATCATGTCTTTCATGATTGTCATGGGGACATTGGACAGGATGAGGAATTAGCCTGATGTAGTCAGCAACAGGTCCTGAGAACATTTCTTTCACTCAGAAGGACCTTCTTGTCTCTGGTACAAGTAATAACAAACAATATCAAAGTCTGCAGATTTTTTAGAAATTTTAAGCATGTCATTTTGACCCATGACTGTATGACTCCGCCTGATAGTCTCCAAATACTGTTGTACTTCAGTATCCTGAGATACTGTGAAATACATGCAGAAAAGTGAACTCTAAGGAAATCAAAGCCTCATTCCTCTAACTGCTATGTGACTACTCACATAATCAAAACTAGAACTGTGCTTCATTAGACAGGGGTCTGGGAATCTTCTTTAAATACTAAAAGCCAGAAGAATGTCTCCAGAAGTTTGCAGGAAATCATAAGAGCCACCAAAAATTACTCCAGATCTCATGGGTCCCAGTCCTTTGCTCTCAACATAATAATATCCTGTTTCCCACTAGAGAACCCAGTAACACTAACAAACACAGAAATGCAGATTGAGCTTACTGAGATGCCAACAAGGGCGCTGAAAGGTAGACAGCTGAGCAGTGTACTGGAAAATGACCAGATATATTTAAACTGGCACGATCCAGTTAACTACATTCTGAACTGATGCCAAAAGTTCAGGGGCATTGTGAGCACATCTTACATAAGGGACACACATTTCTGCCATCTACTCCTGCTACTGAGCACAGCTGAGTGGAGAGCAGGGAGCAGGGAGCAGAGGATATCCTAGATTGTTCTTTCAAACTTGACACACATTTCCATTTTGTCACGTTCTTAGCATGTGTGTTTATTTTCCTTGAATATTCAAGCATTTGGTGCTTTACAGTTGCCAGAGCTTATGAAAAGTGCATATTTAGCTCAAAGAGTTCCCAGATGTGAATTTCAAAATGACACTGTGTTGATTAGCTATAGAAGGCAGCCAGTCAAAGAGCAGGAGCAACAACATGTGACTTGGCATTCCCCAGCCAGCCAGAAAATAGTCACCCATTTATATTTTTCATCAATTTTCCAAAATCTGGGAATACAGCAAAAGTTAAAGGCAGGAAAAAATGTTTCTGTTTTCTAATCTGTACTTAATATCTTACCTTATCATCACTACTATTTTGCCTCCTCGTTTTGGGAAGGGGTCTTGAGAAGACCTGTGGGGTCATTGGAAAACTGTTTCCAGGACTTAAATGTTCCTCCTTAACTAAAGTTATCCCACTATGAAGAGACCTGGGGCTCTGCCCCACCTCTGGGGAAAAAATGAAATTACAGTGAAATGCCTTTATTTTCTCTAAATGTTATGCATTGTTTGCAGCTGATCATTCATCATCACAGCTCCCCCCATGAATGATTCATGAGGGGACAGCTGTTCCCAGGGCCTCGGTTCCTGAGCTGCACATACCACAGGAGGTTTCCCCAGGCTGGTTATGCCAGAAGCCAAGGACCTGAAAAGTGCTAATGCTTCTTCAGCTCAAAGAGCTTCATTTTTTCAAATGAAGGCAAGGCTACAATGCACCCTAACAGTGCAGTTCAGGCATAAGGAATGGGTAAGTGGGTTATAAAGAGAAATAAAAAATGTTTCAAAGTGTACAATAAGCCAGACTTTAAGCAGAGGTGGTATCAGTCTGATCCACTGGAAATATTGGGATTAAATATCCTGTAGAGGATTCTTCTAGCTTCCGCAAAATGCATGCATAAAACACACAAAGCTTCATTAAAGCGTTGACATGTTCTGCAGATACTATTTGGTTTGTGTCTTATTTTTCAAGAAAAGGACAGTATTTAAGCTGTGTACACTACAAAGAACAGAGTAAAGCCAATTTTCATATCCATTTCTGATTTGCTTCCGAGTCTTGTCTTCGTATAACAAGCTGTACGACTCACACTTTCATGAACAGCATGTATAGCACTTTCTACAGCAGATAGAACTAAATTTCTTCTAATGAAGCTTTCCAGCTTTAAATTAATGGTAATTTAAAAGCAATATCTTCCCTCTCTCTTTACTATTACCTCGACTGAAGAAGAAAGGCTTAAGACAGAATATTTTAAAATCTACTCAAAAATCATAGTTGGTAATATTACAGTAACTGTTATTATAAATCAGCTATTTTTTTAAACACAATTAAAATGTTGCCCTAAGAAAATGGTAAACTGGCAGTAGAACTGAAGTGGCAAACATTTTCTGCACTGTGTGTAATGCTGCACAAATCAGGAACATATCTTATACCTTTTTCTCCTCCTTTGTGTCCTTGGCCTTTTAAAAAAAAAGCTAGGATAAATTACTTCCAGGATTATAGTCTACTAGCAATTTTAGGAAATCCCTAGACCCCAACGACTGCACTGAAAAAAGAGTGGTGCAACTCTTTCAAGATCTACCAAAAAAAAGAAGAAAAGAAAAAAGATTAGATTGCCAAAATCTGATGCCATTTCTAATAAACAGCACAGATGTTTAAAATACAGAGAAAATGCTACTTCAAATTTGGGGTTTGAACTCTTTGAAACCACTTTGGTTGAAAAACCATCATGCATTGATATTTCGAAATAATAGCTCTTAACTGGAAAGCTTCTAAATCTGCAGCCCAAGTTTGGATTTCACATGTCACTTCCTTTTTTAAGGAAGAGTAGTTGACAACAATGAAGAATGGAATTAACTGGTTTGGGGGTTTTTTTAACCATACAGCTTTTGTGTAGGTGTTCTTTATCCTATTTGGCTGGTGTTTTCTCTCAGCCTCATTCTGACCTTTCACTCATACCACCACACTCAGTCTACACAGTATTGAAGGTTATTTATACCACAATCATTTTTTATACAGAAGTGGGCAAGGGAAACTCAGCTGTTTGCATATGCAGGAGGGCAATTTAAAATAGAATGAATTTCAGATGCAGTGCTGGAATTCTTTACCATGTCTTCATAAGAGATGTACAAACAACTTATTCTGCAGTCAACAAGGTTACAAATCACACATCATACATACACTGGAATTACATGGTTTGTGGTAGACCTCTCTGACGGAGCCAAACTCTGTTCTCAATCTCCGGAGACAATGAGCTTGTGTTGATATAAAGTTGCAGAATTTGACTTTAAATCAGTAAGCAGAAATGCCAGACAGAAAACAACAGGCCTCTGCAGACATATGTCATTGATCAGATATTACTTGCACATGGAAATTTTTTTTAGTTACAGAGGAAAACCTTTTGTTGTCTCCAGAAAGACCAACGCTATGTCTAGGCAGCCAAATGTTTAGTAGCTCCCTGAAAGCAGCAATGGTCACCTTTGCTGTAAGGGAAGAGAACCATGGGAGGGTTTCCCTGGGGAAGAGGCAATGTGTCCAGCCACCTTTTTTTCCATTAACAACAGTTAGTGCAGTCCAAATTCCTCATCACAGAGACATATGGCACCAATACCTGCTTGCAGCTGGCCACCACCTGGTTTTGACTCCATTCACCACCTCTCACTGAGTCCAGCTGTCCAGCCAGATTTTACCCAGTGAGCAGTGCACCCATCTGAGCCTTGAGCAGCCAGTTTCTCCGGGAAAATGCTCTGGGAAACAGTGTCAAAGGCTTGACTAAAGTCCACATAGCACCCACAGCCTCTTCCTCATCCGCTGATCACCTTGTCATAGAAGGAGATCAGGCTGGTCAAGCAGGAGCTGCCTTTCATAAACCTGTGCTAGCCGGGCCTGATCACCTGGTTGTCCCACATGTGCTGTAAGATGACACTCAGGATGATCTTCTTCGTGACATTCCTCAGTACCTAGGTCAGGCTAACAGGCCTGTAGTTCCCCACATCCTCCTTCCATCACTTCTTGTAGATGGGCATCACATTTTCTAAGCTCCAGTTAACTGCAACCTCCCCAGCTAACCAGGACTGCTTACAAATGATTGAAGGTGAGCCCTTCCACCAGCTCCCTCTGTACGCTTGGGTGGATCCCATTGGGTCCCATGCGTGTCTAAGTGGTGTAGCAGTGGTTAACTATTCCCGCTTGGATTATGGGGCTTCATTCTCCTCTCCATCTGTGTCTTCCAGCTCAGGGGCCTGGTTAACCCTGAGAACAAGTGGTCTTATGTTAAAAACTGAGGCAAAGAAGGCATTGTTACCTCAGCCTTTTCCTTATTCTTTGCCACTATGTTTTTCCCTACATCCAAAATCCATGGAGATTGTCCTTAACCCTCCATCTGTTACTCAGGTATGTAAAGAAGTTTTTGATTTTTTTTTTAATGACATTAACCAGATTAAATTATAGTTGGGCTTCAGCCCTTCTAATTTTCTCCATACAGAACCTTACAACACCCTTGTAGTCATCCTGAGTTACCTGCCCCTTCTTCCAGTGATCATAAACTCTCTTTTTTCACCTGAGTTCCAGCTAAAGCTCTCTGTTCAGGAAGGCCAATCTTCTTTCCCCCTGACTCATCTTTTGGCACATAGGGATGGCCTGCTCCTGTCCCTGTGGGATTTTCTTGAAGAATGTCCAGGCTCTCTGGACTCCTTTACTCTTCAGGACTGCTTTCCAAAGGAGTTTGTCAACCGGACTCCTAAACAGGTCAGAGTCTGCCAAGGTGGCAGTTCTGCTGACCCTCCTCCTTACTTCTCCAAGAATCAAAAATTCTATCATTTTGTGGTTGCTGTACCCCAGATGGCCTCTAACCATCACATCACCCACTAGTCCTTCTCTGTTCACAAACATAAGGTCCATCAGGGCACCTTCCCTAGTTGGCTCATGCACCAGCTGTCAGGAAATTAAAGCAACCAGCCCAGTTGCAGACCTCTGTACCCATGACTGAACTGTTCTCCAGTGTTCTTGGGTGATCCAAGAGAGATCCTACAGGGGTTTACTCAACTGAAAATCGATGAAGAAGAAAGAAAAAAATGCTGTGTCTGTAATAGGCAAAAGTGGAAATTCTTTGAACCAGTTAGCACAGCAGCGTGTTTACTGTGACTTATGAAATACCTGTGGACTTTAAGCATTATCCTGTGATGCCTAATAAACCTCATATATATGACAAAAAATTGAAAGGTCAGTTTTTCTTACAGTAATATTCACTACATTTTCTCTCTTTGCAATGTTTAGATTTCAGTTCCCAATATGAATACTTTCACATCCTTACTTGAACACAGCAAATATTTGAAAAAATACTGAAATAATTCATACAGACAGATGCATGTGTCAGAAAAAAAGTCCAGCTGCATGAAGACCAGTTAGAAAGGGAATGATTTTGTAGGTGCTGTTGTTCACTACCTAAAACATCACTTATCTTTCTGAAGAACTTGTCCTAGAATAATGTTAGACACTTTTTCCATAATACCAGTAGTCTTCTATGCATATGTTTATATCCAGAATGTCATCTCTATGTTCAGTCATTTGCAAAACTATTTGTGTGCTGTGGCCCTTTTAAAGGCTACTGATTCCTGCGGAACAACTAACCCACTGCCCACTAACCTACTGCCGAGCATCACTGTGGGAGACAAAACCTCACCACTCACAGCAAACAGATGCTGAAACTACTTCAGATCCACTCTGCCTTTGTGAATATACTTTCTGTATAGTAAGTGGCAAAGAAAACTGTAAAGCAGAGATTGGACTAAATGACTTCCTATGGTCATTCCAAACCTAAATTTACCTCTATCACAGAATCACAGAATGGGTTGGGTTGGAAGGGGTCACAGTGGTCATCTGGTCCAACATCCCTACTTTAGCAGAGTCATCCCAGAGCACGTTGCACAGGATTGTGTCCAGATCGTTCTTTAATATCTCCAGTGAGAGAGAATCCACAGCCTCTCTGGGCAATCTTGTGCTTGGTCATGTGCACAGTAAAGTTCTTCCTCAAACTGAAGTGGAATCTCTTGTGTATCTGTTTCTTCCCTTTGCCCCTTGTCCTACTGCTTGGTACCACCAAGCTTGGCTCAATCCTCATAAGAATCTCCCTTCAGATACTTAAATACATTGATGAGATACACTCTCAGTCACCTCTTCTCGAGGCTGAATAGGCTCAGCTCCCTCAGCCTTTCCTCGTAAGAGACATGCTCCAGTCTTTTAATTGTGTTTGTAGCCTCTGCTGGACCCAGTCCAGGAGTTCCATGTCTCTTTGGTACTGAGGACCCCCCCCCTCAACCTGCTGGAAATGCTCTTCCTAATGCGCCCTTCCTAATGCACCCTTCTAAGCCAAAAGAACACACTGCCAACTCATGGACAGCTTGTTGTTCACCAGCACTCCCAGGTCCTTCTCCGCAGAACTGCTTCCCAGCAGATCAGCCCCAGCCTGTGCTGGTACCCAGGGTTATTCCTCCCCAGGTGCAGGACCCTGCATTTGCCTTTGTTGAATTTCAAACTGTTCCTCTCTGCCCATCTCTCCAACCTGTTGAGGTCCCTCTGAAGGGCTGCACAGCCCTCTGGGGTATTGGCCACTCCTCCCAGCTTTGTGTCACCAGGGAACTTGCTGAGGAAGCATCTGCCCCTTCATCCAGGTCGTTGATGAATAAGTTAAACAATATTGAACCTTGGGGGACACCACTAGTGACAGGCCTCCAACTGGACCCTGGGCCACTGTCTATGACCCTCTGGTATCTGCTGTTCAGTCAATTCTCAGTCCACCTCTCTGTCCACACTTCCTGAATTTGCCTACAGGGATATTGTGAGGGACATGGTGGCAATGCAGTACATGAGACAGAAGACTCTCTTACTGCAGAAACCTGAGGATTCACCGTCTGTTATCACTAAGCTGTTGTTACAGTTCTGCCATCTGAGGTGAGGTAATGCATGGGCTCACATCTTGATTGTGTGAATTGTCTTCCTCTAATATGCTTTTCCACATAAAATACTAATATATTTGTCTTTATAATTAATATCCTTCTAAATTATAAATAATACGTTATATAGCCCACACAACAAAACCTGTTGAGGACAGTGTGAGTTAAAATAAAACCCAAGCAACTCTTTGACAATTTAGCAATACCTGTGCACTGTACTACATCTCTTAAGCAGAAGCCCACACATGAAGATAGAACATGAAGCACCTTTCCTGGGGCTTTACAGCAACAAGGGGTTTACTGCCAGGAACAGCACAGTTCTCAGCCATGTTCAACAGTTGTGCAACACTGATTTGGAGCAACATCAGAATAGGATCCCCACTTTGTGACAAAAATAGGGCTGACAGAATTGTGGAAGGTGACAAAACAACAGATACAGCATGTGGTAAAAGGAAATGCTGTTTGGAGCATAACGTAACACTCACAGCATTGCTGTTTGCAGGAAGAGAGATGTTATTCCTGCCCACCCCCCCCAACACAGACACACTCACACATTGTAATGAATCACAGATTAACCACTACGTTATTCCAGCAGATTCAAAGGGCTGTTGTAGAGTAGAAGGCTGTGGGGGTGGTTGTCCTGCTGCTAACTGTGCCAGAGAGTTGCCTCATTTCACTTGAGAGAAGGCATTCCAACATTACACTAACAGAAGGGTTTTAAAAGCCTCTTTTCCCACGTATGCTGTGCTTGCTATCATGAATGCAGGCCTGGGATTTTAACCATTTCAGGTTATTTCAATTAATAGTCCACTACCTGGTGTGCGTGGCCGGATACTCAAAATCCACAGAATGACTCAAAGTATGCACACTTCGATGGAGAGGCATGCCCTGACTTCCATCCTGGTTCACATGGGCTCAGGCTCGAAGAGTCTGCACATGACTGGTAATTTTTAAATGATTACAATGAAAGGAAAGACTGCCTTTTTAATGTCCAAGCACAACAGCTGCAATGTCACTGGGGTTGTGTTCTGAGATGATCCTAGACTACAGCCCAAATAAGCATCTTAATGATACTTTGAAAATATGTAAAGCACTTCTTTTATATGCAATGACAATTCTGTCTGGGCACATTGTCTATTTGTCCAGCCAGAACAGAATTAGAATTAATGAACCAGATTCTACTCTGATTTGTACAACATGCAGCTACAGTAAAAACAAGAAGGTTACACTGTGTGTAAATAGGGGGAGACTTGGACTATTTTATTTGTGACAATGAGCTTACAACTAGATAACACCTTTCAACACTATGGAATCTCCAGGTTCTCTGAAAAGTGATGTGCTACACAAGGCTCTGCTTTATTTACATGCAGCTACTGTTCAACAGTTCTTAACCAGCACCTTCAGAAACTTCATACAACAATAAAACTCTTTATTAAAGCAACAGAAATTTTCGGGAAGCAGACTACAACTACCTGTACAGGAATTTAGACACTATGCAAGCACTTCACCTCTACTCGTATAAGAAATGCCTTTGGAGCCTTTAATGATCACACATAATGATGATCTTGTCTTGTTATCATACAGACAAGATAGCTTATATCTGGCATAGTGTCCCAAAGGTGAGGACACAGAGGTGACAGTGAATAGTGGTCCTAAAGGTGTATTGCTGACTCAAAGAACCATCATTCCTTAGTCGCAGTAATTCTTATGTATGGTAATTGTGTTACTAATTATGTTATATATTGAAATTTCAATATATTGCCATTTATATAGTATAACAAATATGTCTGGCGCTAAACCAGTAGCAAAATATAGGCTAGCTTCTTGTCTTTAAAAAAAAGGTAAATAAAATAAGTTCATTAGGATGTACAGCATTGTCTACTGAAGGAAACAGCCAAGGTCATGCAGTTAGTACTATTGACATCTCAAAGGAAGCAAGTGATGACCTAAATGCAACACAGATGAAAATAATGATGGTTGACAAAACAGTAATAGCTGACTGTATTAGTGGGAGGTGAATTAGGAACAGACAAATGAAGCAATATTGGTTCCAGCAAATCCCTCATATTCCTGCAACCCTTCTATTAGAAGGCAGCAGGTTCTCAAGCAATACCTGATGTGTCTCAAGGTTATAATTGCTGTCATTGCTAGACATTTGGCTTTTGTGGGTTCTTCTAGAGCATGTGAAGTGTTATGCAGGAAGATATGAGCCTGTCAACAGCTCTTCCAGTCTGAAAGACAATCCACCACTAATTTATAAACTCATAAAAGAAAAAAAGGAACAGCTTAATTCCAAAACTCTTGGCTTTTTGTAAGTAATGTCTTGCTATATAAAGTAAGACAACCGAATGAATGATACCTGCCTGTCAGCACTCTGCACTCTGCACATTTCCTCATACTAATAGACTCATTAAAAGCTGGAGACCAGAGACATTTGTAGCTCTCCCCCATCCTGGCCTTTCATTTGGTTTTACCTAGAAAAGGCAATTGTCCACTTTCTTCTTTCTTTCAATGACAGTTCCTGTAATTAAAATAAGACCTGGGGAACAGGGTTCAGGGCAGAGGGGAAGGATGCTAATATAATAGTACTGAGAAACTTTAAGAGGTCTCGGCTGCTAATTAGGTGACCTCTACACAGCCACCAGTGTGCAGGTGAATAAGGCGGGTATGTCTTAGGGACAAACAACAAATCAAGTGTGAGACTCCAGCGATCAGATGGGGAAGAGGCCCCTGGGAACTGGCAGCATGGTCCTTGATAGTAAAGTGACTTCAGTGAAAACGTATGGATGTCAGCATATGGTTATGCCATCTGACTCCTTATTATATTTTAAAGGACAGAGGTCTGGTAATATCATGAGGTTATAATGCTACAGCAGTCCATAGCATATGTGCTTCTCCCCCAGTAATATTTTTGTCTCCTTCACACACCTATTAGGCTGTGTCTGATTGACTACAGCAAGTGACTTTGGCAGGGCAACACACAGCCCTGAGGAGGAAGGGCTATAACATATTAATATAAGAATGTAGTTGATTACAATATAAGCCGCTGAAAGTGAGCTGACTATAGCACAAGACTGGAAGAATGTGGTCGTCTGCAGGGTCCCGCCGGGAGAATGCATCTATCTATACCTACAGTGTGCGGCTGACCCCAGGCAGCTGTCATGCAATCGGAGTGGTCTGATGGGGTTGTCACCTATCAGGCATTGCAGTGCCATTATTGTGGGTTTAAATACACCTCCTGTTGGCAGCTAGCTAGGTTTTCTCTCCTGCAAGGGAGGAGGAGGAAGGAGTCTCACCGGGTTTGTTAGGAAGTTTGTGAATCTCCACTTTGACAGAAAGTTCATCCTTCAACTGGCAAATGCCATTCAGCTCTTGTACTCAAGGGAGTGACCCCATTATTAAGAATCTGATTTATTTTTAATAACCCTTCTGCTGTATATATAGGAACACCCTGAGCATTATAATCTAAAAAAATCCCTAAGGGTAATTCGTTTTGGAATAAATATACTGTCTGGGATTTTTTGAATAGTGAACTGTAATCAAATGAGGTGCATTTTCTATGTCTGATGTCGTATAAGACAGCACTGGAGTGTATGGGGGTTTTGTTTTCTGCTTCTGAAATACACAAGCAGCATTTAAATAATAAAACATTACAAAAAATAGATCTAGATAAATTCTTAATAAAGAACAACCAATCCTGCAACCAGACCTATCGGGCCCATGCTGCCTGAAAGCCAGAGTCCACCTGCTCTGAGCTGACTGCTATATTTATATATGTATCAGACTGGGATTTGCCAGTTACTCTCTGCCAGTTGACGGAGCTCAGCCCTGCATGGTTTCAGAAAGGATGCTTAGGATAACTCTGCATGAGGCTGTGGCTACCCTCTCCAGATGGTGTAGCATGCCTTCCCTTGCCCAGCTCCCCTTTGGAGTAATGGGCCCTTTCAGGCACTCACCTTCTCCTTAGTGGAGCAGCCCACTGACTTTCAGCTCTCACCTTCCCTCTCCAGGTCTCCTGCCCCAAAGGTTTCACAGGGAAGCATTAACTGGCCTCACCTCTCTTTCATCGGTACTGGTACATGGGAGTCCATTTAAACATCCCCAGCTGGAGCTTTGGATACCTCCCTCCACATACATGGATCAAGAAGTCTGAGCTTTTTCCTCTTCAAATATGAGCTATTAGTATGTGAATGTTTTGTCCCTTTCTTCCCCTAAAAAAGAAAGCTTTAAATGTTATTTGCTTTGGATTCTGAGAAGTACAAACTCTACCACATGGCAGACACATGTGAATCCATATGCTAGCATGTCTGTAAAACCGAGAAAGATTAAAGCCTGAAGTTTCTATTAAATGCTCTCCTTTTTCTCTTGCATGCAGCATTTTTAGATCAAGCTCTAAATGTTCACCGACTCATGAATATTTTTGAGCCAGCTCTGTTCACTGTGATAAATTATACTGCTTGTATGTTGGTTTAGTGACAGATAGTTACCTGAAAACTTCTAATGTAAAATGGTTTATGGCCATCTGAGGGAGAAAAAAATCTGTGATCTTTGCCTGACTCCTGGAACAGTATGACAGAGGAAACATACTGCATTCAAGCTCCACAGCATGCCAACTTTATTTCTTTCTTCTAGAAATGGACAGAACTGAAAGGAAAATGACTGCTGGCATATTGCGAAAGTACTTCCAAGTGTGTACAAGCTTCAGTGATAGATGCAAACACAGACAAAACCCTTCATAGGCAATGAAAAGTTTTGCAAAGAAAGCTGAAAAACATCCTATGAAAGAAACAGAGCTATCATGGTTAGTCCTTCCAACAAAAAGAAACAGACGGTCTCTAGGCTTATGTTCCAGAGTCAGATTTATTGTAGTTGCTAAGCCAAATATAGATATTAAAGGATGTTATTCACAGCGTAAAAGCCACATATCATATTTGAAGCAATGCAAAAAAACCCACATTTTCTTCTTTTACAGATCTTTACAAAGATTGCGTAGTCTCCTGGAAAGTCAGCTACCTTGAATCGCCTCACATGACCATGGTGCATAACCATACAAACTGGCAGTTTTCTGACAAGGTATACCCTACATGAACTGCCCTGTGGTAGCAGCTTGGACATATACTTCACACATCTGTAAATGTAGGACAGTCTCATTTAGCAGATCCCTATTGGCCATCAAATTCAACCCTTAAGTTAGAGATCCCTCTGGGATAAGGAAACAGTTGTCTTCTCTTCAGGTGAAGAATAAGAAAACTACCCCTAGAAAGCAGAGAGTTGATATTCTTCCTCATGATGTTGACTGACCAGCAGAAACTTTTACTGGAGTCATCATCAGATGTCTCATATGCACTGAACCTGCCCCGTGATAATGAAAACAGAGCTCTTGCACTTCTTCCCCTGCCAATCTTTTTTCCCTAAATCAGTCCAAAATGCCAAGTTCTTTGTAAAATAAGGCATCTCCCAGTTCTGGAGAAATATGAAATTTCATTCCTTTGGGATAGAAATATAAGAGGTAATGGAAAAAATTTTCTCCTACTGCTGGGTGGAAGTGCATTAGCATAATACATGATTTTGTACTTAGCCTAAGAAAATGTGTTTCTTTTCTTGATTAGGAATAAATCACATCACACCCCCACAGCAGGGGATTGGAACTAGATGATCTTTAAGGTCCCTTCCAACACAAATCATTCTATGATTCTAAGACAGTTATACTATCATCATTAATACAGCATCACTCAGAGTATTCCAGGTCTGAGTTCTGAGAAAGACCTGATAAAGAGGTCTTGCAGAGTGAAAAGAAATTTTGCTATCTATTTTAATGATCAAAGTCCACAAACGAAGACTCTTTTTTCCAAAAGAATCTAAGGGAATAATCTATAAATACTGATTTTCAGTGAGATCTGCACATTGAATCCCAGTAGACACCTTTGAAAATATTAGTCAGCAGAGCTCAGCCAAGAGTGAAATTTTGTTCAGTAAATCCAGAGAACACCACTAACATTAGTTGCAGTTGCACTGAGTGGGAAGGATGAAGGGTAATTACAGTCCCAGCTGCCAATTCATCTCAGTTGCAAGCAATCATGATTTACACTGGAATTAGAAGATGGGGAGACACAAACACTCTGAAAATCAAGCCACTTTTATTAACTGCTAAAACATGGACATAAGCACTTCATCTGTGTTTTGAAAATCTTCACCTCAATGACATGGGAAGGTCACTAATCTGTACAGGGATGTGAATGACACTAAGATTATTGTGATCCCAAACAAGCTGACTATGACTCTTTTATTAAAAATATCGTAAAATACTTTGGTCCCTACCCAGATTACTACTTTTGCATCTTTTAAAATTAGACAATGCTAACAATGAGCTTCGCGTAACTACCATTTTTTTTTTTTTTGCATAAAGTTATATGTATTTGTAGTAAAAGTAATGTTGTTTATGACACAATTATTACACTATTATACCACTGTTCTTTATTAAACTATCCAGTTGTTATTCTTTTATAAGTACCTGATAAACTAGTGCATTATTAAAACAGCCCCTCTGCTAGAAAGTGTTATTTACAGCATAAAGGCAGATTAGACCAGTAATCTACCACCACCTGTAGCTCTTAGGGAACCTCTGCAAGGATAAAAGGCATATGTCTCTGCAAGAGCACCACTTCATTCCTGACTCCCAGACTTCTGTAATGTCCAGTGTTTTCCATGGAGGCACCCTCCCAAAGCCCTGTTGCTTGTCACCCCTAGCAGGTTCTCAAGCCAGCCCTACAACAGCCACTGCATACAATTGCTGTTCTAATTTAGAGGAAACTCCATCCTGGAGTGTTCGATATAGTAAATAAGGAGACAAGATGCTTAAGGCAAAAAATAGAGTACCATGTCACGTACCATTCTTAGCATCAAAAGTCATTTTCATACTGCACCACTAAACATGACCATCAAAACAGAAATGGCAAGTGGAATCAAAGATATTTCCTAGGGAGAAAAAAATAATTTTTAATGTTTTGCAAAGCTTTTGTCTCAGTGGCCTATTGATAACATGCAACATTTCTCTCACACCATTCTGCACATTTATCAGAAAATTTTCAATAGAAAACACTCTATTGCTTTCAGTGGCCTGAGGCCAGCTTTGAAGCAGGCATGTTGGCCTTACTAAGCAACCACTATCTTACAGATAATCACTCAGAAAGCTACAGTCCAGAGCATCTTACTGTTCTCATAATTGTCATATCTGACCACCTTTAAGAGCAGATTATTTGAAAGCAGTAGGTAAAGATTAATAAATTAATGCCTTTAGTAAACACACCTGCACTTTCTCCACAGCAAATACTGCTGATCACTGATCTGTATCTAATCTCTTCCTTTCAGTGGAGCATAAATTCAGACATGATTTGGATCTCAATCCAGATTTTAAAGTTAGATATTTAATAGGCCAAACTAAGCCCATGATATGCAGACATTTGGAATTCAAGAAAGAATACGACTAAGAACAATGCTATCTCCTTTTTAATCTTGGCCCCCCTCTTTGTTGTTTTTTCAGCTTGACAGTTTCAACCTGCCTTAAAACCAGTCACCACAGAAAGCAACACGCTTACCTGTTACTGACAGTNAGGGAAGGGAAGGGAAGGGAAATTGTTTTCCCCTGAATCTTCTTATTAAATTATCTCCCTGCAGTAGCTGAGCTAATTGCTTTAACCTGTGATTCTATATTGTCATTTCACCTTTGGTGACTATTATCTAAGCATGTTTCTTATCAGTTTCCCAGAAAAAACACTCCACCACTTAGAGTCATGTAGTCCTTCCTTGAAGGAGAGGCAAAGTACCTTGGAGCTTCTCCAGAGGATCAGTTTTAAGGATCTGAAATGCAACATTCAATAGCACTATCCCTTATTCTCAATGGAAAATATCCTACAGTGGAAAGTATCAGGTTTTTAATTACGAAGAGTAGCTAGAAAACTCCACTTTTGGTCTCTCTGGGAGACATCTCATTACAGCCACCTCTTGTGGCTTCGGCCTCAGTCAGCCTTGGCACACAAGTGAGATAAGTTCAGCGCTTTTGCCCAGAAACTCAGTCAGAGGCCGCGAGCTGCTGTGCAGAGGTTGTTTATTCTAATGTTATCTATAGCTGCGATGTCCTGCAAGCCACCGCAGGTCCATCTAGCAGCAGAAATAGCGTAGAACTGCCCCCCAGCTGGGCGTACCGAGATTTTTATACCCCGTTACAAATCCAACCAGAGGACGGTACGTGTCTTTATTTACAACTTTATACCAATTAATTCTAACCTGTTCTAGACATGCAATTTCCTGTCTTATCTCTATTCTACCAATGAATCTGTGCCCCCGTCACCAAGAATATGGTGGACAGTGAAGAAGAAGAAGGAGAAGGTGACCACACCCTTTAGACTCCATCTTAACCCCCCTGTACATGTTCTACCCCCATGTACATGTTATCTGATATTTTATATACTACATTTCACCCGGTGCAAAGTGACTATTAATGCTTGTATTAGACTCTTGTGGCTTGCAATTCATCTCTCAGAGTTGGCAAAGTTCTCCAAGGACAAAGATCAAAGGCAGTGCCCCCCGGGGCACCCCCATTTCGGGGTGTCAGGTCCCCTAAATTGGACAGAGGCATGTCGTGGGTTCCGACAACCTCTCAGACTCCTCTGGACACAGGCATTTATCTAATCTTCCAGTGTAGCCATAAGTCATAGATTTGAAGCAGGAACTAATTCAGGTAAATTCAGGAGCAAGGTCAGGAGAAATCAGAGCATATTCCCAAGGTCAAATCGGATTGTCATGATGGCTGATTGTAAGCTTAAAATACATGAATATAGACCTGTTGTCCTGCAGAAATTTTTATATAATGCTGTCACCAGTTTCACTCAAGTACCCCGACATTGTTATTATCACATGGAAAATATTACAGAAAAAAAAGCTCTTTTTTTATTAGACAGTCTGCAAATCTCTCCTCAACTAACTCAAGGGAGAATAGCCTTAAGCTGAAGAAGAGTAAGTTTAGACTAGATATTATGTAAAATTTATTTACTGTGAAGGTGATGAGGCATTGGAACAGGTTGTCCAGAAAGATTGTGGACTCCCCATCATTGGAAGTGTCCAAGACAAGGATGGATGGAGCTCTGAGCAACCTGGTCTAGTGAAGGGCTCCCTACTCATGGCAGGAGCTTGGAACTAGATGACTTTTAAAGGCCTTTCCAACCCAAACCATTATATGATTCTGTGTGCAGTATCCAGCATGCTATGTTAGGAAACATCCTTCAGACAGGTTTACACAATTCCACTCACAGTCGTAGTGAAATCAAGACATGTGATACAGGGATCCATGTAGATCTTACTGTTCGCCTTTCAGGTGCATATTAGAAGCTTGGACTCTATGCAATCAGCACATCAGCATAAATTTGTCTATACTTCCACTGCACATTTTCCTGACTTTCTGTATACAGAGAAAATACACATCTAGTTTAGGTCTAAAGTCTTCAGATTACTATTTTCAGACTAAATGTTGTTGTCTGGATTATGTGCAAAATGGAAAAGACAATTCATGTTATTTCTATATTATAACTCAATATGGATGAGTCAGATGATGACTGTTTTCTAATAGCTAAATGCCTTTTGTCTTTCCAGATTTATATATCACCATGCTGATTTTAGGATTAGTGATTTGCCAAGGACCATTTTTATCATGAGAATTTAAAGACCAGGCCCAGCAGCTGGTTCTCAAGAGCAATCTTGGGTACACAGAAAAAATTAGTGAATAATAGATTAATAGATATAGAAATCTAAGGTTAAGAAGATGGAAAGTGCATTCAATCATTCCAGTAAAAAAAAAAAAAATATTTTCCATGCTTATTTGGAAATAAACATCTAATAAAATCTACTAAAATCATCAAAGAAATTGAAGGTTATACTTTTCAATTTGCACCTCCCCCTGTTATGAATATCCCAGGATACTGTCAAAAAGAGCACCAATATAAAATTCTCATTTTTCAGCTGGGGTAAATTTTGAGTGCTGTCTTTCAGGACAGGAAAAGTTTGGAGCATTAACTGCACTTTCGTAAGCCTTTAGTAGCCTGCATGGGTGAAATCAATTGATTTAACTCAGACATGTCTGGCTAACAGGTTCAGAGTAGTTTTCTTTCTACTAGTGCAGTGTGCAGGTGTGTCACACGCTGTTCTGATGTGACTAGCTGAGTACAAACGCCTCCCATAAAATTCATCCATGGCTGTAGCAACCGTAAATGGCTGTTGTACTTATGAAGTTCAAGCAAACAATGCCAGGGGAGTGCTTCATGAAATCTTTTCCCCCACATCAGGACAGTCTTCCATGAAGTACAAAGAACAGGTGTGCATGTGAGCTAAGTTGTCTCTATTGTTTTATAACAAGCCCTCTCATATTTTTGTACTTCAGCCCTGGGTCCATTAAATGCAATTTAGTGGGATCATCAGAGCTTGAAAGGGCAGATCAAACAGCACTGAGAATCCCAGCTGTGCAGGCCCCAGTTCAGAGTGAACATTAACCTAGGCATTCAGCACTAATTTATTCTACTTGATACAGGAAGATGGTCTATTTCTGTGTTGTATGTTGGCCCCATTATCTTTTTTTTACTTCTGAAAGAAAAGTCATACAGATAGGTAGAGAGAGAGAGAGATTTATCTATTTATGTGTGACAAACTAAGGCAATTTTTATATATGCATATATGTACACACAAATACATGCGGCAAGGAGAATTATACATCTATCTCCCAGCTAATTTTGGATACACACAGGACTGGACTAGTATCTCAGAAGCCCTTTCAGAGGAGCAGGCTATTTCTGTTATTATTGTTGTTGTTGTTGCTGCTGTTATTATCAGTAAACACAATGACTCTACAAGCTCGTATTCATGTCTCTGTGGTACCATGGCTGAAACCTGATGGCTGAGGATTGTGCTGAAAGCACATTTTTTAGGCAGAAGATGTTGATCAGTGATTGTACTTTAAAGTTAAACAGTGAAACAGTGTTGTGTTGGGGTTTTTCTTTCCTTTTTAGTCCACTGTTAACTAAAACTTCCAAGCAGGGCTCCTACTAGCACCTGAAGACAAGAAATGTGCACAGAGTACTTTGTCAAATAGGCTGCACTTCATCTGATACAACTGTATGCATATATCTCCATTTTGCAGAGTATTTCTCTTAACTGTGAGAGATGTTCAGTGATGCAAACCACGAAAGCTAGTCAAGAACTAAAGCCTGCAATTATCCTTCAGGTAAAGGCAGGCGAAAGTACGGGCATTCATATCCACGATGATCATTGCACAAATTGTTAAATTATGGACTAGAGAGTTGCTAGTGTTACCTACTAGTGACATGGCTCGTATTTAAACAGTAGCATTTCTATTGCCACACCCAGCACTGGAGACACCCAGGGAAAGGATAACTCAAAAAGGAGGGTCACAGAAGAATTGCAATTAATGACCAAAGTAAAGAAATAACCTCTTCGGGGCTTTTCTTCTCTCTCTCTCTTTCTCTCTTCCTGTTCTTTGCTCTGTACCAGATTGTGCTACCTGAAACATCTTGCCTGATTTGATTTTTCCTAAGTACTGAAGTTTATTTTGGATCAGTGCGGTGAAAAACCTCTGAAAGGCTCATGAGACTCCCTAAGCCCAAGAGTCCAGCATTTCCACCTGTCAGGATCATGGTTTCCTTCAACAGATTGCTAACTTGGAAATTTAGCAGACACATTTCTGCATTTATTTCCTTCCCTGCCTTAACATGAAAAGAAGCAGTATTGTGTAGGTAACATGTAATCAAAGGTTTCATTTGTCAGATTAAGTGGACTGTGGCTTTTTTCAGAAGTGAAAGAAATCTGCAGCAAACTCTGTCTGCATGGCATAATCCCTCAGGTACACAGAGACAGTAGTTAGCTTGTCTTGGAGAATGTTAGAAGGATTAAAAGACTACATAAAAAAGGGGGGAAAAAAGGAGTCACTCTGATTAAGGAAAGCGGTG
This sequence comes from Dicrurus megarhynchus, assembly GCA_013399195.1. NCBI lineage: Eukaryota > Metazoa > Chordata > Aves > Passeriformes > Dicruridae > Dicrurus > Dicrurus megarhynchus. The sequence continues at coordinate 334,569 of VXAD01002549.1, read as the reverse complement.
GTTGCCTGTGTGTTTGTTTAAATCTTCACAGTCACATTAAAAGCCTAATTACTTTTTAGTTAAGAATTCAGGTTCTACTGAGGGCAAGAACTATGAAGAGACAAAACTAATTAATGCAAAATATTCAAAGTCATGGAGCACAAAAAAACTCTTCAATATCCATTTCCCTTAGACACATTTACAGTAGTGAAAGGTACATCCAATAATATCAGACAAATATCTTCTGTTGAAGTATTGCAACACTACTTATTTTCTTCATTCTTTCTTAACTTCTGAAATGGATCTAGTATTTAATTTTTATATAATACATATATTTACAAAAAAGAAAGTGAACAGATCCTGGGATCTGAACATTTACAGACAGCACGTGTCACAGCTGCAGAAAGGTACAGTGTTCAGTCTGGAGGTCAACAGTTTCAGAACCTCCTAAGCTCATTAGCAGTCTAAGTTCCACAGATAAGCCCTGCTTTGAAAAGCAGGAAAATAAGAGTCTAAGCTTCACCAAAAATGGAGAATCAGGCTCCTAGGTCACTTCCAGAAATCAGGTATAGCTTTATTTGTATTTTTCAGAAAAGTGTGCCTGCAGTCATGAACCCTATCGGAGAGTAAAACTGGGTATTACTGGAAAGTAATATGATCCTTCAGAAACCCACATGCTTTTTATAATACAGACCTATGGCCTCAAAGTATCTTAACCTCACCTACAGGCTGGCTACATCTGAGTCTTGCTCAGCTTGGTGCTGCTTTGTGAAAGGGCCATTTGCTTTCCATTCTATCAGAAATGCTCAGAAGCTGCTCCAGTTACTGCTTGGCCATAACACACTAAACCAAAATCACAACCAATAGGCAACCTGAACAAGTGTAAATGAAACATTGCCTTCCCATTGCCTTCTCCCTTTGGACAAGCACCCCTTTGATGTTATCTCAACAATACTAAGGAAGAGAATTGTGGGTGCCCAACAGCAGCTCATCATCTCAGAATTACATTTATGCTGAGCCAGATCCTCCAGCTTTCGTGTGAGTTTATGCTGACAGTGCAGAGAAAAGCAGCTGCACAATAATGGAGACTCCTGCCCTACATTTCTATTTCTATCTAGCCCACAGGAACCATAAGAGGATGACCACATCAATCATAAACAATCCAAATGTATTTTGATGCATACTATGAAGTTGGATGAATATTGCATTAAAAAAGGTTGTGCCTGTTTGTTAAAATAGCAACCATGAATGCAACTACTTTGTGCTTCGTGAATATTCAGTAGTTATGTTGTGGTGTTAATACATTCAAAGGGTGAATATGTGCATTGAAACATTTACAAGCACATTTGTGCTAATATTGATGGAGATAACAGGTAACATTCTCACTGCCCTCTTGACATCTCTTCATCAAAGTCATTTCCCCAAATCAGGGGACAGAGACAATGGTATGTGTGCTTCCTAATCTCTCTAATGCAACATATAAAGCCTGAGGTGAAAAGATCATGAAAGCTAAAGGGATTATATAGATTGTTCAACAAAGGAAAGCAATAAGCAAATTACCAAATATCCAGTAAAATATATAGGAAATTCATAGGTGAAACGTGAAAAAGCATTCCCTAGAGTTAGTTGATACTTCACCATTCCCAATCCACCATAGTCATATCACAAAGACCTTGGAAACTTATCTTCTCTTTTTAATATTTAAAATTGATATCTAAAGCAGCAAGGGAGGGAGTCTCAGTCTCAAGTAGATTTTTTGTCCAAAATTAGCAAGTGAGGTGAGTCATAGGATTAAGCCAATGTAGATGCCTTCTGTAGATGCTCACACTCAATCATGTTTCAGAGGTGTGTCCCCAGCACTGTGGAGATGCCTTTTACAGGATGGCTCTCCCCAGCTTTGCTGGTCATGGAAAATACTGGCAGGCTGGAACACAGACCAAGAAGTAGAAAAATGCTTGCTCCTGCCATAGCATTCCGTGGGTAATTGACAACTGGGGCCAGAGCAAGGATAGAAGCCCCTCCATCCTCTTTTGCCCTAGTAAATAGATGCCTAGGTAAGCCACAGAGAAGTGAAGCTATTTGTCCTGGTAGTCTTGCTACAAAGTTAGGAAACCCCAGGCTTCCCAGCTCTCAACACACTGCACTTTCTATTAAAGCGTATTTTTTCCAAGTGCTCTTTTAAATTAATGCCACACTGAAAACCTAGCTCACAGCTTGTCATCTATGAACAGGCCATACATCCATCCCATCCATCTTTCCACCCTAAAAAACATCTTTTTTTGAAAGCTATATTCCTCTGTGCCCTGGAATACATAATCTATAAGAACAGTGATACGGAAGCTCAGCTTGAAGGCTGCAGATCTCAGCAACAGGCTTGCATCAACTGTGAGCCACGCATTCATCGTTGCCGGCCTCTTTCATCACTGATTTATGCAGAGGTGTACACAAGCTACACTCACTCCTGAGAAACCCGTTCAATTGTCACTGGAATCAGCAAGAAGCCTTGAAGGATTAGGCATGGGCAAGTTTTCTGAGAAGGTGTTTTTTGCTGAAGAAACAAAATTAACATGGCAAACTGGCATACAAGTACAATATGAACCATGTAGCATTTTATTTCCTAAGTTGCACATTTCATGCTGCCTACCAGCTTTTAAAGGTCAAACATGTAAACTTAAGAAGGTGTGTGAGTGTATACTAGTAGCAAAGCTGGTTTTTTTGTCAGCTCTATGAAGCAATAACCCATGAAATATAGTTGATATCTCATGGGCACATTTCTCCATGCCTGCAAACATTTAAAATTGCACTTGTGGTGCATAAAAGATTTATAATGATCTCACCCACAAATATAAATTTTATCCCACATAGGACAAAAAGACCTAGAAGCAGAAGCAGTGAACAGCTGAACATGAGCACAGTGTCATAAATTCATAACACTTACAGCTTTTTAACAACCAGTCATAAATGTGACTGATTTCAATTTAATTTATGAAACTTTGAGATAGAACCAGGAATACCTCCTCAAATTTAAAACTGAGGTTTTAAAACAGAGTGAGTACAATTATGGCCTTACTAGGATATTAGTTGAGGCAAACAGGATTGGGGTGGCCATCTGGAAGGTCCCTGAGCCATGCTGCATGTACAGGGTCGGACAACTGGAGCTGAGTGGGCTCCACCAGACTGCAGTGCAGATCCTGCTACCACTCCAAGTCAACAGCACATCCCTTCCCAGCACAAACTGCCACAAAGGGACACATTACACAACTTACTGTCACCAAACCTAGGGTTCCTGCTATGGGTACAGCTGGGCAATAGGTGGCCAAGTCATCCATCATGCTAGTGCTGTGACTATTTCTCGTGCAGGTGACGATCAGATTCACCTCATCTCCATTGCTCTATCACATCCCCGCAACTTACACATATTTAGGCAGTTTTGTTTGGACTGGAATTTTTTCTGGCAGTTATTTGGAAGGAAAGGATATTTGGGAAGGGACTGGAAGATAGGAAAAACCACCAACCAAGACAACAGGGGATGAAAGAAGAAGTGAAACATTCTTACTCCAGCTTGCTTCCTCAGGCTTCACTAGAACAGCTCGCATAAATCAGATGCCATAAGTTAAAAACCTTCTCTTTCAAAAATGCAATGTTACCTTTCTCCCACTACTGTATTGTTTCAATACAGAATCAGTGGTAAAAAAAGAAAAATCTGAATTTCATCTACATGAATCTCATAAAAGACACACCCTGATATCTAGCAAGTCAACAGAACTGTTTATTTTCTTGGACATAGAGATTGAATTTTATTTTGGATCTGGCAAGAGGAAAATTTTTAAGTACCCTGAGGAGTCAAAGTTTGCCTCAGAGCTCTCTCTTTCTGCACCTGTCAGAAATTTGATTTTTTTTTTTTTTCTCTACTGTACATATTGGCAGCTTGGAAACCTAACAAACAAACAACTTGTATATTTTTCCTGTAACTTCATCAGGATAAAAACAGAAGGGAGAAAACATGTTTTACTACCTAAGCCTTTTGCTTCCAGCTTTATCTTATGTTGCACTTGTTCTTACACATGGAAGATAACAAACAGTCCCTTGTGTTGCCTATGTGTATGAAATTGAAGGCAAAATATTATGCCACAGTGTGAAGATGTAATATTGTGCCTATTAAAACATCAAAACTAACTCAAAATAGAAAAAGACATGGTGAGGTCAAGCTGCAGATGTATCCCTAAAGGTATGAACTAAGGAGGACATTTCAGTCACAATTATTTTTAAATGTGCGTTGATAACTAAAGTATAACTCTTCTGGTTTTGAAGGACATGTTTGCTAATAGGTGATGGCTACATCATCTGAAAAGGTAAAAGGTTTTTATTTTATTGATTTTTTTAAAAGAAATTTAAAGAATTTAAATTTTCCTATCAAGAAACTAATTGACCAATTATGGAGACAAAAATTCCAAGGACTGACAGGTTAGTGATATTTATTAGTTACAGATAGGTAGGATCATTAAAGGGCAACATAGTGGTCAATGTGAAATGTAATAGTGGTCTGAGTTTCTTGTATAAAATTGTACAGAAATAACTGTAGTCAGTCCTGGATCAAAAGATGATGCTGAGTTCTCACAATGCTTATAGTAATTCTTAAAGCAGTTTGGAAAACAACAGAGATAATGGTTACATGTTCTGCAATAAAGAATAAGAAAGTGGCTACATATGCCATCAAAAATTTAACAGTGTCAGCACTGGGGTCTGAGGACATGATCTGTGCTTCAGGAAAGGCATAAGAAAAGAAAAAGGCAATGCCAGTTGGCAGGACATCCCTGAGGAGCTTGCAGAGCTCTTTGCCTTAGAATAAAGTGGTTAATATGAAGAGCTCTTCAGTCTCTGAGGGGAGCTCTTCAGTCTCTGTACCACACTGAAATCGTGGCAGAAGAATCCAGATGCATCCTGAACTGGGGTGCAAAGTTGCGACAGCCAAAAGTTCCAGTCATGGCCTAAGACACCACTGATCTGATTTGTTGCTGAAAGCCCAACTGTCTTTTTCAAAGTCAGTTGTCCTATTAAGAGATACATACCTGTCTTTAAATACCCACTTCAGTTTATATTCCTGAGACCATCATGGTTACTAAAGTGTTGTTTCAGGTTCAGGAAACAAGAACACCTTCATCTCTGAGAAAAGCAAGAGAATCAATACGCATTCAAGAGTTTTGCTAAGAAGCAAAGATTTAAAAGTACAGAATAGGATTTTTTTTCTTAAACAAGAAATAATATTATCACCCAAAATATATCACCTTTCAAAGAAGGTAAAGTAGGCTCAAAGTGCTGAAGAAATCCCACTGGAAACCTCACCTATGACAGTTAGTGGGAAATTTCATACAAACACAATTTGGGCTAAGTGATACTCCATTTGTCTGGCCAAGAATTTATTTGGAAGCTCTTTTAATTTTCTGCAAGTATTCTATGATTGCTTTTTTGCCTCCAGTTTAAGACGAAGAGGGTAAACCAAGAAGAAATAGAGTTGCTTGCGTAGTCATAACATGTCAGTGAGCTGTGTCCTGCTCTGAGTGTGGCTTCTATTCCAATGGTAGAGCTCAAATTCTTTTGTTTTCTGCTTCATCACAAACATATCAGAAAATTAAACTTCATGAAAACAGAACTGGAAGACTTTTCTTCATCTGTGTTTAGTCTTCCACTCATGACAGGTTGGATGTTAAATTTACCATTGCCTCTTTTAAAGAGTGACCCCTAGGAGAGAGAAAGGACAGGTATTTATATCCTAATAGATGCAGGGACACAACTCACATTTGCACTGATGCTTCAGCTATTAACTAAAAATTAATATTAATTCCTTAGAGGCTGAGGAGAGCGAAGGATAACCTTTTCTTCTTGAATCAGTGGCTTGGAGAAATGATTGGAAAAAACTGAACAAGAGTTTCTCTGGTTTTAGTTCTTCATGTCAAAATATAGTTATTCATATTTGTAGGGTATTTTCAAAAAATTCTTTCAAATATGAGAGTTCCAATACCACAGTTCTGATGTAGGCTCATTTCCATTTGTATCGAGGCAGGAAATGTAACCATATTCAGGTAGCCTGTAGCAGATTTTCAAATGCCAGAGTATCTAGAGCATCTACCTTTAAAGGGTTTGGTGAGGCTTCATTGTTTACTGCTGTCACATCCTGAGTCTCAGTTCACTGGGTGGGAAACAGCAGCCACAGCCACCAAACTGGACACCACCATAGACAGTCTGAAGAGCATCTCATGCCTGCTGTCAAGATTTACTCAAGAAGGTTTGTATGTTTCAGTATAAAAATAACAGATTCCAGAAAGGCTCTGAAACTATAAATATTAGGGTTATCAGAGCTAAACAATTAGCAACTGAATCACACCAAAAGAGCAGTTACTCATGTGCATAGTACAGTTTCAGTAGCAGAACCTAAATCTGCCCTACTATAGTGACTAAAACATTCTCTCTGCTCCTCCAGAATATTATACAATTGCCACCAATGTTTACCCACCCCGATTAAAACAAGTATTCATCTTAGCCCTCCAATTACAGGTAGTAGAACAGCTGTGGAGTTGTAAAAGAGAAATAGCCAAACATAGATTTTCAGTGCTGAAGTAAGTGTTACTGTTTTCTCCTTTTTTTGGATGCATAACATTCCTGTCCCTGTGATGCAAAGCTTAAGCTGAACTAGTTCCCACTTTGCCACCAAAAGGATAACATATGGTTTTAAATGATTGTTTGACAGCCTAGACACAAAACTTCCCAGATAAGAACTGGGGAAAAATTTTAACATTCATTTAACTGTTCCATAGCTCTGCATATTTCAGCTGGAAATTCATATAAGCCTTTTGTCATTCAATGTAGAATGTACTTTTAGTTTCCTCATAGTTACCAAATTCTGCCAGGTATTGTCCATTTACCAGAGAAGGTAAAATAGGTTTGGGAGATTTTTAAAAAAATATATTAAATTAATTATTTAATTAGAAAATTAATTAATTTTCATTGTTTTCTCTACTATCCCAGTACCTATATGCCTTTTACACGCATATTTATTGTAGGATCTTTGTCTCTAAAGATACAAAGATATATCCCAAGCACTAAGCATATCACATCTATTGGTAATCATTAACCCATATTTTGAATTTATTTCATATTCTTGGGCTTTTTACAGCCTTTTTTCATTTTATTTGGAGACAATGATGCCTTAAGAGGCCTCCTAGAAACAGAGACTAGACAGAATAAGGGAATAAAGGTAGGTATTTATTTGAAGGGCCTTCGAGGTACACCCTGGGGAGCTGGAGGCTATTGCCAAGATGGACCCCAAGATGGACAACAGGTCATGTGCTCTTCACACTTTTATAGGTTTGGTCCATTTGTATATCAGGATTAATTCTCCAATTAAAGCTTCAGTTTAATGATGCAATATCCCCAAGCTTGCCCCCCCTTTTAGAGGTTCTTTGGTTTACACATTTTGGGCCTAGGACAGTCTGAGTGTCCTTGGAGAGCAGGCCTGGGGAGGCTTTGTTATGTCTACCTAGCATGAGAGAGCAGAAGTTAACAGGCTACAGGAAACTTCAGAGTTACATACTAAGCAGTACAGGATTTGAAAAATATAAAAGTGAAAACCTAAGGCATCAACAAAATGTACGGTTACACAATGATATGCCAAACTTTCTTCCACGACACATGAAGCACCAGGTAGCTAAGTACTGAAGACTCCAGGATCCAGACTTTTCTTGATCTAAAAAATGACCTAGTCCATACAAGGAAGCATGGACCAGCAACTTAGCCAACAACTAGGAAGCAATAAGAGACAATGAAGGTGGTGGTGATGAAATTCATGAGATTTTAGTTGTGGTCCTGGCTCTACTACTGGGTTACCTTACAACAAAACTGGAAAACAAAGTTAAAATGTTGCACCCTCTGCAAACAAGGAGGTCTTTGGGCAAGAATAAGCAAAGAGAGCCAGATACAATAATTATTCTGGCACAATAACCACATAGCTACTAGAACAAATTGAGTCACATGGTTATCATGTATCAGTTGAAGAGCTATCAAATCACAAAGCAGCTACACCCTGGACAAAGAGCTTTAGCCATCACATTGCTTCAGGACACTGTGGGGGTTTCTAAAAGGCAGCCAGTACTGGGGAGGCCACCAGCCCCCTCACAGTCTGACAAAGAGCAGGGGCACACATGGCTCTGAAGTGACACCAGAGTGTGTATACCTAATGCCTCTCTTGACCACACTACCATTCAACCTGTCTCAGTATGAAGATGTTCCCAAACTGCATGGAGAACACTGTCAGGGTGGGAACAAACCATGGCTGAAAAGGTAAGGGTTTCCATTTTTCTTGTTTAACCATGTAATCACAAAGAGGAGAAAAGGGATATTAGACATAGGTGAAATTTTGCTGTTCCACAAATTCTTTTGTTCACCTTCCAACATGCACAGTAGGCATCCAACTACATTTTAGTCATCTACCCTTCAGCTTGTGAGGGACAGTAAGGCAGTCTTACTGTTCTGAAAATGAATGGGTAGACCCACTAGCATTAGACAGATCTTGGCTAATGTAGACCAGAAACAACAAAAGTCCACGCAATTTACTGCTGGTTTAATGAAACGTATTCACACTAAAGAAATGCTACTTCTTTTCTTTTACCGGCTCCACTCACTTTATTACACAATCCTCTGTGCCTGTGTCATTAAATCCACCAACTTTCTGGACCATAGCCTCTACAGACATCTTCCCTTGGTCAATGAATATCTTCCAGACAACATTCATTTTATTGGCATCCATAAAAGTCCAGGCTTATTTGCCTCGCAAAAGTTAGATTTTATTGGCTGTGTGTGATTCAGTTAGTTAATTAAGAAGCAACGAGCGACAGTCTTGGCTTATGCTGGTTTTGAGAACTTTGTCTGGGTCAATTTCCAGTGCTTTAACATGTCAGTTTAGCATTATTTTTTTCCTGCACATTTTCCCACAGACCAAAACAATGGCTAACAATTATTTTATTATTTCTTTTTATTCTAGTCATGCCTGAAGGTTCCTACTCAACTGTGCATCTCGTATGTCTTCCAATACCATGACAAAAAAAAGTCCTTGCTTTCCAGAATCTCATAAGAAACAAACAAAAAAAAAAAAAAAAACCAACAAAAATTTTTTTTTTAAATTTCATAGTAAAAATTATATTATTTATGAAACATTGACTGATAAGGTGACCTACCCATAAATAACATTTGAAGCCTGTAGAAAAGCCACAGAAAGCAGAAAAAGTTTGAGGGCTTTTCTTCTGGTTTCTATGTAAATAGACATCAAATGTTAAGTTGATTTTAAATCTTGTAAAGAAAGTTTGCAATGCTGTATCTAAAAAACAGCAAGCATGTTTTAGGCATTAAATATCATTTGTTTGGTGAGGTTTTTCCTCCCATATTGGGTTTATTCACACCTCTGAGTATTCACATATTGATGATCAAACAAGCCTAGTAACAAAGCTCAGCCTTATTGAGTCTTCATGGTGTTCATTCAGTGATCAAGAGACTGAACTAAACAATCATTCTTGATGGTCTCTCGTGATCAGTATGTGATGTCATTGCAGGATCAGGCCTCCAGGAAGCCACTCCTCTCTTTCAGGTGCAGTGCAGGTGGTTGGCAGGACTGGGATTTATGCATCAGCCAGGGGCCAGGGCCAGTGTCTGAAGACAGAAAATCTGTTTGTGTCAGGGACGCTTGCTAGCAAACCTGCAGTGAGACACAGCAGGTACCCATGCAGGATGGGGGTTGATCTATTCATCAGGTGTTTCCATGGGACACAGGTGAAGAGGAAAATATTTCTGATTCAAAAACGTTTTCTGACAGTGTAGAAGAAAATACTCTGGGACACATCTGACTGCACATTTTTTAGCAGCTTTTCCATTTGTAACTCCCATCCATATGTGAAATGAAAGGCCACTTTCTATCCCTGTAAAGTATATAATGGAAGATTTGTCTGTTAGGCAGGTGACTCTTTTGCAGATACTTCTTGAACAAAGGTATTATATACTGTATAAAATCCTTCATACTTTGCAGAGTGATCTTTTTACAAGTAAAGATTTTGTACAAGGCTCATGGGGTAAAAGGGACACATTTTAAGCTCTCCTCGGAAACACATGGTCCTTGGTATTCTGTGCTGCCCCTACAGCACCATCTTTCGCAGCCCATTTTAACCTGATGAACCTAATGTAGAAAGAATCCAAAGGCTTCCAGTATATCAATCTTTTTCTTATTATTACCTCTTTCTAAGAAAAAAATACATTTGTTGACTACAGTCAAGGATCTCCACTCCCCTCTTCCTTGACTTGCTTTTGGAAAGAAGGAACAAAATCGAGCAATGGATTTTCTTGCCTATTTTACATTACTCTAATTTAGAATATTTTTTTGAAATACTGCACTGAACAGGAAGCCCCTCCCTGTCCCCTGAGGGCATTTGTGATGCATTGATATACATGCTAAAGAAAGATTTGTGTTCCACACGGACCACAACTTCAAAAATAGCTGCAGTCAATCTGATTACTTCTATTACCTTTTCCAACGAGATGAGGAAGACCATAAGACGTATGCATTGCCCTGTCGGTCCCCAGCCTCAGAGCTGTCGATGTCTTGGTGAAAGCTGTAGCTGCACATACTTCCCTTGCAGCAGTTGCTATCTGACACAAAAGATGACTTTGAAGACAGAGCCAGGCCAGCCACACTGTGCCAAATCAGCACAGGGCTGAATGAAAGTTTTAGACTGATAGCTGTCTTCTGATAATTACACAGTATTAAAATATTTCCTGAATTTATCATTGGAAAAACTAAGTCTAAAAATAAAGATTCCTGTATGCAGTGGTCCAGAATTTTAAAAGGTGACATAGCAATCCAGCAATCATTGATTGCGCATTGAGAGTGAAAGCTGTTTAATGTCTAGGAAGAACAGCTAAGACATCTGGGTTGTTTTCTAAGCTCTGCCACAGATTTTTTGCATCTCCTGAGGCTGGCTACTTAAACTGTAGAAAACTGCTCAGCAGCTGCAGCCTGCAGTGTGCTTTGGAGCCATGGACCTGATGCTTTAAGAGGCCACCTGAAAACAGAAACTAGACAAGAATAAGGGAATAAAGGTAGGTATTTATTTGAAGGGCCTTTAAAGGCACACCCTGGGGAGTCAGAGGCTACTCTCAAAAGGGACCCCAAGATGGACGACAGGTCACGAGTTCTTCACACTTCTATAGGTTTGGTTCATTTGCACATCAGGGTTAATTCTCCAATTAAAACTTCAGTTTAATGATGTAATTTCCCCTCCACTTGCCCCCCTTAGAGGTTCTTTGATTTATATTTTTTGGGCCTAGGACAGTCCGGGTATCCTTGAAGAGCAGGCCTGGAGAGGCTTTGTTATGTCTACCTAGCACGAGAGAGCAGAAATTAACAGGCTACGAGAAACTTCAGAGTTACACACCAAGCAGTACAGGATTTGAAAAATTTAAAAGTTAAAACCTAAAGCATCAGACCTTCAGTCACTTGGAATGGGGATCCAGCTGGGACACACTGGGGCTCTCTTATGGCCTTCAGAGGAAGAGGAGATTTCATCCTGACACAGAGCTTGGAGCGAAAGCAAAGAAATCATCCAGAACCTGGGCAAAGTGTGCCTAAGATACTGACCTAATCTAAGAATAAAAGGATGGAAGAAAGATGGGAAAGGCAATATGAGAAAAAAAAGACAGAAAGTAGGATAGATCAGAAAATCTCCAGCCTTAGTAGATCCTAAAGCACTTAAAGTCTTCACATTAAAATGACTGTAAAAATGCAAAGAATTATTGTCTCCATATACACAAGGTGTTACTGTGTCTTTGTAAGTTATGCTAAGGGAAGAATGTGTTGGCTTAAACACATCAGGAACCAATGCTTAACAGCGGCTTGCGTAATTTGGGAAGCTGAAAAATATAAGCAATAATACACCCTCAGAAAATTCCCTTCCTTCACTTGCTTGATTGAACTGTGCCTCCAAAACCTGTACAGATGTTTGAGTAGTGTCTTAGATTCTGACATTTCCAAAGTTTTAACTGGCAGAGAGCAGAAATGCCACTGGAAAAAGGAGCATCAACAGATGAGAGAGGAATACGGGCAATTAGGCCTTCACCCTGACACATTTCCCCAGGGAAGCAGGTTCAGCAAAGTCAGAAATGAGTAGGGTCTAAGACCACAGTGCAGAAAGCATTTAAACAGGGGCTTTTGATTTGAACAAGGCTTGGCCAGATACTTAAGCGCAGTTTGATGAACTGATGCTCAATGAATGATTGCAGAATCAGACCTTCACATTATTCAGTTCAATGCTGCTTTTAAAGACCCTCCACTTCAATGTTTATAATGCTCTCTTCTAGAAATATCACTATTCAATATAAACCTTGGGTTTTTTTTTCTTTACAGTGGCATTAACTCCTGAAATTAAATTAATTAGTTGCTAATTTTAACTCTGTAAAAATGTGTTGACACACAGAGTACAATAAACAGTGGATGGGTCAGATAAATAGTGAAGCATTTACCTGACCCCAAGCCATTATTATAATTAGCTTCCTTGGACACATTACAGTGTGTTCTTCAATCTACTACTCACCAAACATCCAAAAGGACATCCACACAACAGCACCAGTTCACAGTTCCTGGCATACTGGGGAGAAGTGTTTTCAGTCCCATAAACAGCATAGCAGAACACAGTGTTAAGTCTTTCCAAGGCTTTAAGCACTGTGGGCATGGCTGTTCTTTCAGGTTTTTCCTGGTTTTCCTTATTTTTTTTAAGCATCATTTTACAGGAGACTTGGACATTCAATGTTCTGTCAGAACAAATAAAAAACTTCAGCACCTCAGGAGCAACAACAGCAACAAATATCCAGCACTCATACAGAACTGCACCCACAGAGGAATCCTACAAGCCTACTGTGTATGGTGCTTATTGCCCTTTGTCATGAATTTCCTCTTATTTGAATATCTGGCAGTACTGTGGATGAAAAAAAAAAGATTCAATTTAAAGAAGATTATCAGCTGTTCCGAGTTTTTGAGTCAAATGCCAGATCTTTCCAGTTTTCACTGTAAAATACAAACAGGTTATTTTTATAATCAGAAGAATTCTGGATTGGTTTTTTCTCTTTTTTTTAAACAAAGGAATACATGATGTCATGGACAAACAAATATTGTGTTAGTTTGTTTCTAATAACAGACACATTTTTTAAAGTAAGGATAACAGGAAAAAAACAAGATAAAAGGAAAAAATATGAAGTTAGTGTTGAATGAATTAATAGCAGGCAGGTGGCTGGGTGGGTGTCATGGCAGATAAACACTGAGATGAAGCCAAGGTAATTATAATTATAATCTGGCTAGTAATGCTGTCAGCTGAGGGTGTATGAAAACCTTGGTAAGTTAATACAGAGATGATCAGATCAACCTCCTTCCTGCCTGATCCCACAAAACACAATCTCATATATTCAAACTCACATTTTATGCATTTTTATTTTCTGAGTATTTCAGTTAGTATGTTTTAAGAGAGCTATTCTGTTGTAACCAGACTTTAACCAACTTTCCACTCTCTCATGAAATCCTGGAAAACATGAGTATGTAATCAGCTGAGTCTCTCCTGACCTCCATGTTTTGCTGGACAGAATTCACCACTTTCTATCATTCTCTTTCGCAGGCTTTCTCTCCCCACTGTGCTATTCACGGGGGTATAAAATGCTCAGGCAAACAGAAGTCAATGGCAGATGTGTCAGCAGCACTTCTTTCTGCAATTTTACTAAATGGATGTAGCCCATAAAAGCAGCCTTAATTAATGGAAACATTTTAAAGGCACTTATAATAAACCGGGAAAACAACAGTTGCCAAAAGCAAACTTTAATAACAAAGAATGTTTAAAAATTATATTCCTGAAGGTAACAAAAGATTTGTGGTGGGTTGACCCTGGCAGGATGCCAGGTGCCCACCAAAGCTGCTTTATCACTGCCCTCCTCAGCTGGGCAGGGGAGAGAAAGTATAGTGAAAGGCCCATGGGTCGAGATAAGGGCAGGGAGAGATCACTCACCAGTGACTGTCATTGGCAAAACAGACTTCACCTGGGGAAATTAGTTTAACTTATTACAAATCAAACCACAGAGAAATAAACACATATCTTAAAACACCTTCCCCCCTACCCTCCCTTTTTTCCAGGATCAGCTTCTCTCCTGATTTTTCTCCCTCCTCTGTCCCAAAAGTGTAGGGGGATGGGGAATAGGGCTGTGGTCAGTTCATCACATGGTGTCACTTCTCCTCCTTCTTCCTCAGCAGGAGGACTTCTCACGCTCTTCCACTGCTCCAGCATGAGGTCTACCCCACAGGAGACAGTTCCCACAAACTTCTCCAATGTGAGTCCTTCCCATGGACTACAGTTGTTTATGAACTGCTCCAGGGTGGGTCCCTTTCACGGGGTGCAGTCCTGCAGGAACAGGCTGCTCCAGACTGTATCCTCACAGGGTCCCAAGTGCTGCCAGCAAACCTGCTCCAACATGGACTCCTCTCTCCACAGGGACACAGCTCCTGGCGGAGTCTGCTCCAGTGCAGGCTTCCCATGGGGTCATACCCTCCTTCAGGCATCCCCTTCTTCTCCGTGGGCTGCAGGTGGATCCATGATCCATCAAGAACCTCCATGGGCTGTAGGGGCACAGCCTGTCTCATTCAGCTCTGGCATCTACAGCATCCCCTCCCCGTCCTTTGCACTGACCTTGGGGTATGTTGGGTTGCTCCTCTCACATATTCTCACTCCTTCCTCCACCAGCTGTTGCACCCCAGTTTGGTGGGGTTTTCTCCCAATTCTTGACCATGTCTTCCCTGAGGCTCCACCATCATCACTAATAAGCTCATGCACCCTCGGCCAGCAGTGGGTCTGTCTTGGAGACAGCTGTCATTGGCTCTGCCAGACATGGGGAAGCTTCTGGCAGCTTCTCACAGAAGCCACCCCTGTAGCATCCCCCTCTACCAAAAGCTTGCCATGCAAACCAAATACAAGATTTTATTTGGGCAGTATTTTTAAAAGGTATTTCTTAAAAATCTTACGGGACTCACATTTGGGACATGGTATGTTTTCTGGAGGATGGAAGTGAGACAGGACAGCTTTCCTGCTCCTATGTGACAGGCAGGAAATGCTTTTACAGTATCTCAAGAGTCTTTTATTATTTAGAGACCTGAACCTGAAAGGTGCTGAGTGCTTTCAGCTCTCATTGACTTCAGTGTCACCCAGTCCTCAATTAGCTTCAATGGGATCAGAGGGAACATCACATCCCATAGCAGATGTTTACCCCGCAAAGCATCTCCTCTAGTGCACCCCAAATACAGAGACACCTCAGATCAGATCCAGCAGAGCTCTTAGTTTAAGTCCCTCCTTAGCCTAACATTCTTCAGCAGTATTTAGATACATGTCTAAAAATTAGTATGTGTTTAAACATGTTACCTTCTTGAAAGAAGATGGAATACTTTTTTATTTTCTGTGAAAGATGTGGCAATATGTTCTTTTGTTTAAACAATAAGTCATATGTTTAAAAAATGTAAAAAACCACATAGTTAAACATATTCTCAGGAGGTAAATAACCTGGACAAACCTCTTGTCATTTTCTAAAACCATCACAATTCATTTTTGGTGACATACACTTTGCCTTGTTTTGTTGTGGCAGGGATGCTCATGGAGAAATTGAATAAGCCCCATGTTCTTGTTGCACCAAAGGAAATGTCTTTCCTTAGGAAAATGCCCCCTCACACACCATCTGACACTGCCTTTCCAATCAAATATAAAAAGTAAAAGCAAACTGTCCGCACCATCTGTGACAAAGTCCCTTTAATTCTTCAAACACTTCTCT
Source organism: Dicrurus megarhynchus (assembly GCA_013399195.1). NCBI lineage: Eukaryota > Metazoa > Chordata > Aves > Passeriformes > Dicruridae > Dicrurus > Dicrurus megarhynchus. The sequence continues at coordinate 318,705 of VXAD01002549.1, read as the reverse complement.
GTAAAATGTAGCTATTAGTAATGGCCACACATTTTGCTGCATTTGTATATTAGAGCTGTTTTCTTTCATTCCTGATTGAGACAGAATCATTGTATTATTAACCCAGAGAAGTTCTCTGTGCTTTTTAATTCCAGAATAATGAAACTCATTGGAACTTGGCGGCATTGAGTCTTGCTGACTAATCATTGGCATTGGCTAATGGCAATTTTTAATCAAATCTTATTATTAAATCAGAATATAAAAGATTTAGAAAATGCAAGGTTGCAGCTAGAGGTCATTAGTCATGAGCACAAGAAGTAATCAATACAATTATGGTTGCTCAAATTGTGTTGGATGGGCCAGGTGGTGCAGTGTGATAATGCGTTACCCTTTCACCCCGGGTGTCCTGCTTGGATCACAGATAACGGAGAGTCTGCGGCCTCCCATCTAATCTCTGGTGGATGCTTGAACGTGCAGAAACCATTAAAAGGAATTCAACAGAGTTGGCTAAATTCAATTCTTGGTCACACTGGTGTAAATTTTCAGTGGAGTTATTCCAGATTTATTCTTGTCCCATTGCAAATTTTTTAGCTGTCTCTTTTAAAACTAAGATATTATGTTGGATAATAGGGATGAGCTGGAAACGCTCATTTTAATACCATGCCATCAACAGCCTAACCTACTGTTATTAAATGTAGTGCCAGTATGAAGCAATAAAAATAAAGTCATTGCAGATTTATACTGAAGCTAACGAGTGCAGAGCTGGTTGTTAAGCAGTTTCTTGCAGTTCCTTTCTTATATGAGAATGTGATACTGAGGTTGCCTTATTTCCTTTGTCTTAGGAATGTATTTAAGAAAGGATCCTCAGGAAGAAAAAAAGGGGCTAAGAAAGGCAAAAAATTTTGAAACTCTAGGTAGCAGATGGAGCTAGAAGCTATCTGAAAAAGCTACGCTTCATCCTAATAAATGAATTTATCACAAATGGGTGAGATGGCACTAGAAAAGTCACACTACCTGTGAATCTGACCCTACTGGCAAGGGTTCAAGCAAAAATATCAACAACCATAAGCATTTACTTTCCAAAAGACATGCTTTTCTTTATCTTCTTTTGACAAAATGATTGGCTCAACTCCAATCTTAGGCAAATTTTTTAAGAATTTCACACAGGCATCTACCTGGACAAGGTGTGCTGGTCTCCCCCCCCTCTCATCAGAGAACATTGAAAAATGCTTGGTTACCAGCAGAGATTGATGTCTGGGGCATTCACACATCAAGAGTATTACCTTCTCTGAGAATTGCAAAATTTTGCTAAATATTTATTTTGGAGTTCATTTTCCCTAACAAAAATATAATCAGTTTCACTTTGTGTCACTGTATTACTTGCAGCCATCTATATATGTACCCTCTAATGCAAACAAACAGAAAGTCCAACACTGTAAAAATCCCATGTTCACATGAAGGTAAAATTTCCTTACAAAAGCTGGACAGGCCAAAATAAGTAGACTATAATGATTTTTTTCTTACTTTTCTGCAAACAGTGAAAATATCTCCTTTTTTATGCTTAAAGTTTCATCCTGTGAACCTTCATGTATGTATGAGTAAGAAATAAAACTTCACACAAGCTAACTAGCTACCAACCATATAGACATAATTGCTTTTGGAAATATTGTACTTGAAGACATTTTCATGTCAGCTGTATGTGTTTGAGTATCATCATAACATGGTGTTTACACCAGATTAATACCATATGCTGTGTGGGAATTATGTCAGGTTATAAATGGAAATACAGCATAATATCTGAAATTCAGATAAAATCTGATTTCTGTTAATGTGCTGCTATTCTAGAAGAACATAAGTTTGAATAACATTACTTTTGATTTACACCAGTATAGTGCGGATAGAACCCCATTCCAGCTGCCTTAAATTTTGTTAAACAAGTGTTAAAATTATCACCAATTAAAATTGTTTCTACACACTGTGGAATCATAGTGGATTCATGACCTCATTATGGCAGCTGGGAGTGCTGCCACAGAATCATGGTGAGACCTCAGACCTGATGAGAGTAATTTTTCTAGCTTTTCTTCTCCCAAAATGATGCCATTCTCCCATGTCTCCTCTAGGCCTCTTGTGAGTCCTGTCAACACATTTTAGCTCAAAGCTGAAAGCACTTCTTTAATCTGCATTTTACTCACTGCCGAAGTAACTTAACAGTTGTCGAGCAGGTCAGGAATAGGAATAAAAGTACAAAAATACAGAAGTGGGGAAAGATGAGGGATATTTAGAACACAGAATTGAGCCTAAACAGAAAGCAGTTCAAAACAGAAAAGAAAGGCAAATTAAGGAGCAGAGCCAGAGTACCAAAGCCAGTAAAATCCAAGAGAGCTTTCCACTGATTTTAATCAGACCCCCTGGGAAAGACAGAGAGGAGAATAATGAAGGACTTTGAGAGAGATGGCATCATTACGGTAAAAGGGCTTAGCAAAAGGACAGCGGATACTGACAGCAAGTGAAGGTTTACCAAGGGAGCATCTTCCCACACTGCCGAGGAAGAGGCAGCAGGCTCCTTCCTGGGCTAAGCTGACCGGCTTCAGGAGCCAAACTGCCACATTAAGTCAGCACTGTGTTCCAGGTCTCGATTCTGCTCTCCATGGGGCTCATTATCCACAACGCCAGCACAGCGCTCAGGCTCCCACATGGAGCGGCTTCCCAGCGAGCCAGGGCAGAGCAGGGGCAGAGCTGGGCCACCTTCATGTCTCTGCAGACCTGACCCACCTTTGTTTCACATGCAGACTGCTCAAAAATAGGTGAACACCTGACCCCTTGGACAGCTTCTTAAATTCACACTCAACTTCTTCTGAGCAGGTCAGCAGACTGGAAAACAGGAAAAATATCGGAAAATGCCCTGAGTTTAAGTAACATTACATTATTAAATGTACAACATTATATGAGAGGTTTTCAGAAAATTATAGTATCCGAGAAGATTACAAAACTAAAGGGGGTATTGATTTCTCAAAAAAAAATATTCAGGCCTAAAGATGATTTTTAATTTAGAGTGGATATGCATGCTAGCATCACAGCTTCTCATGTAAGGACTAATGTATCTTCTAGATACTCCATGGAATGTTTTCTGTGTGCTGCAGTAAGTTCTCCCATATATTTTCCATTAAAACATATTCATATTATTCATTTAACTGTCACTTAACTCTCTTAGGGATGACAGATTGCCATTTTGATTAAAAATTTAAGGGTTTGCTGTTGATTTGACCCTGATTTATATACTGAGTAGGACGTGATATCTTTTGTGCTAATCTAGTTCCAAGCAGATTTAAATATATATATGTATTTATTTATATATATATATACATATATATATATTTGAGCATATATATATTAAAAAAACTATATTGGAGGATTGAATGTAGGAGAGCATTAACTCTGTCTTTACATGGGACCTATTAATATGGAAATTATTGTAATATGATTAACGGCTCCCTTAACACCAAAGAGAGTGAGTCTTGAGAGATTATTCTGAAAGATGGTAACGTTTCCCTATCCAGTTTGTAACCCCAGGGAAAACTGAAAAAATATGGATTTTGACTTGAACAATAATGAAATGGTAAGTGATATAGCTTTGCTGTCTTATAATGGCTGTATTAATTTGCAAGCTGTAGTGCTAAACCAGAATAGAGGTGCTTGAGGAGATATGCCTGTTATCTAGGCAACAGTTAATATGATGAAAATGCTATTTAGAAACAGCTCCATATTTTTATCATAAATATAACTTTAATTCCTTGAGAGTCTCCATAAAGTCCCAGTAGAATGTAATAAATGTAACATAATCTAAAAGAGAAGACTGTCATTTATAACCATTCCCAATATTAGTTATGGATCTTTTAAAGTTTAAAAGCACTTTCTGTAAGAGAATCTGTCCTATATATTCCATCCCATATTACTTCCCCAGCTTAGAAAAATGACTCAACTGTGATAAAGAGATTCAATTTTCCCCTTTTGCTTGCTTTTTTGAGTTAGCATGGCAGACCTTATCTATTAATTTACCAGGGAGAAATTCTCTTCAATGATGCTCTTTTCCCCAAAAGTGAAAGTCTTTTAAATTTTAATTTTAGTGAGGGAAGGAAGTACTCCACAAGCAAATGACAATATGAAACTATATACAGACTGATGTTTTATCACCAGGCTGAAAGTACAAAGCTTCTGTAAATGAAATTCTCTTACAATTGTCAGAATTTTATATTACTGATATTTATATATGACTAGGTTGCATAAGCCTTTTTATTCACGGGTGAGGCTGTACTGTACAGATTTCATGTCACATTTACTGAAGCTGAACTTAATTTGACAGGACCATAAACCACAGCTATTTTTTCTATGACTATAGCCTAACTTCAGCTTTTGGAAAACAATGTTTTTAAAGATTCCTGGAAGTCAGTGTAGTGGTCTGAGAACTGTAGGACTGAACCAAGCAATAAACACAGGGTCATAACGAGTAATATACAATTACACAGTATGCAGTTCAGAAGTCAGTCAGAGCCTCTCTTGCCTGGCTTCTGCAAGGCACTCATGTTTTGTCTTGTCTCTCCTTGTATCACAGTGCAAATATGCTGACACACACCTTTGGGCAGAAGACACAATAATGAGGCAGGATGAGGAGCAGTGGCTTCTGCATGCTACAGTACATCACCAAACTTGGTATGGTGCTTCGAAGGGCTGTTCTCCTTCACAAGCCACTGTTCCAAGTGTTTCACCCCTGAGGATTCATTTTACAGTAGTATCTAACATAAGCTAACAGTCTGATGTTCATAAAGGGAGAGTATTCAAGATTGCATTGATAGCTGTTTGGTCTTGCCTGGCTGCATAAAACAATCAGTTATTTTTTCTCAGTTTTCTTACAGACTGCTGAATGACCTTTGGGTCTAGACATAGTGGGAAGATCAGTCCAGCAGCTGCATGTTCCTCATGAGACAGATGTCTGCAACAGGCTGAAGGATGTGATGTTGCTACAAACTTCCTAGGCAAGTGTGATGTTACCAAATACTTAGTGGTAGGATAGTTACATGACGATCCTAAAGCATGGGGAACATTTGAATCCTTCTGGCTAAGGGACAAAAAGAAACCCTGCTTTTCAAGGAGGGATTGGCTCTTCTAGTCCTGCTCAAAGTAAAGAAAGAGAGAGAAAGTTTGGGTTGATTTGTAAGCTTCAGACCATGTCTTCTGATGTTTACCTGTGCAGTAAATGATCAGGTTTTTTCTCCATGAGATAGTGCCATCAAAATATACTGTGACATGTTGAAGCAGACTTCCATCTCTGAAGAAGAAAAACATTAAGGGGAAAAAGTATGGGAAACATATTAAAATGTACATTCTGTTTAGGTTTTCTTCAGCAAATATAAAGCACATCAAACTGTTCATCAGCCAAACCAGTAGCTGATTTATTATCAATGAGAATGGGAATATTATAAGACAAGATTCTCTCTGCTAACTGTCCACATAAGAAGCTACTCTAATAAGAAGTTGTCTTTCTTTCTATGTATTCTACATGTTTATATGATAGTCACAGATTTCTGTATCACTAAACAAAAAAGCCTTCACTGCCTCCTCCTGAGATAGAACTGACAGAAATTTATTGGGAATCTGAAGGATATTCTCCCCACACTGGTATTTTCCTTTAAACACTCTCATTTTAGGGGAGCAGGAAGGAAGTTCTTTTCTTCAGCTTTGGTGCTCACAAAGTCTCAATTTCTGTGCAGATTGCAGGATGTTATGGCATTTTCTATGTCAATATTATCTGAGTGAATTCTTAAACCCCGTAGCTCTGAGCAGGTAGGATTCTGTCTGTACCTAAATGATAAGACTGGATCTGCTATAAGTATGATAACATCATCCGCACACACATGCAGATGGCTACAAAAGAGTAATGAGATGTCTTGTTTTGCCAAATATACAACCTAATGAAAGAAATCACAGGCTACTTTTTAGCTCTTGAGACTTTTAATCTTTGAACTTGTGAGTTCAAGTTCCTCTTGGCTCTGAGAATATTCAGCTTTTTATTATATTATTTTGTTCTTCCTTCCCCCGCTAAAATTCTAGTGCATGATTTAATTACAAATAAGAATCTTGGCACAGGTTTCAATTTAAAGAGAGGGTTTTTTTCTGCTAAATTTATTCTTTTCTTCAGTGAAGGGACAAGTTTAAATTACAACAGGGAACACAATCATCCCATAAAGGTTTGGAAAAGCCCTCATTTTCTTCTAAAGCTTAAAATACTTTTCAAAAACTCACTCCCAGCAAGGCTCTTTCAACACAGCTATTAAAATATAAGTGACCATTTTCATTTAGGTTTATGCAAAAAGAATCCATTGTCATTTAAGTCTACTGCCAATTTCTCAGCTGGTATAAATCACCATTATTCCAGCTTAGTGGAGTAAAACTGCTGTAAATCCAGTGCAGGATCTGACTCCTGTTTTCTATTAGCTCAGATATAGGGTACCTGGATGAAATTCTCTAGCCTGTGTTGTACAGGTAGTTAGACTCCAAGCTCTAATGATCTCTCTTCTACCTTTGAAACCTATGAATCTAATGAAAATTATGTGCATGTATCAAGGGGAAAATATACCTGTTTACTGCACAAAATTCTTGTGCCTCATTTCACAAGACATAGAAACCTGGTTATTTCTTAAGCCAGGATTTCTTCTCGCAGTATTGATAATTATATTACAAACAGTAATTAGCACATGAAATTAATAAACTTTTGCTTCTTCATTTACACCAGTTTCCCATATTGTATTAGTAACCACACATTAGCTAATCAGCAGGTTGAGAGGGAAAGCTGCCAAAAGCAGATCTGATAATTGGCAGCAGTCAAACACTCATAGCAGGAAACTTTACACTTCCTGCGGACAAGGCTACTGATGGAGACAATGCTGAGATACAACATTAGGGGAAAAAAACTAGGATGTTTAGTTCTTTCATCTTTAATTATCTCTTGTAAAACTGGATTCACTTATCACAGGGAGATACAGGCATTTTGCACAGAAACTATACAGATAACCACCACTGGTTAAGGACAACTTAGTAATCTAGTGATCACCTAGAAACATTCATGAGATTTGTTCTCTACCAAATTTTATAAACCATTTAAAATTCTTTTCTATCTCTCCAAGTCCATATATGGTACAGTTATTACTGTAATAATAACTGTAATAACTGTAGTAATAACTGACACATTTCCCTGCCCAACATTGCCCTGAGATTAATATCAACAAATCCATCCTCCAGCAAGGAAATTTAGACACACATCAGCTGAGTTTTAGACCCAACCCAGGACTTTAGATGCCTCCGATAGTATTTAATTCAATATTCTAAATTTTCCTTCATCTACTGCTTAGCTTTTGCACCATCTGAAGTTCTTCAAGTGTTAAGACTAAAGTTTCCCTAGTCATCTCAGTGATTTTCCTTCTAGACATAGATAGAAAAACTTCAATTTTACAGTATAAAGAACCCAGAAATCCAAAATAGCTTTGACTCCAAGCATTATCCACAGCTTGGCATCCTTAATTTATCTTCTTCCTGAAGGCATTCTTGTCAATGTTTTACATCAAATATCCCCAAGATTAAATACAGCAATAGTATCTCAGAAAAGCAGAGCTGAAGAACTCCCACTTCTGCTCATACATAGGTGACTTGGTCCCTCTGGGCCACCATAACTGTAAGACTCTTTCACAAGGAGGAACATTTTCAACAGGAAAACAGTCAGATTTCCTTACTGCAAATTGGCCTATATCTGGACAGGCAGGACAATTCCAAGACTTGTAGTACAGGCTTTGATAGAAAGAACTGGTATATTTTATTGATATTCTAAATAGAGTTAGGGTTAGGGTTTAGGGCTAGGGTTGGGGTTGGGGTTAGGGTTAGATTAGGGTTAGGGGTAAGGGTTAGAGGTTAGGGTTAGGGTTACGGTTTGGGATTAGGGTTACTGTTAGGTTTAGGTTAGGGTTAACGCTTAGGGTTAGTGTTAGTCTGTAATCTCTTTCACAAGGAGGAACATTTTCAACAGGTAAACATCAGATTTCCTTACTGCATAATGGCCTGTATCTGGGCAGGCTGGGTAATTCCAAGAGCTGCATTACCAGCTTTGATAGAAGGAGCTGGTGTATATTTCTATATTATAGATAGGATAGGGTAGGGTTAGTGTTAGGGTTAGGGTTAGAGTTAGGGTTAGGGTTAGGTTTTGGGTTAAGGTTAGGGTTTGGGTTATGGTTCAGGACTAGGGTTTAGGGCTGGATTTAGGGCTACATTTAGTGTTTTGGTTAGTTCAGGTTTAGGGTTAGGTTTATGATTATGGTTAGGGTTGGGGTTAGGATTTGGGGTTTTGGTTATGGATTAGGTTTAGGATTAGGGTTTAGGATTAGGTTTTGGTTTTGGGGTTAGGATTAGAGTTAGTCTGTAATCTTTTTCACAAGGAAGAACATTTTGAACAGGAAAACAGTCAGATTTCCTTACTGCAAATTGGCCTATATCTGGACAGGCAGGACAATTCCAAGACTTGTAGTACAGGCTTTGATAGAAAGAACAGGTATATGTTCACTATATAAAGCAAAGGGGTAGGAGAAAGTATAAGGTTATGAATTCTAAGAATTAGCTTCCTATATCTTACTACACATAGTGCCTACATTCCCAGAAGTGCAGTAATTAAGAAACACCCTTGGCACTAGCTAGCATTTTTCACCATTTTTCCCTACTACTGAGTGTTAACCAGTACCTTTCCTTAAAGTCTAGGCCCCCTCATGTCAAGTTGTCAAATGAGGGACCAAATCCTAATGAACGTCTGAATGTGCAGGAAGCCACTCTCCTTAGACATCTTTTATCTTCCTAAGGAAAAGCATGTGTTTTCATGAAACAAATGGGGAGTAGGAAGGCCGAAAGCATATCCTGAACTTAAAATTATAGCAAAACACAGAATGAGACAATTGCAATGGCAAAGGGAGAAGAGTACCAGGTAGTGTATCTGGTCTGCCTTAACCCATCTATTCTATCACTACTTTTACTGTCTTTTACATTTCTGTTGGGCTGTGTTTCTAGTCCTTGCATATACAGGGCCCCAAATACAGGGTTGTGATCTGCACCACAGTTTTCAGGCAGGGAAGAAATAAACAAACACAAATCAATATAAACTAATGACAGAGAACTAACAGCTGAAGAACAGTCAGTGCACTGCTCTCATTTCCAAGCACCTTGAGATTATAAAGCTTCAAATAAAATATGAGGATTTCACTGAGATGTACAAAAAGAGACATACAGAGTAATAGGCAGAAAAGCAAGATCCAGTCTAATCTTTGGAACCAGACTGCCTTTGCTGACAATGAGGGTATACACACTCCTTGGAAAGTGTGTGTTTTGGGAAGAGATTTGTAATACTTCTGCTATGCAGGAATATGATCAGGTCTATTGAATTTTGCCTCTAGATTTCCTTTACAGATCTAAGAGGGTGTTCTTTGGCCAGCAAATTCTGGGACTGCACATCATACCCTCATCTGGGGTATCTCAAATATATGGAAAATGAGTCCACAAATTTGTGCTGCTTCCAGTATTTGTGATGAATACTTTAAGCTCTCAAGCATAGCAGGACTTCAAAGGATATTGTCATTACTACCAAGTATCAAAATCAGAAGGAAAATGTAGGGTAAAATGCCATCCTTGAGGTAATCCTTAATCTCACAAAAAATCTCAGCAAGCTTTGCTTTTACTTTCAGTGCAAGCAGATCAGGACCCTCTGGTAAGCCATGTGTTTTGTGGATTAAACGTTCACATTTCCAAGGTCTCACAGCAAAAGGGAATGATAGTTTTCCCCTACAAATTTCAGATTTACCATTTAATTAATTGACTTTGGCAGTTGGCACAAAACCTTTAAAAAAAAACATTCTGAAATGTCAGCCTTGAACAGGGAAAAAAATAATTTGATGAATTTAATCGAAGTGCCAACCAAAGCACAAATGTTCCCTGTGGACCCGTTACAACACTGGAGTTCACAACTGATTGCTTGGGAATGAGCAAACTAATGCAGCAAAATATTTACTAGCTAAGTAGATGTAGTTTAATATATACACTCTACTTGCCAGATATTTATACCTGTATCCTGTAAAATGCTGAAATTTTCAGACTTGTTAAATTAATTAATTTGATTAAGGTAAATAAATAGAAATACAGGTTGCTGTTTTCCCAAACAAGAAGTTTCACTGACTGAGGATATTCATTTGTTATTTCTTTTTTTGCTGTTTTGTTGTTTTACAAATGTAAGAAACCACAAAAAAAGTTGTTCTCCTGCTTACTCTACATAGTTTTCATGTAAATTATATATAGTTTACTGGAAAGTCTTCAAAAATGAACTTCAGGTACCATCTGTATGTTTTTCTGGCACTATTTATTTGCAATTAACCAGGGCCTTATGTTTTATCCTCTGCAACTTAGAGTCTTAAATCCTGGAGGAGGTAAGTTTAGCAGAAGGGAATATTGAATTCAGCATCAGACTTTCTAATGAGCAAAACCTATCCCACTACTTCATATTTAAACCATTGTGACTGAGAAAGACTGCTCTTCCTAGGTAAAAAAATTCTCTTGGCAAAAAAAAAAAACAAAAAAAAACCCAAAAAAGACCAACAAGTTTTAATAGCACCTGCAAGTGCAGATTAAACTATTTGTAACGATTCATTTAACTTGATGGCTCAGATACTATGCCAGTGAAAACAAGCTCCACTGATTTCACCAGAACACAAGGACTTAACTGATAACTGAGAAACTGTAGCAATTTACCCCAAGTGACTCAATGTGTCCAGTTGCAAAATAACCCTTTCATCCTGCAGAGCTTCTCCTGAGGTCAGTGTTTAAAAGGCAGAACCTGCAAGAGAACAAATATTCATGAGGCACCAGAAACTTTATTGATGCTGGAGACCGTTTCTTCTTCTCTTCTTTCAACCCACCACACTCATCCCACTCCACCCACAGAAACCACACATCTTGAAACTTGCAGATGCACTCATCTATCAGCAGAGACACACAGCTTTGGGAGAACATTTGAGCAAAATGCAGCAGGTTCAGAAAAATCCCTCTATTCATAAAATCACCCAAATTATCTGTGTGCAGCTTCCTATATGAGAAGTAGTAGTCAAAGATATAGCAATGAGGCAGAGCTATGAGCCATACCAACATTTTCCAGAAAGAAATAGGCAGAAGAACACAGACAACTGCATCACCTATTAGCTAAATCACTTCTCCACTTCTGAACATGGAGCTAAACTCAGCTTGCAGCACATAGTTTGTCACAACATGGCACACCCCAACTCTTCATAGCACTGCTTTCACTAATGGTATTTCAGTGTCCTAAATACTGAGCGTTAGGTGCTTTAGCACCCTTCCCAGAAACACCCACCTGTGATGGTAAGATTGGTGGAAATGACTTGTGATGCTGAAAATATAAACTTTTCATCCCAGACATTGGTCACATTCTCCTAAGCTGAGTGAAATTCTCTGAAACCTTATAGTATGCAAGTACATCTGTGTGTGAGCATGTATAAAAGCAAGTGAGGGAGTGGGTGGGGAAAATATGTGTGGTACAGAACAAATAAAGCAGAAAACCCCAACCTTATCTCTTGCTGTGCACAAGGAAAGTCTATTTGTGTCAGTGCAAGTAATTGTGAAGCAAACAAACAAGACAAGAAGGAGTAAATGACCGTGTTTCCCTCCAGTTTTTTTTATATCATCCCTGAACATTGGTATCAACACATTTAGGAGAGGGAACTGGTGAATTGTACAAGCAGGAGAACATGAATAAACATCAACATAAAACAGGGAGCTAAGAAGTGATAGGATTACTGAAATTGGACTGCCTGGTTAAATTAAATCAGGACAAGGGGAAAAAAAATTGTAGTCAAAACCACAAAATATTGGCCTCCCCATTGCATAAAAATAATTTTACCATTTCTTGGTACAAATTTACTGGAATCAAGTAAGAAACACAGACAGTCTGAATTCCCCTCTCTCTTCTTAGGTTAATTAGCAGCAAAGGGCACGATGAGGAAGCTGTGCCTGGGAAGCAGTGGCCCTGCTCTGAGCATCTCCCCACTGTGGTCACAGCAACTGCCATCAGCTACCACACACATTCACATGTGGGCTTTGCATATCATACAGATTACAAAACAGAACAACAGAAAGTACCCTTCAACATGAGAACAGTTTTTCTGCATGAGACCAAGAGCCCTTACAGACTTTTATCTCATTTCCAGCAAAAGAGCTAAGGAAGAGCAAAAGAACAGGACAAATATATACCTGCTAGTTTCTTGGTTGGCTCACTTATCCCTTCATGATGTGTTGTCAGGGACTCTCCTGACAACATATTGAAGATATTTTCATAGTTCTCCGTGGATTTATATTCCACTAACATGTTTAACAGCTTTCTATGCATGTCTAAACTTCTTTTGCACTCATGGAATAATGAGTGGCACAGCTCAACTACACACCTGGTATTTGTTTCAAACCTGCCATCCAGTGGTTTACATGTGGTGTTTTCTAGGCCCAATATTACAAGAAGGGTTAAATCATAATTCTGCATTCACCTCCCCCCTCCATGATTTCAGGCATTCCCTTCACTTGCTTCTGTCATACCAAAGACCCACAGCCTATTTTATCTCCATCTGAAGAAGCTGTTCCACATGCTTGACTACCTCTCTTGCCTTCATCACTACTGAGTTCTGGGCTGATGGTTTTGGAGAACTCAGATATTCCTTCTGAGTGATAAGAGCCAGTTCAAAAGCCACTACTGTGTATATAAGGTTAACACCACTTTACACTTCTAATTACTGAATTGTACCTGTCATTTTGTCAGCCAGTCAGTCAATATCACCATATTCCTCTGCAATTCTTTCCAGCATATATTTTTTCTAAAGCTTTATATTATTTGAAAACTATGTTATTTCAATATTTCTTTTGCCAGATCTTCTACTGACTGGCTCTCACTTATATCTTTGAGGGATTTCACTGATGATTTTCTGTTGGAAAAGCTGACTGTTTATTCTTATGCTTTTAACTAGTCCTTATGGAGAAGCAGAGAGGCAGGAAAATGGGATGAAATAAATATTAAGAATCAGTTTGTTTTGATGAAGTGCTGCCAGTTTCGTTATTTGTGCTTCTTGTGGTACCTGTGCCATGAGGTTCACAAAATAAAAGCTCTTCCTAAAACACTCCACACTACAGAACTAAGGATCTTTGATCAAGCAGCTATGTTGTGAAGTTAAAAAAAATTACTTTTAACTGAGAACCTTTCATTAAACTTCTCATTAATAGCTCTGGAAAGGTTTTTGTATTGGGATACTGTCAGTTTTCCACAAAAACATCTACTTCTGAAAATACAATATTCTCAATAAAATTCCCCCAAACCCAAAGTGCTTAAACTTGTAAATGGTGCCAAGGTGGTGACTAATAGCAGTTGTATATGATTTGCCTTTTTCCCTTCTCTCTGAGCAGGGCACTCTGGCTAGGTAATAAGTTATTATTTCTCAGTGCTCACCATGGCCACAAACTTCAATGATGGAGCTTCAATATTCAGCCTCTAATTTGCCCTTCAAAAACAGCTGCAAAATACACATAGAAAAACTCAATCATCTCCCACTATTTTCAATTCTCATACTTTCAATATTTATTATTATTATTAATAATAATAATAAATAATAATAATAACTTTTTTTTCTTGAGCTGATTAATTTTGAAGTTCAGAAGAAATCTAATATCTGGGCTTACAAATGCTACTGAGCAGTTTAACAAATAATTTACACATACATTTTTAGAAATTCTAAATGTCCTATTTCCCTTCTACAGGAACTGTTATTGAATGGTTATTATCCATCCCTTTTCAATTGCAGAATATTGTTAATTATTGATTTTTGCAAATGATCGGATTCCTTTGGAGGCATTATACGATCAGTAAGCTGCATTGGTAAGCCATAAAATGATACCATAACATAGGTTACATTTAAATAAGCATGCAGAGGATGTGTGTATCTTACCAGGTTGTTTCATATTTTACAATATCATTATTCTGTTTTTCTTTTCACAATAACCTGATTCATTTAGGAGGCTAATGATCTGCTTTTGCCCTATATATCATTGCCTGCAAAGGTCCTTGATCCCTCCACATGTCAGGATCATATTCTGCAAAAATCATGGTTCTTCTTCTCTTCATGTCTAAGTCTTTGAGATGAGCCTAGGTGGCAGGTAGCTGACCAGAAGTTATTTGGAATGAGTCAAGTTAAAAACATGAAAGAAACAGATCTGTGATTTCTGCCTTCTCTGTACTTTGCTTTTAATTTTATAGTGAAACACTGAATTTGTGTTTGTGGGTTGTTTGGTTTTTTCAAGAAACTTTTCTTTCTTATATTGCTGACTTCCCAAGATTCTCTTCTTTTGAGTGTGATATTTTCTCCCTCTGACATTTGCATGTCTTGTGCCAGAAATGAAAAAAAAGAGGAAAGGAAACTTGGTATTTTCAGAGATAAGTTTTTGTAATTCAAACACACATATCGGCAGCTCAATAGAATTTGTAATTTCTTAGGTTTTTTTGATTAATCTCCATCAGAAGTGGTCAAAATGAAAAAGCCTGGTATGACATTATTCATCTGGTCATCCATCTCTGAAATATAACTATATATTTGTGATAGGCTGTGAGGTGACAGTATGGCAGTTCTTCCATTTTCCTCTTTGTTCATTACTCAGTAGTTTTTTGACTAATCATCATTTTTTACAATCCCTAGGAGCAAGGAAGTCCAGAAGCCATGCCTGATGGAGCCCAAAACTCAGGGCAAAATGAATCCAGACAAGTGGTCGGGTTTTGAGCACAGGGTTTCCTTCCGCGCATTTCTACCCTAACCCTGTCTTTTACATTTGCCTTGCCAATCACTTCCCAAATTCATAGAAAACATAATAAGAACACATAACATGTCACTGGAAATCTTGTGGATGAGATGGGCAACTATCAGTTCCTCCTCCAAGTCTGTCATGCATGAGATTTATTCGTGAATAAGACTTAACTGGCTGCAGTCTGCATTGCTATCACAGCAGCTACATGTGCCTTCAAGATGGTTTTGCCAGACATGCGGGGTCAAGGACAGAAAAACTATGGGTAGGTGTTGGGCCCAAGAAATCCCTTGTGAAAGGCTATTTATCTATGGCAGACAGATATTCTTTCCTTCTGCATGCGAAAATGGGCAGAATGGACTCTAAGTAGTCTGGAGGTTCTTTCATAAATTTTATTTATGCTGTCCTGTTATTGGTTTCTTAAGTGGTCCCTTTCATAAAGCGTTCTTTTAACAGCAAGGACTGGGCTTGGCAGAGCAAGCACTTAGTCCCTGCTGTTCTATGGACTTTACTGCCAAATCATAATGCCATTGATCTGTAAAATAAAGGCAAACTTTGAAAAGAAGTAGTACCACTTCCTCTTCACAGTTATTTTTAATGAAACATAACTTTCATGCAGCGATTTAATTTCAGTAGGACTAGCTCAGTAAGTAAGGTCAAGCCCTTGTAAGAACTATCGAGGCTAATGTTGCTGATCTTGACAAATTAGGTAGAGTGTCATAGCACTACTTCTTGTATTAGTTTAGGAGGCCAACGAAATCAGTGCAAGAGATGGAGGGTTATGACATAATACTAAAAGCAATGTTCCTATAGTTATATAGCTAATACAATGTTTGGAGACCTGAACATGCAGTTCGGAAATGGGAAGGTACCAACCTCTGTTTCTTTCTCTGCCTGCAATGTTTTATGTGGTCTTGAGGACTATCTGCCTTTATGATACTGTCTTACCTATTCCATAGAGGTGCTGTGAGCATTAGCTAATGACTCCTAAGTGCTTTGAACACATAAAGCCCTAAGTGTCACAAATATATGTATTGTGAAATATAATTATGCAGTTATTGGAAAAGTCCCCGATTGTCTCTTAGAAACAACTGTCACGCAGCACTTACTATACATAGGGAGTGACACGTAATGATGAAGTAGTTAAAATGATAGTCTTGCTTCTAGACAGAGCATTTGCATTTTTGGAGAAATTTCTTGTTTCTTTTTAAGGATTGGCATAAGAAGCTTTCAGAAATGCTAAAAATACCTTTTTATATTAACTAGCTTTCCTTTGGGCTAAGCACACAGAGGTACAAAAACAGCTTTGATAGCTTCTGAATAATGACATTAAGGTTAGAAAACTGCAAATGATAGTATGTTATATGAGCCTATTTTATGTAGTAGTAGGGAACATTCATTACCGAAGAATTAATAAACTCCGAAACTATGATTGTATAAATTGCCCTTGGGCACAACATATACCCATAATATTTTACCCAGGGACTTCTGCATAGACCCTATAATTTCTGGTCAAAGTAGGACAGCTTTTATAAAAGATATGTTTTGAAATCTTAAAATTACTAAGAATCCAACAATAGCTTCAAAAAAAAAAAAAAAAAAAAAAAAAAAGCTGCTACAATCTCAAAAGTGCTACATCTTGTGTGAACTTGTCCAGATTAAGCATTCAATCACAGGACCTTGCTATGGCTTTTGTCTGCTAAATTAGAGATTCCCCATGTATTGGAAAACTGTTTCTGTGCTTGGGACTTTGAGACCATGATCAAGTCACCTCTTAACCTTCTCTCAGATAATCTAAGTGTACTGATCTTCTTTAATCTCTCAATGTCAGGCAGGATTTTCAGACTTTCAATTGTTCTTGCTCTTCTTTTCTGCAACCTTTCCAGTTTGCCTTAATCCTTCAGAAGTAAGGATATTCAGCAAAAGGATTACAGGATTCTGGGATAGAAACCCATGGGAAACACCCATAGCTCTGGAGCACCAATGATGGGAATAGTATTAAAATCTGTGGCCATCAGTTTTTTCATGGCCCCAGATAAGTCAGGCTGGAAGGCTGCTCTTAGGATGGAAATTGAAGAATTCTCTTGATCCAGTGGCTGGAAGTGAGAAAAGGCAAAGACTTTCAGAGCCAGAGCCACTAGAAATTAGTCTTCAGCAGGAGAATTTATATTTTGGGGATGTTTTCCAATGTGAAGTAGAAGCAAACAATTTTGTTTTAAAGCTCAGAAATGTCTAGGAAATTGATTCAGCTTTCCTCACATAATTTTATTAAATATACTAGCTTTTTTTTACATTCTTTTTTTACTACATCCCATGACAGCATTTACAAGACCTGTGATTGGGAAAATATCTCTTTAAACTTTACAGATTGTTTTGATAAATCAAGTGGATTTCTATTACAATCAAATATTAGCAGCCAAGACTCCAATGACAGGGCGGTTAAAGGTTGAGAACACCTATATACATTAATATTTATACAACATGGTTATGAAGAATTCTGAGTATTTTAAATTCACCAGTTAACCCACAATCACCTTCGTGATTTAGACAATAGAACACTATCACACCTAATTTATAGATGTGTGGTCTTGCCAAAATTGTACCATTGCACCAAATTGAAATTACTGCTATGTACATGGAAAAAGAAAACAGAAACAAGTTTTGTTGGGAGAGGCTTGTGTACAGGTGATCAAGGGTCCCCTTCCTGGTAGCTCTGACTTTCTGATAGACAAAATAAACAAATAGCCATTAATAGGTTAAAAATAGAATGAATAACTGAAATTATTAACACTGTTATTATCCTTATTCTCTCCTGTGTAATCTGTAAACTGTTGTCTAGGCTAATTCATCAGTGCCCTAATGCTTCTTTACTTGTTACTGGAACATGCATATAAATTGCTCCTAAAAGAGAATAATGCATTGGTGTAAATCAGGCCACATGATGCTCAACAACAGTGAATGGGGGCTTGGGTTTCTGTTCTTTCTTTCTTCTTCCTACTCCTCTTGTCAGAGCCCACCTGTGCATGTTCATTCACCCCCAAAGGAATTTGGCAGTAACTGTGTCTAATGCTAGTGCCAAGCTCTCCATTGCAAGTGAAGAGTCAGATGAGATGCTGAGAAGACCCATTAGGTATCAGTCTTTCTGCCTATATCCTCCTCTCCTTAACCACCTATCCTGCTCCATCCCTGAGAACCAATGGAGAAAACCCAGCCCTCCAGCCCAAATCTTATGCAGCAGCATGTGTTCTGCCAGTTTAAATTTGTTCTCTGTAAGGCCAGACAGTTCTGTAAGCAATAGAGCAATCAGCCAGTGCTTGCAGCCATTTCTCTAAAGGAAGAAATGTAAACAACAGTGAGAACAACACAGGTGTATAGGTCTCCTGCAGAAAAAGTGGCAGGTCTTGTTATGTCCATTGCACTGGTGGGCATCCTGGGCAGTAAGGAATCTCGGGGGCAACAAATGCTGGCTTCAAAATACAGCGGTGCACTGTGTGTCTGAAATACTCACTATTATTACTGTGCACTTAAACACAGCTCTAGGATAGTTCAAGGTCCCACCTCAGGAAAAGCTGGCTTAGGGTCTTGGCCAAGGTCAGCTTGCACTCAGAGGAAAGCCTAAGAGGCTCCTTTGCTTGGCGGGAGCATAACCCAACTTATAAAAAGTAACTCCTAATTTCAGACGGAAGCTCTAACACCCATTCTGCTTCTTATATGTCAGAGACCAAGATAAGGGACAGGAAAAGAAAACTTCTGTTCCCTTTGTTTTTAATGTATTTCTGTTTATCGCTTCGTTGTATCATTTTGTGAGGCAGTTTCAAAGCCTTGTAGGCAGGCTGAATATTAACCATCCACTGCGATCCTCTCAGTCACTCCTGGCACAGGTTAATCCCTGTATCATAGGCTGCCACCAGTTTGCTAAGCAGCTTAAAAGGACATGTTATAACTTTGACAATGACCTGCTAATGGTTTTACATTTCTCAGAAGTATTATGAGCTATCTTTGTCATTTTTATCTTCTAATGAGATCAATAAATTTAGGAAGCAGACATGGATGGTGCAAACTGCAATGCCACAGCCAAGGACATGGCATGTATAACTGCTAAACTATAAATAATAATGCAGGAACTATAATCAAACCTTGACTTTTACAGATGAAAATCAAGTTGCAAGTGCCTCAGCATTAAAAGAATCTCTACATTTTTTAGGAAAAGTGTAACTCTTGATTTCTTCTTTCATATCACACCATATCAATTCTTTAATGAAAAGCTTCACACTGAGAAGTAAGTTTCACTCACTGATTTTTTTTCCAGTGGGAAATAGTAGTTCTTGATGTTTGAACCGTCTCTCTCTGTCTTTGGTGACTCTACATGAAATAAGCATGTCAGGTTAAAATTTTTGCACAGCTGCACAGCAGATCTTACTGTTTCTTATACATGTATCATTAACTCTCCTTCTTCCTTCCAAACAACTACGAAAAGTTATAGGCTTTAAAGAGACAGAGATTGCAGGTTGTTTTCAGTGCACAGGGCCACAGCTTTGGGGTGATATGACAGGGTGATATCTGTTTATATGTCCCACATGTACCTGTTCATACCACACCTTGGGACTGGGATCCTGAGCCACATCCAAGCATCATGAATGCCAGAGAGGCTCCTTTGCACAGTCCAAATAGCTCCCGGAGATAACAAACCATTCTCAATGTGTTTGCAAAAGGGGTAGTTGCACACAACACCTGAATGGCCTGGGAACAAGGTATCTTTACCTTCCTCTGAGTTTTACACCTGTGGTTATCCTCTCCAGTGCATATCTGACCCAAACAAACATTAAAATAAACCTTCGGTGACCCTAAGAGTCACATTTGATTTCACTGTGTCTGCAGTTTCTGCTGAATATCAGAAGTTTATAAAGTCAAGCAGTTGTACCACTAGATATTTCTCCAGCTCAGTAACTATGTGCACAGGAAGGTACAAAATGCATGGCAAAAAAGAAGAGGTCTCTGGGAACATATGCCTCCAGGTGTAGGAGTCCCAGGCAGAGAAACACCGAGGTATAAGATAGCTAAATATTTAAATGGTCCTCATTTCTGCAGCACGCAAGCACTTGTCACGCAGTGGTTGTACTAAAGAGAGAAAAAGGAATTTACCATTTTATGATACATCAGCTGGCTACAGTTTCACATATGAAGAAAACAGAGTTTGTATTTCTCAGAGCGTGAGTCTGCTTAGCCTACTATAGTTTTTAATCTTACCAAACTCAACGTGAAGAATATATTGTGGCAAACTGTTACACATCTTACCTGTCTATTGTGTACAGAAGATTAACTCTAATTAATAGGGTTGGATCTATGTGCTAGTCAGATATAAAAATTCTTTGACAATAAAATTTGATGATTGATTTTCACCTTGTGCTATATCTTTAAAGAGATTACCCTTGACAACATTTAGGAGATATTCCAATAGAGCCCAGGTACTCTTCCCCATTCTTAAGCACAAAGCAAACTGTGCTGCCTGATTACAGAGCCTTACTCTGGAACACTACTTAAGCTGCAAAATGTGGAAAGAGATTCCTACCAGCTGAATATGTGTCTATAAACAAAGAGAGGGCTAACTACTAATCCAAGTACCCCAGGAATGACTTGAAAAAGGTTTTCCTCTAGCAAAATAGAATGGTTTGGATTTTCTTTTCTAGCAAATGATCACAGGCAATGAAAATTATGGCACTGAGCACTTTTGAAACACCAGCAGTTCCTGACTCAGTGCATTGCATTGTTGTGATGTCAGGAATGAGCCCCAGGAAGGCTTTCAGTGGCACTGCAGCCATGCTGCTCTAAGTGCTTACTGCTGACTCTGGTGCAGATGAGCCCAAGATACATGTGAGCAGAAAATCAATTACAGAAACTAGAGACTGGGGAAGGGAGAAAAACAAGTCTCCAGTTATCAAATACCTTTCAAACAACTGTACACTCACAAGCCAAGAACATATTTTCCTGCCAACTTTAAAAAATATTCCTTTTGATTTGGATGACAAAACTGGATTATGTTTTCTATTAGGTGTTTATGGTGCCTAAGGAGGACATGAGTGCCCAAATTACTGGTTTGTGCCCAAGAAAAAGTAGCTCAACACACACATTGTCCCTCAACCATATGTGAGCAGGACTAATGCAAAGATAAATGTGTAATATCTGATGTGGGATTTATTTCTCCAGCAACACCTGCATTCTGCTCTTCACCTGCTCCAAAAGGAGGTTAACAAGGGCTCCAAAATGGAAATTCTGGTCCCAGCTCTGTACCCTCCCTCACCAGATGCAGCAGCAAAATCTCTTTGATGTCAATAGAAAGAAAATAAACTACACTGTTTGTTGGGAAGTTCATACTGCTGTATTCCAGATACTGTGAAAACCCACCTGGCCTTCTGTGGAGGGTTTCTCTCCTTTATTATTTACCAGCACAAAACAGCTCTTTCAGACCCTTCCTTTGCAGTGGAATGGATGAAAAGCATGCGGTGTGTCTCCAGCATGATCAGAGCACAAATCACCTCACCTGTTTCTAATTGTTTATAAAGTAGGTGCTTGTGCCTGATGCAGCAGGCTAGACTCCAGTCATTAGAGAGGAACAGAGGCTTCACTAATCTGAAATCAGATGTCAGCCTCAGGGTGACACCAATCATGCCCCAGCAGTGCTTATGTCTCTCCAAGGACTGCTAAGTATGTCTAGAAAATGAGCTTAGACTTTGAGCAGTCACAGTGCACTCATCTATGGTCTACCATGTTCTCCACCAATTTATCTTCCATTTTCATGGACATTGCTACTGAGAGCCCTGTTTTTCTTGCATCCTTACTATTTTTAGCCACAGTTTTAATAACTTTTGACATTATCTACATCCAGGTTCCATTATACATCCAGCTTCCATTTTCCCTGAAACTACCCACTTTTCGAGACATCCCTCGACAAAGGTAGTTGGTAGTGGTTAATCTCACATGTCAGCTTGGAATCTAATATAATTTGATGAGTGCACACCATGTCTCAAAATCTTGAAATGCCAATGAAAATCAGTTACTTTCTGCATGCAGATGAGTAGGCCAGTGGAAGAAACACACTACAACCTGTCTCCATATCACATCCAGCTTGGCTCTAGCATTTGCAGATGATGTTAAATCCTAAGGAGGATCACCAAGCTGATAATGAAGGACTTCCGAAGAACAGAGGGAAACAATGCCTACTTTTGATGTAACAGTCTGCAGGAGTGGAGGAGCTGTGAAAGACAGCCTCTGGATATTTCTGTACCAAAACAGATCCAGGAAACTGATAGCGAGGACACAGAAAGGATCAAAAGATTTTACAGCTATTACCTTCTGCTGCTTTTCAACTTGTTTCCAATATTTTATCTCAAAATATTAATCTCATTTCTAATAAGAATGCTGTCCTTGTTAAATATATGTATTTTAATCAATTACATGCTGAAAAGGCTATGGGAGGATGTAAACCAGAAAGCACAGTAGACAAGCAGTTAATTCATACTGTTGGAGCATCCTTGGTATGTGAAGGTTTATGACGTGAACATTTAACATTTCAACACAAAGATAAGAATTTATGTTTTACAATTGCTTAGAGCATTGCATATGTGCTTCCTGGCTTTACTAAAAACAAGCTTAATACAAAGGCCCAATATTACTACTATGGATGGAAACTTAATGTCTGCTGAAGCCATTGACCTAATTAAATATATAGAGCTACCTAAATGTATTAACGAAGGTCTACCTTTGAAAATGATATTGCAATGCCTATTTGAGGATATAAAACATGCTCCCACACACACATGGAGTATCAGTGACACTGATGAATGAGTATTAGCATTTCAATGATGAAATGAGGAGACATGAGTGAACACCACCTGATACTGTAAATAAGCATGCTTCAGAGAGAGGAGGAATAATTTTCTGTCTACAATCTAATCATGACCTCAGTCCTGACCTGAAAAGACCACTTTCCTTAGTGATTAGATCAGAGATAATCCCACTGTGGCATGCACCCAGGTGTGCTGAACTGAGCTGAAGTGGTTATGTGACAAATGCTGAATTTTTAATATTCAAAAGCAGGACCGGGAATATCTTGCAAACTAAACTCATTTTGGGCACAGCAAGAATCCATTATTTTTAACTCTGTTAACCAACCACACCTGAATTTCATGCAGCATATTTTAATACCTTATCAAGTGTTCCAATTTACTAGGTTTTCTATAAATATTATTCATTACAAGAACTGCTTTGTGATCTTTAAAACTCTGGTCATTCAAGAAGATATACATGGTGCTTTATGTGACCAGACAAATAGTATTTTGCTGATACAGGCACTGTAATGGAAATTCACAGTCCCAAGATGAGCCTTGCAAAGACCAAATACCATGGTCACAATGCAACTATTGTTATTACCTAAACTTGTTCCATATAAAAGTATATTTCACCTCTTGATGCAGTTATCCATCCCTGCCAACTCAGCTACACAATTTTCAACTGCCTGACTTGAGACCTTTTTTTAAATTCATGCACAACAATAATCTTTGATCCCCAGCAGTAATACACGTCAGGACCTGAAATGCTTATCCTTAAAGCATGAAGAAGAAAAGAACTAACCACATGCTGCAATAGAGTGAACAGAGCGATCTCCTACTGTCATTCAGGAGGACTGTGTTCTCAAGCAAACAAAAAAAAGGCATCTTTTAAGTCTCAGGTCTCAGCCAGACAAGATAGCAACATGAATCTGTAGTAATACATAAAGGTCTAAGGTTCAGCAGACAGTGTACCCTGGCTCTAAAATCAAGGATGAGCACAATGGTAGCAACTTGTTGCAGTACCTTGATCCTACAGCTGACTGATCCCACAGACTGAGTGGATTGGCAGACCCTGAATCCCTCCCTTTCCTGCACTGACCCACAGGGCCATGGACCTGCCTTCTGCCACGTGCAGAAACTGTAAGCCTGCTGCTGGATGCAGACCTGACATTCATATTCCCACACAGAATCATGGAATCGTTAAGGTTCGAAAAGACCTCCAAGACCATCAAGTCCAACCTTCAACCAAACACCACAATGCCAACTAAACCACAGTGCTAAATCCAGTCATTTCTTGATCACTTCCAGGGATGGTGACTCCATCACCTCCCTGGGCAGCCCATTCCAATGTTTGTCCAACCTGAACATCCGCTGGCACAGCTTGAGGCTATCTTTGGTGTTTATTAGCATTTATTCATTGAGATGCTTCCAGGTGTAAATACCTGGCTACTGCAATGGGATTTTGCACACCCCTATTCTACCAAAACATTTAAAAGTAGTAAATGCTCTTTCAAGAGTCTCACCCATGCAGCAGCATTCAGGTCTGATGAGAACAGTTTTCAATAAGTGGTCACAAAGTGGTTTTATTTTAAATGTCACTGTCATAGTTGCACAAGACACATCAATTGTGATGAAGCATCTCCCATCTATCTGTTCTTAGGGTCAGGTTTAAGAGACACAAGCTCATCTGAGATGAATTAATACATATCTTTTTTAGGTACAGCAATTTCTCCTTATTTTGCACTAGCCATCAATTTGGTTTCAATATTACACTTTGTCACTGGATGGGTCCAGAGATGGGTGCACTCTCAGGAAAGAACTGAAGCAAGTGAACTGACTTGTGGTGCACTTCTGTATACCAATATAAGCACTGAGCAATGGCAAGCTGAAATTTTAGGTACCTAAAAAATTATACCAAAGTACCATTCTTCTCACCATAGCTCAGGCTTGCCAGGCACAGTATTTTGTACCATATATATTGTCTCTGTCATATCAATGTGAAAAGAAAGCTAAGTTCAGAAATATTGATGACGTCTGGGGAGGAAGCACTTCTCGCTCCATACTTCAACTCTGCTGCTGACCTTCCCTCTGGCTCTGCATCCTTTGAACTACTCTGAATTGTTTATCAAAATCACAAACAAGTCAATTGCATTCTTAGAGCATAAAGCTCTGAGCCTTGATTACATGTGCAGGAGGAATATTTACTTTTTAATCAGGGTTGACTGTGGGGTGTGGAGGTAAGGCTATTTTGAAGATTAATTAGTTAGCATTTGTACATTGCTTTGAAGATGTGAGATACTAAGTATTTTTATGGCACACAGCTAATGGCCTTAACTCTTTCAGTAATGCTGATGTCAAGGCCTTGAAAAGTGGCCCATCTGAGCTGTTTTTATGTAAACCTTTGGAGGCTGTATCGATGAAACGCAAAGACAGAATTTTCAGGTTTGGTCCCAAACCCTCTTCCATTTCTGCCAAACCCTGCCAGACAATGATACATTTTGAAAACATCAGTAGAAGAGGCAGGCAGTGGGATAACATACACTTTTATATCCTTCTGATTCAGCATTTGGGCTTGACAAAGATGAGTGGCTTACATGTTACAAATGTGGTACATCTGTTGTCATGACACTCCGCTGAGGAAAACTATGAGTTTCCATGTTCATTTTGCAGATGAGGTGCTCTGAAAACCTCTGGATTTTTGAAAATTTGGACCTTTCTCCTATCCAGGTGGCTAAATCCCACAGTGGGATTCAGGTGCACATTTTCTGGATCTCAGCCTGTGTGTCTTGCACAAGGTCAAGCACAGATCATACCTATACTGCAAAGGGAGAAAAGAGTTCCAGGGTGCTCTAACCACTGCTTCATTCCTCCTTTCCTATAACAGACAGCTGAGCTCCCATGTTTTGCATTAGGACAGTCCTTTTAAAATAAGAGTTAAGGAGTTTAGCTTTATTTAGTCTCATCAAAAGTCAAATCCATGCAGAGGATCTGAGGTCACATAAACACAATCCCTTTCTTAGGCAAGCACAGAATGTAAAATCACAGGGGATATTCAAACTTTGGGACGTACCAACTGCATCCCTTTTGTATACCCCACAGCAGCTGGCCAGAGCACAGCATCAAACCCCAGGAGGAAAATGGCTATTCTGACAGCCACAATACTGGTGTGCATCTGCCACTGTGAGAAGGGGAGATTATGAAAGCAGGAAAAACAATAAAGGTGGCACACTGGTGCCAGTCTGATATTCCAAGATCCATCCTCACGAAAGTTAAGAGGCCTCTTGGCATATGGCTTCAGCTGAGACCATGGGTAAAATAAAACCCTAAGGTCTCCAGCTGAAAATACAAATGACAAACAAAGAGAAATTTCTAGAGGAGAGAGAATGGAGTGAGCCACCATGCATATAACTGGCATTTAAAATCAGAAAACAAATGGGAATCTTGTTATCATCAATTATGACAAAGCATAATGTCACATAAAAGCTCAAAAATGTAAGAGACAAGGTCCTTTGACTAAATATGCTCTAGCTGCATCCAGCACAAATTACACAGGCTGGAAAACTAAGCAGATTCTTACAGGATCAGGTATTATGCAAAGTGTTCAGGATTTGGGTTAATGAATACAGTGTTCTCCAGATGTTCCATCATTGTTCCAGAGTGGGAGGAAAACTGGCTGCAGACCAAATCAAATTTTTATACTCCTCTTAGATAGTGCCAGACACTAAGATTTCACCAATATAACATCTGAGGCACAGAGACAATGAACGCATCATGGTTGGATAACCCTATATTCGATCCATTTTGCTGAAGACAGGACAAATAAACTAAGAATCAGAACATTCAATGAGTCATATCAAAGGTATAAATTGAAAGCCAACACTTGTACTGCATATAATCTAGCTGAAAAAGAATTTATAGTCTGGAATTTCCCATTTAAACATGCTGCTGCTTCTTGCAGATATACTCCAAGAGCTGACTTTAAACACTGCCAGTCCTTTCAAGTTGGGTTTTCTGCTTATTTTATAATATCTTTAGGATGCACATTCTTCTCCAGAGTAATGGAGAGTTTGAGAAAAGAAATTAATTGCTAAAAATGCCTAGTATGCTTAGAAAAAGTGCACCATTTAGTGTTTACTAAGGAGCTAAAAATCAGCTTAATTTTTTTAAATATATCATTCTGTTTCTGTTAACAGAATTAAACAAAGTTTCTGGGATGTGCAGAAACAGACATTACTAGAGACAAAAAACATAACACTCTAGAAATGCCTAAGAGGTGATGACAAGAATAAAGAGTCAACATCTACACTGGCCAACAGAAACCCACCACAAGAAATAAACCAAGCTTTTAAAATAATACACAGAAATCAATAATCATTTGCAACTTCATCTTGAGCACATAGCTGATCCACATGCTGAGCAAGAGGAAAACTGATTTCAGGGAAAAGGGTGTACTTGGGGAATGACTTTCAGTTTTGAGGCTTAAAAGCAGGATGAGGTCTGCAACTGCAAAGCTAAGATCCTGTTCAGTTATACTAATCAGACTTGGTCCACACTTGTGCTTAAACTGGTTTAAGCCCAAAGGATTTTGTGTGTGTACGTGTGTGCTTGCTATGGGTACACATCCATGAGACCTAAACACCCGCAGAGATGTTTTTTACGCACTCTGAAAGCAGGTCAGCAGTGAGCATTCATTGGGCTGAAACAACATTAAACTACAAAACATTCCCTGCCTGGTGCTGCTGAGGATTTCAGTTTTGTGGCACAAGCAAGTATCTGGGAGCACTGTAGATATATTCACTACAAGTATTTGACGTGCTGCTTCATAGGTGGCCTTTCTCTACTGGCACACATCTGGGGGTCGTACAACAGGAGAGAAAACAAAAAAGGAAGAAGATGCCATAGGACTGCTGCCCAAGAATAGATCCTGGCTGGGGTCCTCTTAAAGCCCAAGGGTTGTGCCAGGGATGCAGGAAAAACTTCCGTAGCTTTGGGACACAGCTGAACCTGGAGGCAGGGAGCTGCTGCATCATGGTGGATTGGTACACGAGACAGGAGGTGTGGGACAGCTGACTGAACAGCATGCATGGAGCACAAATCAAACTCGGCTTGTGCTAAGCTTCGGGCTGCATCTTCTCTAGATTCAGCAACAACCTGGATCAGGACAGTAAGAATTAAAATATAGTCACACCCTTGAGAATTCACAGAAATGTATCTTGTTTGAGTACATCAATACTGAAATTCATCCAGAATATAGTGCTTACAGGATATTCCCTTATAAACCATACCTAACCAAACAAAACAAAATAAAACAAATTTAAAGACACCCACCCAAAATGTTTAAACTTTAAGGAGACCAAGAAATTCTCACCTTCATTTATTTCAAACCTTTCACTTCTCAAGTTGCAGAAACAAGTCATGTAAGTGAAACAGTATTGACTGTTTCTTAAAGGGAAAAATCATTTGCATAACACAAAGTAATAGTTTCGTAAAGCCTATTTCTGTGTGTGTAACAAGGTAGCAAGTTGATAAAGAAGGTGCTGTAGACTTAGAAATTCAGACTTCAGGTCTTGTTGACAGTAGGTGAAAACCTTGAACTGTATGTATTTACCTGGGGAATATCTTGCCTTTTAAGCATAAAGCATGTTCTCTTCTGCCTGCATTTGCCTAAATAGACCTTGAATTTCCATTTAGTTCTAGATTGTTGGTTTATTTCTTTTTAAGTACTTATTTACAAATTAGACTTACTGAGAGTAAACTATCAGAGGAGGTACACTCCCCTCTCTTCAAATGTATGTGATAGATCTAATTATTTTTCTGTAAAACTACAAACAGCCCTCTAAATAATGACAATCATTAGAAAACATTAGGGTCTGTCACTTACAATCTTTGCCAACTGCTGATAACATTTTATTACTGCTTAGAAAGGTTGATTAAAGCTTGTAATAGATTTAGTGAGGGTGAAAGATTAACAAAAAGGTATTTATGATAGAGACACTAAAACATAATATGTTCTCAGTAAACACTCAAAAAAAACCCATCCCTGTGACATTTATAGAGGTTGCTCAAGATGTGTTTCATCTGCACAATGAAACCGATAACAAGTTCCTACATGCTGGGAGAAAAAAAGACAGAAAGGGAGAGGAGCACATTACCTTTGTATGTCTCATGTCAAAGCAAGTGAGAAAGTGCTCTTCAAAAATAAACGATCTGAAACCCCTGAAGGAGCTCCTGGGAGTGCTCTTTGACCATTTGGACAAACTCCTTTGAAATTACAGCAATGAAAAATTAAAAACCAGGCTGGATAAAAAAGTAGTGTCTAAGGGGTGCCTATGCCTGGCCTTGGCCTCAGCCCACCTCCCCTCACCCCAGCATTGGGCGACAGACACTGGTGGGGCACTGCAGAGCACAGCAGCTGAATGCAGCCTAACTGGCACTCTCTGACAGGCTGGCAAGATGGACATCCAGGTTTTCCTCTTGCTCACCTTTAACTGGGAGAAGGTGCTGCCAACAGCAGCCCAGCACATTTCAGTATGGAGAGGTTACTAAGGATGGAGAGAACTGCAAGAGCATTTGGAAGCAGCCACGTCCTCCAGTGACCAGCAGTGAGCCAGTCATCCTCTGGAGATGCCAACCTTGCAGTGCATGGCAAAGGCTCTGAGTGGCTGGTGCCTCAGGTGAGAGCATGCATTCCTGTGGCCTATTACAGTCTCCCTCAAACATCTGATCATTTATCCATTCATAGGGGTTACTTGCAGGTACTAATTTAATGGACAGCAGGATCAGCCTGCTCCTCGTTTCAGAACAGCCTCTGCTGAGGTCAGCTGTGAAGGACCTGGTGCAGACCAGAAGCAGGTGCCCAAACTCAGCATTACAAGGCCAGGCCAAGGATGTGAATGCAGGTGCCATGGAAGAGAGCTTCAGCTGTCCTAGCTCAGTCCTGACTTTCATCTGCCTGCTCTGCCTCTCCCTACCTCCCTAGTCAAGGAGATGGATCAGGAGGGTTCATCTGGTTTCCACAAGCCTGCAGCTCACCTTTGTGAAACAAACAGAGTTCTATTCCAACAAGATGTGGTGAATCACAGGATGCTGAGCACGCACAGTTGGACATCAGGGAGCAGGACAAGATACCAGAAGTGATCTGGAGCAGACTTTGGGAGGACTAACTGGTTCAGACTGCCTACCTTAAGGCAACACAGAAGGACTAGATAATCTGGAAGGGTCTTTTCTGACTGGATTCTGTAACACCCTCCATAGATAATCTTCTTTGGTTTTTTGAAAACAATGGGCCAATATTTAACAGCACTCCACAACTGACTACCTGACACCAC
The DNA here is from genome assembly GCA_013399195.1 of Dicrurus megarhynchus. Lineage (NCBI taxonomy): Eukaryota > Metazoa > Chordata > Aves > Passeriformes > Dicruridae > Dicrurus > Dicrurus megarhynchus. Next base: position 288,656 of record VXAD01002549.1, on the reverse strand, counting down.
AAAAATCATTTACTGGGAATAAATGACCAACCAGATCCCAGTCAAAACCAAACACGTTTAAAAATAAAAATTATGTCTGTGCTGGGCATGCCTTGACAAATCTATAGCCAAATAAACATACACAGCCTGAAAATACATTAATGTGTGGCTCATCAGAGAGGTCAAACTATGGTGAAGCAGAATGAGCTTGTGGTTAATCTGAGCAGAGAGGCACTGTCTGCAGCCTGTGAAAATGTTAGTACATTAAAGCTCTGCAAAGTGGATGATAGATTATAGATCCTGTGAATGCAAGTTAGCCTGCCCCAAACCATTCCTCAAATGCACTACACAGGCAACACTCATTTCAGGGATGACTCACAGCTTTCATGTTGAAAAGTGGAAAATTATTTTTAATGTCAAGTGATGGTCAAAACTAAGGCTGTTAGTTATACCAGAAGATGTAAACCCAAATCTGTCTCAGGTTTAACTGTAATCTACTGTGTCACAGCCAACACATAGCTCAAACACAACTTCTGAGATTAGGTTATATAGTGCACTTTTTCCCTCATTCTTTCATACACTGGAAATGAATAAAGCCTGAAAAAGGTTTTCCGGGCTATATAAAGATACACAAAGAGCAATAAGCGTAAACAAAAATCTCATGTTTATGTGTTGATGTAGTGAGTCAGAATAAACATGACGGCTTTACCTGAGAAGTTAGAGTCTGAAAACAAATGTCTTATGTTTGGCAACAGGCACAGAAGATTTTTAAAAGAAACACCAAAAATAAACTTAGCAACATACTTTACAACTCCCACAGGTAAGCCTCATTCACCCAAGCAGACGCACCAAAGTCAAGAAAAAATCAGAATCCTGTAATGCTGGGTGCTGAGCATCCCTCAGGCCCTGTATCCCACATGCTGCCTGTATCCCACACAGCTGCCACCTGAAACCTGCCCCTACAGGGCTAACCTCTTCAGACAGCAATCATTGTCCTGAAAACAACAAGAAGTTAGAAGTTCAGCAAAGGCTGGCACAGTGAGCTAAACCCACAGAGACCACATAGGAAAGAAAGAGACTGGGATAGGCACAGTTATTTATTTCCAGCCTTTATACACTGGACACCAGCTCAGGCAGGATGTGACATACAACACTATGGCCAGGACTTGAACCTTATCAGAAGTGCTGGTGTGAAGCTGTCAGCCTCCTCTACCTCTTTGGTAATTCTGTTCTGATCCCTGTGACACCTGAATTCCTTATGTATGATCCAGAAAGATGATTTTCTACCAGGTTAACAAGGAAGACAAGGGGATTGTGAAAGACACTGCTAACCCTTGATTGTGGTAATGGAAAGTTAATTCCACAGAGTCTAAACCATTTTGGAGTAGACAATGGATAGAGTACTTCCACCTGGCAGAAATTCCAGTTTGACTATGACAAACCTAGCCATGGAAGAAATAGAGGGAAGTTTTGAAAGCTGGATATTATGAGTAACATACATTTAATCAAAGAATAGCTAAAAGATCAGAAGAACCATGAAAGCCATGAAAACTTCCATACTGTCAGGGTCTGAACAAAGCTAAATATTCTGAGTTGTAGTTCATCAGCTGTGAAAGCAGAAGTTTAGCAGAATGGGTTGGATTTAGTAGGATGTCTGGCCCTAACCTCACATAGAAGCAATATTTCATATTTTACCTCCCAGTTAGAAGGTACCACAACACAAATTCACGTCAAAAACATTGGTCTTTTGTCTGTATCTCCTTGATTCAATAAAACTATAATGGTGAGGTATTCCCCCCTTGAATTTAAAACCAAAGGTTAGCAAGCCAGAGGTTAAATCAGGAGTTTTTAATCAAGACTCTGCTCCTGAGTGCCAAAGCATTATGTTTCCTTCTAGACTGGGACACAGCTGCATAGGCAGAGCTATGGCTTGTACTAACCACAGTCAGAGAAATGGCATCCTGTTTCTTTTTATTTTTTAATAATGTAGTCATTTTAGGAAAATATGCTGAAATAAATACATTCAAGAAGCAACAGAATAATTGCCCTTCCTAGGGCTGTGAACTCTAATTTTTGCCTCTTCTAGTGTAGTATCATTTCTTACACCTCAGGTATCACACATTCACACATTCACTAATGGTGTGTCTCAGGCTGAGGAAAGGGGAGGTATAACATGGTTCTCTGTGTGTTATATCTGGTGGGGTTTATTAGAAAATAAAGGACTCTGTGTTATACCTGGTGTTTTTTGTTAGAAAGCAAATTAAACCTTAATTCCCCAAATTTTACCAGCTAAATGACATGGGGATTATTTTATCCTTCACTGAGTTCAGTTTGGCATCTTTTGAGGTCAGTGAGAGTTTTTTCATTGAATGTTGACATACATCATAATGAATCAATAATTATCCACAGTTGTTTGATAGATGGGACCTCTGTTATATTCCACAGATATTTAGAGAATTTTCTGCTATGAGCATTTTCTGCTACTTTCATATTTTCCTACTGCCCTGTGTGAACACTTTCTGATTATTGCCCAATTTCCAGCAGAATTTTTTTCTCTTTAATGGAAGTGATCATTCTTCTAGAGATGTTTCCTTTCTTTTGGTGGCATCTAGGCTGCTGACAAAGTCTATGTTCTTTGAGGAGTCAGGGCTCCACACCTGCTACCCTTAGGGTGGGAATAAGCTTCCTAGAAGGAATCACTGCTGGAGGTGATGGGATGAGCACTGGATGGTAAAACTCCTTCATCCCCAGCCCAGGGAGTCCCCTGCCACTTCTGGGCCCAGTCCCTATGGTGTACTTGCAGCATCATCCCTCAATATAACTCACCATTCATCTTCTTCCACTTCTGCTCGAAATGTCAAAAAGCTGAAAAAAAATTGGTGGCCCTATTACTATTATTTCTTGAGGAAAAATCATTTAATTTGAAACATTTCCTCATTATTACTTTCTTTCTCCAAGTTCCTTTAATTTCATGAGTTAAGAGTACATAATTTTAGTTCCTGACCTTGAAGGAAATCTGATTCATCAGCAAAAATTTTATCTATCTCCCTCTTGCACACACATAGTACAGAAGCATATTGGTCAGAAATGAACAGAAGAATGCATATGCCTATCAAAGATGCTCAGGCCTGCAGGAACTACCAAATATCTTTCTACATACAAGAGGCAGAGCTCTTCAGGGAAAGCTAAAGCATGTCAGCTGCTTTTCTATGTGGTCCCCCACAGCCCTGGAAAGGAGCACAAAACTTGAGGTTCAATATGCTTTTTGACCCCCTGTGTGTGCACCAGACCTCCCTGCCTTGTGCTGACCAACCAAATATTTTACATTAGTATAGTTTTCCTACTTTACCAGTTGCCTTTCTGTCCCACAGTGTGCACAGGTGGCAACTTCTGTCAATATGGGAGATCATGAGGACTTAGATGTTACTATGCTGTGCCTATATACCAGTTTTCAGAATAGGTTTTTATGCTAGCCAACATTAAAAATCATGGCACAAGCCAAGTCAAAAGCAAAGGAAAATACTTATTTATAAAATTCAAAATAAGCAACAGAGTTGAAGAGATTTTTAACATATGGTGGGCAAAAAGGCAAGAAAATTTTCTCCAAAAACAAGTCCAAGAGGCCCACCATTATCTCTTTCCTTCTTGTTTCACCTTGTATCTAACTGCCAAACAAGATCTAAACTGCAGCTGACCCACAGGGACAGTGTCTCAGAGTTGCTGTACACTCTCCACTCTTTATATCTCCACAAATATATATTCGCAGAAGGGCAATTGCAACCAAGGAAGAAGGCTAACTTAGAACCCTGTACTCCTGCTTGGACTTTTGCATGAAGTTCAAATTCATCTCCCCTCCTTCATTCAGGTGTTGGCTTCAATGTCATCTCCCTGGATTATTTACTGACCTAACATTTTCAAATGCAAATCTCCCTTCAATAGGCCAGGTGCAAATATCTCTTATCCTTTACTATCAGTAAATCATTAATCCACAGAGGAGCAGAACACTCCCACTTATCAAGACAAATCTCAGTGTGAAGCTTTTCCAGGCTCCAAATTTCTTATTTTAAATCAGTGCATAGATAGACAATCACAGCTGATTATAACATTTAAAGCATGACCTGTGCTTTTGGGGAAGAGGTCTGTGGGGTGGTTAATGAATTCCAGCTTCTCCCTGAGCATTACCATGAGCCCAGTGTGACATGACCACCAGGACTGGAGCAAAAGCAGAAAGAGTCCTTGTTGTCAAGTGTAAGAGGGACAAGCATTTAATAGCTCTTCAGAGTTTTAGGCTACAGGAATCCACGGCATCTGCCACAAAGGACCTGAATAGATGTATTCTTCCACCAGATTCTGACATAAATTTATTAACACAACTTGACAAAAGGGGGAAAAGCCACAGTAGAATCTAAGCCTAAGAATGTCTTAAGCCTCAGTGACTCCGAGTCACCTTATAAAAAATGCCAGGAAGTCAGATGGGCCGCTGACTTGCAGGCAACCCTCAGACGGCCCAAGACCACAGCTCCTGCCTGACGTTGACCCAGGGCAGGTGTGCTGAGTATCAAAAAGCAAACCCTGCTCGGCTGTGCCCGCACCGGCGCCTCAGCCCCCACACATCACCTGGCCCCGCTCCAGAGAGCAGTTATCTGAAACCAGACCCTGCTCCGAGGCATGCTGAATGTGGAACTGCAGCGCTGAGTCACTCTGTTTGGGGCTGCCCCCACATTTAAAAACATTTTGGTTATTGATCTAAAGATTCATGACTCACAGGCTCAATATAGCGCTGGTTTTAAAAGACTGCCTTGTTCTTGGAAGTGACACATATGGTCTCCTCAGGGCAGCCACCCTCCTCTGCGACACCTGCTTCCTCAGAAGAAACTCCACAAGGAGTTGAAGAGCTGCACAAAAATTAAGTAACAAGGGAAGTGAGCTGTGCAGCTATCACTCCATCCATACACCCTTTTCCAGCCTGCAAGGATCAGATATGGCAACGTTATCCATTCTGTAGTGCATCACAGAGGATTACTATAATGTCTTCTCTCACTTCCCAGGAGATGAATCTGAGATCTCCGGGACCGTAAGGGATCATTCACTATGTGAAACTGTCTAATTGAACAGCTTTAGACCAAAAGAAGAAATCAAATTGGACTCTATAAACCTAAAAATGTGACCTTGACCTAAGGAAGCACTCTCTAAAGACACAGAAATAATTAGGCGCCAAACTTCAAGGATCTCATCAAATTCATATATGGAAGCAGAAGCAGCTGCAAGTGACCTTATTGGTGCTCAGTCATGTTCATAAAGTACAAGAGTGTACTCTTTCATTGTGCTCTAGCATACTTTCCTTGCCTGGGGAAATTCATTTTGAATGTGTGATGTCTCTTTGAATTAACTGGCACGAGTTTTGTAATCAAGCACTGTTGAGCCAACAGGAAGACAAGGACTTATGGTATTTTAGTGTGGAATACACACAAAAAAGCCAAAAAAATTGGCCCAATATGCTGTAAAAGACCACAATACATGCATTCATTCATACGAAAATTAAGTATATAATCGCATGATGAGCAAAGGACTTCATATGATGGTATACAAATTTAAAACACATACAACCCTATTTAAATAAACTGCACACTCTGCTAGATTCCAAAAAAGATGAAGTTACAATAATTGTCACTTTCAGTTTTATATAATTTTCCAAATAAAAATGTGAGAGTTGCCATTAACTAGCACTGACAATGCACATACAGTACACACATTTGTCAATTTCATTAACCTTCCAAATTAGGTATTCACAGGGAGCTAATGGCAGCATAACACATCATTACAATATTCAATGCAATTTCATGGATATTATGTATAGGGAGAAATTTTAGGCTCTCTTGTTCTTACAGCTGTTAGAAAATATTATACTTTGCAAATATCACATTAGTGATCGGCAAATGCTAAATAGCAGAATCTGAATAGCTTGAATTATGTCCCTCTCTCCCGCCTCTCCTCATCAGGAATGGGGGTTGCCTCTATTTGTGTCATATTTGGCCGTAAGTAAGAAGTACAAATCATCTGCCTGGACTTTCCACCCTCCTCACCATTGCTATTATAGCTTCCACAGCCCGAATTAGGATCCACTAGGTTTGCTCTTAATTTACCCATTAACTTTCTTGATGACCTTGGGCAAATCACTTAATTTCTTGCATCTGCAACAATTTCTTCTTCACAGGGCACAGTGCAGATAAAATCTGTTATGGATCATGAGGGACTGAAGTACTGGTAGAAGGGTTGATTTCCTCCTCATAACTCATAAGGGAGTTTTACTACAATGGAAAGAGGAGGGCTTCCAGCTGGAAATGAGAGTGGGAAGGCACTGGGTGTGAGAAGTAGAATGTGGGCATGTGGGCGAATAAGAAGAAAACAACAGATACTTTGAATTATCTAAATTAACGTTTATTTGGTGACGAGGTGGGAGAAGACACTCAGAAGAGAACCAAAATGAAAGGATCTTAAGTAAAAGTATTCTCAGAAAGTCAGAACATGGGGGAAAGTAACTTTGTGGCGCACAAAACAGAGAGAAGGGTCATAGGATTGTACACCTCAAAAAATAACATGTCCTTATCATCAGGAAATGAATATGAAAGGAAAAGATTGTCCTGCAAGGCCAGAAGAGGACATAAATGACAAAAAACAGATTTTTCAGTTTTGATGCACTTTAAAGGGTCTTCTTTTCTAGGCCTCTGAATTCCTCAAACCAGTCATATTTAAGTAAAGTCAGCAGGACTGAACCTCATGGAAAATGCTCTAGTTTGAGCAGAAAACCCTTAATTCTAAGACTTTTGCCTCTTTTGAATTAGAAAGCATTTAAAAAAACAAATAAGGCATAGGAAATTTTCAATATTTTTCCTTCTCATCAGCATTAAAGTGTTTAAAAAATAAAAACCATCAGCAGTCACGTTATGGCAAAATAAACACACAGCTATGTGTAATCTAGGAAAACAACAAATTCCCATGCAAGCCATCCACTACAGAAATGGTCAGGGTTACCCAAAGCAATTTTAATTGAGATTTGCCTTTCTGCTTGATGTTGCTTTCCCTGCACACAGAGCTCAGCATAGGACCTGTTCACCTTGTCAAACAGGACTAGAGCTAACTGCCCCTATAGCATTCCCTACCAAAGGAAAATGGAGTTCTCCGTAGGTGGCAGCATGGTGGGCAGTGCTAGCACTGTGCTTCTAACCCAGTTGGCTATGTTGCATCTTAAAATATCTGAGGTTCTCTATTCATGGGAAATACTTTGGATGGACCAGCTCCGCAACAGCCAGCTCGTGTTAATTTGAATCACTTTGGTTTGCTTTTCTCACTGTTGCTCTCACTGCCAAGGGCTGTCAAAACACATTGTCCTGCTTTCAGAAAAGAGCCACATACTGTGTCATGGAGAGATACAAAACACAGCTGATAAAACTGCGCAGAAGAGTTCAGCTGTCTTCCCAGTCTACGTATTTAAATAGCATTCTCCTATAGAAGTGAAGCAGTTTGTACATTAATTTGTCTTTCTTCCCCTCCATATGGAGCACCTGCTTCACTTAGCCACCTCATTTTGTATTTAGATTTTTTCTTTTAGTTTAGTTTCCATTTTGAAGACTTCAGTACCAGAAAAGTGAGCTTTTAACCTTCTTCCTCTCAGAAGAGTTAAGTTACCCATCCAGTCAGTTCTGGGGCTTTAAAAAGTGGTACATTGGCATTTTATTGCTCAGTGTCTCAACTTCCTATTGTAACACACAGAGAAAATATAGAACAAAATGGGTGACTCTGCATCTCCAGTAGTATGTAGAAAAAAACAAAGTAATGTTCCATCTTCTTTAAATTCTGGCCAGCGCAAAACTGTCTGATAACTAGGGCAAAAGAATTTAAAATAGCAAACTATATAAAAATAACAAAATAAATAGCAACATTTTTCTAATAGTTGGAGATTTACCACGGACAGAAAAAGAGCAATCTTTGACACAGGAGAGAGGGAATATTTTTAATAAGTTGCTGTGCCAATTTGGCTTGTTATTCCTATGCATGAAGTATCCTGGTGTCCTTTAAATTAAAAAAAAAAAAAAAAAGGGAAAAAAAGTTCAAGCCGGACAGAAGTGCCAGCAAATGTTATAAGCCAGTGGATAGTGGGTGGGTGGTGTGAAAACGTTTCATAACTGCTAACAGCAACCCTGTTGTGAACCAAACAGCTGTGCACAGAACACAGGTGTGCTGCACAACAAGGGCTATTCATGCCTTCCCACAGGGCGCTGGCCAGGTTTGTGGAGCCACAGCTGACCACATAAAGCATCGAGGATGGAAAAGGCTGGGAGTGAAATGTCCACTAAAAGTGTAAACACCGGACGCCACACAGGCACACACACACACACACGAACATTTTTAGCACATTTTGCTCACTGCTGTAATGAAAAGTGGTAAGGAAAGCCTCCTCTACTGCGGGAAGCAGAGAATATAATGCCATAGGAAGTTAATAGGAATGTTATGTGCATGAAAAAATAGGCAAATAAAACAGAATTGGAATATGGCACAAGCCAAAATATTCATAATTTAACTGAACATGTTGTTCCAATAAATTCTTTCCTCAATGTATCAAAGACATTTGTAATTATAGAAAATGTAAAAGATATTCCAAATAATGCTAGCATAGGGGTTACAGATTCTCTCTCCTTGTACAGAACCTCCAAGAGAGAAGACAAATTCCAGGAAAGTAAAATATTATGGTTAAAAATTAAAACCATTTCCCTTTCATATGCTCTGCATAAAGTGTTTTTGCAGCTTTTCTTCCACAAATACCAGCCCAATAAAAGGTTGGGGGGATGGTTGGGTCTTGTTTCCTTTTTTTTTAACAGGAGTTTTAGGAGATGTTACGAGATGGTTTAAAAAACAATTCATGTGAAAAACGAATGATAATCAGGAACCCTTGAATTCTAATTCTGGATATAGAAATCCTGCGTTGGGCATTTCACTTGAACACACAAGCAAATATTATGATTCAGTTGCAAAAGGTAGAATATCTCTGTGGAAAAGCAAAGGACTGCCTGCCCAAGCAGATCTCCTCTATATATTGTACCTATTATGAAGAGGTAATTATTTGTTAAAAACACAGTCTCCAGATACAATATTTGTAGTCACACGGTACACATGAGGAATGAATGCTTTCCAAATGTAGGTACAGAAAAGCCACCTTTCATGACAAAACATGGCAATGAAAATACAACACACCATAACCATGATGCTGACTAATATCTCCACATTTAAAATTCTCACCAGCCAGTTCGAGGTGAAATGCCAGACAACACCAGCTTTGACACAGCAAAGCCCTGTCTGATTCCTACCACTGCTGGTATTCCTGGCTTCATTTCTGCTTTCAAAACAGACTACAAGTTATTGAGACTGAACAGGGTTGATGTGTCAGCTAATAAAGTGACTCTATGATACAAATATATCTATAATAAAGCAAATAAGTGTCCCTATAAACATAGAATATCTTCCAATTCACCAAGTACCTTTTTGCATGAACACAATGAAGAACCCTAGTTTCTCTTTTGCACGATAGCCCCGTTTCAGAGACATTTAAATAATGAACCAAAAATCCTGTTCATTGCAGATGTGGGGCCTCAGTACAATGGTTAGAGATGTGCAAGAGCAGCATCAGAGATAGGTTCACCGGGTGGCTGCAGCCACACGTCTTTGGCTCCCGGCGGCGGAGGCCTAGATGTGTATCTGCCCAACGCTCGGAGTGTGGCTGTCCCACCCCATGAGCAGCAGCTGGTGGTCAGCCCCCTGAACCACACACCAGAAAATAGCACACACCAGCCCTGCTGTTTGTGCCTTATGGCCACTATCTGGGGTAAACTGAACATCCTCTCTCACCAACTACAAAGGTCTAGAGAAATGCTTTTGTCACATTGTTATTTTTGCTTTCTTCTAAGATGGCCCCAGCTGTCACAGGAAAAATGGGACCCAAGATCAACCAAGATCAGCAATTTGCACATGCGTTTTTGATGCTGCTTGAAAATCTGATTAAAAATCCAGTGTTTGACACCATTGAAATACTTGCAACTGAAAAATGGACTGCAGGTCTTCACTCAACCAGTGAACACAGGCAACTGTGCTCCAGCAGGACACACATTTCTCATTAGTCACAATTTTGCCCATAAGCCTCATGAAATGGAGCCACCTCAGGAAACCAGAGTGTAGTTCACACTCAACCTCTATTAAGTCCTCGGCCTCTCTGCCAAGCTGGTGGAAAGTGTCTGAACTGGCTGATCACCCAGATTTGGGCTGAGATCCCAAATTTATCACCTCTAATCCAAAAAATAATTAACATATTCAACAGGAGGAGTTAGTTCTGTTTCTTGTCACTGCTATTCCTACATGAGTCTATGATGTTGCAGGTATTTAGTCACACTTTCTTGTCTATAAAATATGCTGTAGAAATTTAAGTAGTACTAAGGCAAAAATAGCATAAAGATTGGCTAGCAGCTTGTAATTAGGAACATTTCATTCGCCACAGCTTACTTAGAAGTGATTTACACTTGCCTCAAAATGTTGAGCAAACCTGAAGCACATGCTTGCAAAATTCTCAAATTTCTTTTGGAGATCTCCCTGTGACTGAGAAACCCAGCTTCTTTCCAAAAGCACCAGAATTTGATGTCTACCAACAGAATTATATCTATCTGTCTTGCAGCACGGCTGCAAGCCAGCATCCTGTATTTGAAGAGTCACCAAGCAAATTACAGGCCCATTGGATCTACTATCTCTCAGTAAATGCCAGCACTATACCAACATATTTGGCTTATATGTGATGTTTAGTGTTACAACAATAACAACCTTGAGAAAGGTCTTCAAAAACTAGAAGAGCTGAGGATCTGGACTGTCATATTTGTCAAAAAATTGTTTAAACAATGTCACTGGCTCTCCATTTTTTCAATTTCTGCAGGTTTACTCTAGCTATACTTGAGGAAAAGCAAGACCAATTCCAGACCAAGCAGATCTAACACCTTTAAAAAGAAACCTTCACATTGACATTCTCTTATTAAACCTTCCAATCAGTCTTACAGAAACCCTATTTTTATGCTTTTTCATGTGGAAATGAATGACTTGCTGTTCTTTTGTGTGATAATTTAGCTAAGCAACAATTATTACTTTGTGTCCTCAGCTGTGGAAAGGACAGAGTTGAGTTACTTCAGTTCATTCCCTATCCTTTCTCTTTGGAATTATAAATTATATATTTTTGTCTTTATAAGAAGTTTGAAACTAGAAATAAATCAAACTCATCTGAATATTTACCTCACCTAAATACTACTATAGAAATTCAATTTCTAATCTCTAACACAGATAAAACTTTGCACTCATACTGTGTCTTCAAAATTGTTTATATGTTTTTTAAGTCAGGACCAAATTCTGTCTTTCAGTTTCTTAGAGAGATCTGTACATAAGGGTTAAGAACAAAAAATGGCCATGTGAAGGAGAGTTACAGTGTGTAAAAAATAAGATACTTGTTCATAAGATCCTTTTATCAAGAACCGTGATTTTATAAAGTTCTTAGAGCAAGCTTCTAGATAAATCAAATTTAATATAAATTAATATAAATTATAAAAGTTATCTTTACAACAATAGATTAGTATACGATTAAGTCACACATATTATCTTCTCATTATTTATTACAGCGGTGAGCCCAGTAGCACCAGCATAGCTAATGTAATTGCAAAAATTCAAAGCCCAGTGAAGCCTTCCATGTACAAATCACACTAATCACTCCTTAGAAGCAGATTACCTTCAAATGAGAAAATGTGAAGAAATTGCACCAACTGCAGCAAACAAAAAACCTACTAGTTATTTAAAGAAAATTGCACACAGCAATCTTGCCAAGATGTTACAGTGTCTCTCCATCACAGCTGGAGGTGGATGGCTTCTGTAGGCTTGGGCAATTCACATTTCAGATTCTTTTCCCACTGCCCACATGTTCAATTTTACTCAACAGCAAGCCCTATTCCTCCCTTATTTACCTTCTAAAGCAAAGCCTACAATGGTGGGAATGAACACCGAAGTAACACTTAGAAAAAGCAACATCATTTGAACAGCTGTAGACAGTCTGTTATTTATCAGAAATTTTAACAAAGGCCAAAGGAAAAAAAGCAGCAGTTCAGCAGAGAGCAAGTCCTGCCCTAGCACAGCTGTTACCCAAGATGCGAAAAATTCAAAATGAGAAAGTAAACACCACTATATTCTAGAAAAGAGGGAAGAGATGTTTCTTCCCAATCCTTGGAAATAGCAAACTTAACACTAATGAAATGCAAACATCCCCCCACCCCCCAAATACAAAAGCTGGGATCCAGTTGTGATTCTTTCCTTGTGGAATTACTTTGCCACACTACCCACAGGGTAAAAAGCTACGGATGCTGGGCAGGCCCCCAGCAGCAGCAAACCAGGACTGCTTCAGTGATGTTCACGTTCACTGCTCTGATGGGTTGCTGGGCAGGCACAGAGTTCACAGACAGACTCTGCCCATAGATCACAACTTGGTGTACTGCAATTTGGGAAAACACAAGGGGTAAACTCTGCCTCCACTAACCAGATTTGTTAAAAGCAATGCAGAGAAATCCTTTCAAGGGTCCTTTCAACACTGATGCTCCTGCAATATTAGTATTAAGAATTCAAAACTGTCCCCATTCTGCAGATGGAGACAAACTGATGGCAGCTCTAGCATGAGAGTTTGATTTGGCTGCTCTGTCATTTAGAGGCTCTCACTCCTCAGTGCTGTCATTTACAGCTAAGATGGCAAATGTACAGAAGAAAAAAAAACCCCAAACCTCCCCTTGAATGAAGGTGGTACTTAAAAGCACCCTCCTCATAGCAAAAGGCAAGCCAAGCCCAGCCCAGCTTTGCACCAATAGTGCAGGTACTATACAGGCCTGCGCTATTGGAACCTGACATACAAAACAGCTTTACATGGAGCGGTGTGGTCTCAAAACACACACCCAACATGTCAGAGAGCTGAAGAGTGCCTCACTGCTCACTCACTTCGATACAGGGCTGAAACTAGAGCCTGCAGACACTGTGGAGGTTGAGCAGTGCATGGAGGGAGGCAGAAGCAGAAGGTCCCACAACCTGTGCATTGGTTGTTTTCACAGGGTTCTATCAGCACCTGTCACCATCTCTCCTCTTAGCTGGTTCCTAACAATTAGAGTGGGCCAGTTTTCCCAAGATAAAACATACACCTGGCCAGCTGTTCAGAGTCACATACCCTGATTTACCAAAGGCAACATCTCAGGCTGGCAGAGGATACTAAGCAGAAAGAGGAGCTGCTGATTTCTAACACAAGCATTTGCCATCTTTATGTCCTGATCTCTGTAAAGAGAGGTTTGGGGCATCAGCATCTCCCAAACAGTGCATGCGGAGGTCAGGTGCCTGACCTGAGGCTAAAAAACCCTGCTGTGGGAGGAAGACACCATATCTCCACTGAAGAGGATGATGGGCAGGTCCAAATCTGCCGTGTTTCAGATCTCAGACAGGCAACAGCCTCAAGAGACAGAGATGGCCAAGATCCATGTCAGGCATATCTACAATTAAGTGATGCTCCAGCAAGAGTAGTGCTGGCCATCCCTGCAGTTCCCAGGGGTCCACAGGGCTCCAAAGGGTACCACAGAGTAAACTACCCAGTAATGTAGGAGATAGCAGGAGATACAAGGGTGGCAAGGCAGGTATTTCTTTGTTTAATTGTACTATTGGCAGTTTTCTTCTCTTCTTATTGTTACATCTGGGGAAATCAGGGAAACAAGGTCTGGCTGTCTGGGCATCTACAAGAGCAGCTGTGTTGTACAGACACCTGTGCCTCGCTGACACCAAAAACCAGGCATGAAGCAACATGGGCTCTGTATTTCTGAGCACCACTGATATACTTTGAATATTTTTCATACAAAACAAAAGAAAAAGGCAGCATACCATGGGAAAAACTGTATATGAGGCATCTAGAAGTCAGATCCAGGCTTGGATATTAAACCTTAATCTTCTACCATCCTTTGAAATTCTGAACCGCTAGTAAGGGGGTATTCTGGGCTAAGCACATTCCATCTCCCTTGTTGGAATAACTTCATTTTGTGTAAGCAATAACAGTAACTGGAAAGGGAATCCCAATCACCATCTTCCACCTACCATGGAGTTCTTCACTATATAAAGTATGTATTTTTCTCCCTGATTCCTAAAGAAAAACTTCCATTCAGGAAAGTGAGGCCCATGACAAAAAGGCTCACGGTCACTTCAGAGAAATACACTGCTTGCCCACCTCTAAGCACTGGGCTCTTGGTTAGCCTGGGGTACAGGCTGGGGTAGGTGACCAGAAACTCGTCACAGTTAAGGCATCCTGGGGTTACAGCAATCTGACATTTGCCGATGAAAAACTGTGTAGTCAGAATTATTGCTGACCATCATTCCCCAAATACAGCTATTTCCTCTGGTTATTCAGCAAGCAGAAATCTGCTGCAGTGCTCTGAATGCTCTGTGCCTTATATCATACCCCAAAGGTCCAAAGCAATATGCCAAAGAAATAACATTCTAGCTGTGCTCAGTTATAACACCACAGACAATGAAAAAAACCTCAATTTTCCAGTTACTAATAGAAAATTAGAAACTTCTGAATTTTTAACAATTTACTTGCAATATTTTCCTTTCTAAAACAAATGTTCACATTTCTAGGAATTGCTGACTACTGTGTTTATAAAATGGAATCCATTTTTGCTGTGTCTAGGGAAGGATAAGTAAAACATGATGCACAAACTAGGAAAACTGCAGAAAAAATATTGGCTGCAAAGTCTGTGCTCCTGAAGACAACCAAGGATAACATTTAACCAGAAACAGGTTTAGACATTCAGCTGTCAGTATTTCCCTTAAGCACTGGAGACTCTCAGTCTGCAGATAGAATCCTAATTCATACAAATGCATATGCTAAATAAGTGTATGAATCAACCAAATTTTTTCAGAAAATTTATCGAGAAGTGACCATTCAAAAACTGATGTGCATGCAAATTGATATATACATTTATGATATATAACGGATGACTTTATGTACTTCATTTCACTTCCAGAGTAAAATCTAACTGTTATTAGGAGAGCAGGATTAGTGTATACACATTAGCCAGGTGTTTACAGAACTTGTTTACAGAACTTATGAAACACAATAGGTTAAAACCCATTTGTACTACTTGCATCCACAGCACCGTTTCCACACACAACTTTGCATGTGTTTCAGCTTTGAAATTTAAAGCACATTAGCTCAGTGTCAACTTAGGACATCAATGTATTTATCTGGAATAAGCCAAAACAATTTTTTTAATTTTTTCTTATCCATTAGCTGTTCACTAGAGATTCAACATGTATTTTCATGTTCACAAATTATACCAATTGAAATGCAAAAGCTGCAAAATGTAAGAGGGGAAAACAAAGATAGTAAAAACAATTTATAAGAATTTTTTTTCAAAAATAATATCAAAATAAGTCAAAAGAACTTATGTAACCCTCTCACTCAAATTTAACAGTCTTCAGTGGCACATGAACGAATGTGTCTTCTGAACAAATTCTGTTTAGCAGAAAATATAGCCTCTGCTGAAATAACTTCTAGGTTATCTTTTCAAAGGACTCTCCTATTGCTGGTAGGTAACTCTGCCTATATAGATAGATATAGATATAGATATAGATATAGATATAGATATATAGTACTTCATATGTTTTCCATAGCAGAAAAGCTATGCATATATTTTCACTCTCATAAAATATACTGGCAAAATTCTAGGATCCATTACTACTATTATTTTATAAGATTCAAAACAGAGGACAAAAAAAAAAAGTTGTCTCTTTTCTGAAACTGAAAATGTAAATTTTATCTAGGGTATAACTAGGGACAATCAACCAAAGAGATGAGGCTACTGCAACACCTTCACAAATTTTCCAGTTTAAGAAAAGGAAAAACAAATGCCATTGTCACTTACTTTACAAACACTAACTTCAAATTGATAATAATAGGGGGCACAGGGGTTCTGAGCCAAATCTTACCTAAGGCAGCAGAAAGATATGTAATGGCTACAGTGGTGCTGTGGATCAGAACTAATATTTCTATCCAATTGAAGCTAAAGTTATAAAGCAACTTAGCTCTCTCTGTTAAACTCAGTGAATCTTACATTTTGCCAATGCCTGATGAATGCCTTTGAATAAGCAAAGCTCTGAATAAGGCGACTTTCAGGAAGACATTTAAATGGATAACAATAGCTTTTCCTTGAAGAGCACATTATTGATGTGAAATCCCCCAGCTGTACATTTCTGGAGGCTGGGACTTCATACTGTGGGAGTGCCCTGCTCCCGTACCATCCACCAGTATCTCCTGTCATCCTCTGTCAAAAACAGGACACCAAGCTGGGGACCTTTGTCTAAAATGGCCTTTGAACCTTCTTATGCACTATACAGAAATTCAGACAGGTATCTTTGTAAAACTTCTTCCCTCTCCCCTCATACTTCCCACTCTCTCACAGTTACAGCATTCACTGTCATCATTCCAGAAATTTTATTTTTGAAACTTTTTCATCTTAAATCACTGTCAAGTTAAAATCAGTTATAGCCAAGTGCAACAAGCAAGTGGCTTAAATTTATTTCTTCTGATAACAGGGTAGTGCAGGGCTCTCCCTACCTAGCATTTTACTAGAGCATCTTTCAGAAGCATTAGCAGAAGATTAAACAGTCCTTCTTGATTATCTCAGACCTTAAATTTATTATGCCCCTGTCACACACAGCTATTATAGTAAACTGCAGGTTTGTAATTGCTCTCAGTAGGAGAAGGTTCAAGCCCTTTATTTCTTCCTCAGAAGGATATTGGGCCTGATGCAATTCAGGCCAGACTCATACTGTTCTCTTCTCTAAAAATCTATTTCCATTTTTTTTTAGATTAATTCAAGCTACAAGATACCATCTTTTTCTCTGGCCCTTGACCTTCTAGATAACCCTTCTTTACACCAGAAAATTATGTGTAGGAGAATATAATATTAATTAAAAGGCAGCATACCTTTGATTTAATATCAAATAAAAATATGATACTATCACTAAAGAAAAAATCTTGACTGTAATTCATCATATAGACAGCAAGTAAACTCAAAGAGTAGCTGTGAGCCAGTATTTACAACATAAGCATACTCCCCTCTGATGCAGTTGCAGTCACTCAGTTATCACTTGAATGCAGGGGTGGGATCCTTGCCCACTCATAAGCTGTTTTCATTTGCCCCAGAATCCCCGTGAGGTTCTGCCAACCAGCTGAGAAGGAAAAGAGCCACTCACTCTGGGAGCCCCTCTGTGGCAACCCTGTTGCATAAATGACATGAGACACCCACCCCTACCCCTACACACACCTATCCATCACCTGTAACTGTACTCTGGTGAGTTTGTGTCTGGGGGCTCTCTTAAAGTAAGAGGTGCTTGCCTTTCCAGTTAGTTATTCTCTGCGAAAACGAAAACTTTGATGCCTTTTTTTTTCCAAGGCACCTTAGAAATATTGTTCATTATGAATTAACACGTGTAAGAAAAAAATGCAGCTCGAAGATTTTGTAGGAGACCAAAATAAATAATGGTGTTTGCAGGGGAAGGTGGTACTTTTATTCTAGCTTGATGGTGTTTCCAGGAATTCAGAGTTTAACAGCAGCTCAATAAGGCAAACAGTCAGCACATAAGCTTGGCTGTCACACATTATGGGTATACAAAACCTACCCCTCCCAAAAGATTTACTCACTGCTCAGGGTCCTCCGCTTGAGAATCCCCACAGAAATTGCTTCCAAAGAGGGAAATCAATAGATTTCTTCATCGGACAGAAAGATGCTATAATCAGGTTCAGAAAGTGATTAGCATGGAAAAGATTGCTGATTTAGGAACTAACATTAGTGACAAGTCCCCTAGCATTTAATTTAATGTTGATAATCTGGACCACAAAGGCTACTACTCTTCCCAGATCCTCACTACTGAGTTAAAACAAGAAAAGGACTAAAACCAGCTTGCAGTATTTGTCAATTCCAGCTGCTGATGTTGTCTTCTGTTTAAATGCAATTCATTTCTCCTTTACTACATTTTTAGCAGAAAACAATCAACTCTACAAAACTTAGATTTGGGACCAATTCTATATTTAGAAATACTTCAAAGCTGAGGGCTTTTAGATAAGGAATTCTCATTTCACAAAGGATTAGAAAATAACAAAATGGTCATGTACCTATATTTTATAAAGCAACTAACCAAGGTAAGCTGAAAGATGAATATTGAAATGCCTAACTTTAACTGGTGAGTAAAAATGCTTAACAGTCAAAATCCAATTGCATGATGTATAGCACTATTGAGCAAAGTTAATATCTTTTGGATGGATGTCATAACTATGTATTTTCATAGCCTAAAACGCTTCATTTTAGTACTAAATGTCCTGTGTTACACACTTATGTAATGTAGGGTTAATTTCAATACATGTACAATGTATGCTATCCTTATGTTACTAGAACATACTGTCAATTTTAATTGAAATTTAACTCTTTTTTCTACCTCAGAGTACAAATCAATCATTTCTTTCTCTCAGTCTCTCCAGTCAGCTGCATAACAAAATACCTTAAGACCCCGCATATTGTTGCTTCACAAGGCAAAGGCTGTAATATTTTGGTTTATGTGTATTGGTGACACACCTGAGTTTTCATACTTAACAACATCTACATTAGCAATGCACTGAAATTCGGACAGTTTATGTGCTGAACTGTCAGAGACTCTCTGGGAAGGCAAAGCTCAGCAACGATGCTGTGGCATGACACAAGATCCAAACTAAGGATGTTTGTGAAATGGATTTCCTTGAGCCAAAGAGATTTTATGAGACTTCAGCACAGTAAAGCATTATTATGGCAGGACTATTAGGGCAGCTCACTGTTTACCCAGCACAGTCCTATTTCTGGGGTATGCAAAAAAAAGTGTGAAAATAAAGACTACTTAGGCTACAAATACAAAATCTATTATCCCCAGAAATGTAGGGACTTTTCACTGTTTCCTATAACAACCTTGTCACACTTTTTAAGAATTGTCACAATAAGGAAACAGTTATAGCATTGATTTACTTAAAACTTTGCTACTGAGAACAGTCCACTTTACAAATTGACAATTAGTCACATTTAAGTAGTTACTACTACAAATTTGCTGGAATGAATAAGTAAAATAACAACTGCTTTGATTTTTTTCATTTTTAATCTACTGGAACTTGACCTTTGGGAAATTGAGATTTTAAAAATGCTCTACATGCTGATTTAAAATATGGAACCTGGAATTTGCCCAAAATGATGATATCCTCATAAAAAGGCATGCTGGTCAAATTTGTTAGTATAAAGCACAGACATCCAGGCTTTAAAGACCCATGTGCTGAGAGAGTCTCACATTGACATGGCTTTAAAGGTCACATACATACTCTGCCTCAATTGAACCCCAAGGGATGCTGTGGCTAAGCACACAAGATGTTCAGACACTACAATCAGGTTTAAATGGGCATATGGCAGAAGAAATCTGTTCCCATAGGAGGAGGAAAAGGAGAAGTAATATCACAAGCGAAATTAAGAAAAATCAGGATGACAGCATATTACTAAACTAATAGAAAGGGTGATACAAAAGGGAGGAGGTTGAGTGGCAGAGAGACACTAGAAATTAAGAAGGTAATTCTGGGAGCATAGCAATGCACTCAGTGTTCTTGCTGACCTTCAGATGGAAGAAAATGTCATTCCTTTTGATTCATTTGGATTTTGGTACATTTCATATTTATCAAATGTTTTCAATACAAAGCAATATAATCTCAAAAAAAAAAGCTTGGTTTGAAAGCTTAATAAATGAGGGAGTTCACATAGGACAAAGAAGTAAATGAGGGAATAAGGAATGGTGTTTTTTTTCTACCTGTTTAAAGACAAACTGCTTTCATACACTGGCATCTAGACCTCAGAATCTTTCAGACACTACTGCCTCTGTCTGGCAGGCCTCGCTTACAGAGCAGAGGTCAACCTTGCTGAAAAGTTTGGACCCAAATCTGCCTATGATACTTTCTTCTTGGGTTTCCTTTCCTTGGGCTAATAAGACAGAAATCAGCCTCGGAAAAAATGAACATTTTGTGAAATAGTTTTCCTTCCTTCATGTCTGAACCCAGCTCTAAACATGAAGCTGCAAATGCAGAAAGGCTCATTTGCCTTCCAAAATTCATTTTTTAAAGCACTTAGCTCTGCAGTATCAATAAAAGTGTAAGGGGCAGGTCTGTAAACCCCTCTTTGCTATGGGCACAGGAGTGCAATGCACCATATTAATTTTCACATAAGAAATAATATAGAGGAATACAGATTTTTTTTTTTTTTTAAACTTTCGTTATACCTTTACCATCATGCATATTTTTAAAAAGCCATAAAGGATGAAAAAAACCACAAGACCTTCCATTTAAAAAACTCCTCAGGTCTACAAAGTCCTTTCTCCACCTGCCTGGAACAACATCATTTTGGGGAAGACTTTTCCACATGGAAATATGACAAATGATGCAAAAATCCTCTTCTGACACCTTCTCTATTGTATCCAAACAAGGCAGGGAGTATTTGGTAGCCCCCATCAGTCTGGGAGCTGGCTGCTGCTGGAGCTGAATACAGAATGGAAAGAAGGCAGTCAAAAAGGGGCACCACCAGGAGACAAGAAAAGAGGCAAAAACCTCCTGGACCTGGCCCCCAGTTCAAGCTCTCACTCAGATGTGGACTCCTCCCAAGCAGAGTGCAGATGGCAAGTGCATTTGCAGTGACTGGGAAGGACTGGATTGGGTCCTTTTTTTCCAAGTTTCAATTTTTGTGTCTCATTTGTTTCCTTTGTTTTCCTTAACAGCACATTCTAACAATATTTTAATTAAAGTCCTATCTATATACAACTTTGCATCTTAATGAAGGGGGTTTTTTGTTGGTAGTTTGGGGTTGGGTTTTGTTGTTTTGCTTTGGGTTTTTTTGGTCTGGTATTTTTCATTTATAGTTAAAATATCTAATTACCAAGGAAACTATAATGAAATCCACTAAATGTGAAGCAACAAACAGAAATTCCAATTAGCAGGGGGACTGATAAAAGAATTTACATTTCCAAAGCTGTAGCCAGATACTTTTTCTTATTATGTTACCTGTTATTCATTTCATGCTATCAAAGTTCCTTTGCACAACAGAGAAGCATTTATAAATTCCAGCCGTGATTCTTCACCCCGATAAGCAGCATGTGAGGGAAGGAAGGAGTCAGCAGCAACAAAAGAAACCTAGGAAGTTTCAGTGAGAGTTTGTGGTGAGAAAATTATGAGATTTTTGTTCCTTTCTATTTTTCCTACCTGTCTAAATCCCATATACCTGTTTCACCCACAGGAGCACACTTAAATCCTTCAGATATTTTTGCAAATTTTTCCTTTAGAGCCAGTAGAAAATAACAGCAGCTCCTAAGACTACTGTAAAATACTTCACCTGCACACAGGAAAAATTATGTCAGAAGGCATCTGACTAACTGCTGCTTTCATTGATTTTGCCCCCAAGAAGACTAATCATCTACCACAATGTCACTCCACATCACTTTGCTGAGAAGCTGCACATCAGCTTTTGTTTACAGACTTTTTTTAATTACCAAGCATGTCTCCCACAAGTGAAGGAACTATTATGCAGAGTGACTGCACTGTCACCATCACTGCATTCAGGCAGACTCTGGAAATGATTAGCCAAACATAATTTACAAGAGTGAATTGCAAGCTATCCATTAGAAAAAAAAATACACACACACCAACAAACCACCAAACCTCTTTTCAACATAACATTTAACAGAATTTAGGTGGGAAACAGCAGTTGTAACAACAATACTTCAGTGTTCTCAGCAGAAACCCATGTCTCAAAACTCAGATGTATGGTAAACTTTAGCTTTGTCAAAGAAAATTTTCAGCTGATGTAAAATCAGACAGATAGAGGGATTTTTCATGTTTCACCTTTAAATGCTAATCACCTGAGGAAAACAAAAAGGTACCCTTTTCTAAACTTTTACAAAAAATCCAAAACATTTCATTTAAAGAAATGAGTTCCCTCCCTTTTTTTGGTCCTTCCTCCTCTCCCTGTTCCAGGGACTCTGGCTGGAGCAGTGGCAGCCAGGAGACCACTCCTGCTATGGGCAGCAGTGAAGTTCAAGCCAGGCTCCAGGTCTGCAAGTCAAACCTGTTGCTCGACACTAGGGTAGTTGGGAGTGGAGTAGGTGGCACAAGGAGCCAAACACACCCCTTGTTTCAGGAAAACCGAGAGCATTCTCTGAAATAATTACATCTGGCCAGGTTATAGGTACCCCACCACCCTTGTACTTGGAGGCCTCTTTGTGGAAACTCAGACACACAGGTGGAAGGGTTGCAGAGCGAAATGGTCTACGAGCCAGAAACAAGGAGCAGTGCCCAGATACCCTTGACCAAGCCCTGGGAACCAGGATCTTGACATATATTGTGAAGGTCAGCTATAGCTATCAATAACAATATGCATCACCAACTCTGATGACACCATCAAAGAAAAACATGGAGCTGATTTTATCCTTTTCCTCAGTCCTCTTTGAATCTTAACTTCAATATCTGCTTCATCTTTTCGTATTTTGTTGTTTTGCCTCCTTTGTATTTTCTGCTTGCCACTACAAAATATTGGGTAAAGATGCTGTGCACTGGTAGAAAGGCGTTCTGCTCCCCAGAGCTGCTGGTAATTCAGTGGTGTGGGAACTGATTCATGTGGCCACATGTAATTTGTATAGCACTTTGGGACCCTTTTGGAAGAAAGACACTATGGAACAGTCAGATCATTTGCATTATAAAGGTTCCGGTGGCTGTTTCTTGGATTAGACACTTTAGGACTGTATAATGTTTCTATACCAGAAGAAACAGGAGCCAAATTGGAGAAAAAAGTCTTTTCCCTACAGTCAGCTATACATTCCATATATTAAGTATTCTATGTTCATTAGGATTCTGATTTTCATTTTGACTTCCAAAACACACTTTTTTCCCAGATTCTCTTTCATTGTTTAAAAGCAAACCTTTTGAACATTCAAATTAAGGTGGTGTTTTTTGAGTTTAACATGAACATTGCTCTTTCCCAGCAATAAACCCAACCACAGAGGCAATTCCAAGCACCTAGCTTCCCAGATCATTAGATGAAATAAGACAGTCACTGTCTTCGACGGGAGAGGCCTCCTCTGACTCAGGGAGCATTCACCAGTGCTTTCTACAAACCAGTATCCAGTAAGGGCCAATAAGATTGTTCTGAGGCAAAATATTTTGCCTCTTCCTACAGAAAGAGCACCTGGAGAAAAAGGGGGCTGAGGTAAATGGGAATACCTGAATGAAGAAAACATCATAAGTAAAAGAGGAGTTAAAATAAAAAGAAGCATTAAAAAAAAAATTCAGAATCCTCTGCCCTAGGTGTATTACTGATAAAAAATAAGATTACCTTCATTGACTTCAAACCACAACTTATGCCAGATAAGAATCTGACTTAATTTTACCCCTTACCTTTTTAAACAATGAAATGACACTCTCTATAGCCTTACCTTCAGCAGCAGGTGAGCAGAATAGATTCTGTACCAATAATTAGAATCCATACTTTTTATATTGCTTTTAGCTTCTCCCAATAGTTTAAAAATGCCCCACAGTGTTTTTTACCCATATTGTAACACCAACTACTTTCCCTGTACAATAGGCTTACTCCAGACTTTGTTGGAATTACTCCAGATACATTCAAATGATTGTACAATCACTCGGTATCCCTCTGATCAAATTTATATATATGTGCCATACGCTCCTGTGCCAGCACAACACTAAACTGTCATATTTTCATGTCATTTCATGTAAACAGACTCTTTTCCTTTTTTGACTAATTTTTTATAGTGAAGAAGCTGTTCAACATGATACTTCTGAGTGGGGGACACAGCCACAGATTACACTTTAACATGGACAAAAAGAGCATCCTATTTTAAGGTATTCTGAAGAAGTCCTGCCACTTATATACTTGCAATGCTAGGACTGACTGGATCTGTTTCTTTACTGCATGACAATCTAATTATGCTGCACTTTCTCCCACTTGGAGATGGACCAAAAGTCCACTGCAGCTACCACAAATCTAGCTTTGGGTCAGGACCTTATTTCATAAGAAATGGTCTGTCTACAGTGGGACTTACTGCTGGTGCAAGTAGCTATTCAGTGTGGGTGTGAATGTCATAGTCTGGTCCTGAGAATTTTTTAAAGAATCCTTCCATAACTTATCATGCATGTTATAAAAAGTTTGAGCAAAACCTGTAAAAAAGATGATGCTACAGCAAGCTACCCTAAGGAAATACCCCAGTAGAGAGTGTGACAATGTTATCAAATAAAACAAGATAGACATCTGTTATTTAAGTTATTACAAAGCATTTGGTGTCATACTCAATAAATAATATTCCAGGAAGTTTAAATGTAATCCTGATGGACACTTAGCAAAAATAATTTTAAAATGAATAGCATATGTGGAGAGTATCTGATGGTTTTCCACTCTAAAAAATGAAAAAGAGCTACTTGTGCCAGAAATTGACACTCTTCCAGTTATCGCTGTGCTCCAATACAGTATGCTGTGTGCATAAAATATCCTCCCAGTATAATGTGCACCAGAAGAGTAGGGGGGAGTAAAAAGGAAGAGAAAAAAAAAACACCACTGCTGTAGTTAGGAATTGCAGGCTGCTGGTTATTAAAGTGCCCTTCGTTCACCTGCTACATCCAAAACAACACTGTGGTGATTGGCGCTTGCTCTCGAAAGCGGGTATTGTGTGAGCGGTGGGCAGCTGGAACCCTCCGAGAATCTTCACTTGTCAGAGATGAATCAATCATGTCAAAAGATGTCAGCATCTGCCCAAACCATTTTATATTAGAATAAATGGCAGATGGTGGTGTTTTTATATTTAATCAGTTCCACCAAATGCAGTTTCATCTCTTATAAAACTAAACCATCTGCAGTGTGTAGGTGTACAAATCTAGCTAAATGCCCACTGCAGAGCCTTTCCTCTTAAAGGTAAACTGTACATGTTTAATATTTGTGGATGCTAAGTTCACTAAATTTCAAAAGCTTTAACAAACCACCCTAGTTTTATAAACACTTTTATTTCATTTTTATATTTCAAATATTTGGTATGAATGGTCCATGCCTAACTCTTGCTTTTGAATCTTATTATGTAAACTGATCATACTTGACAATATTAAAATACTTTCTATGCAAGATCATTCCTTCCTTCTTTCTGTATTACCTCAGGCCCAGCTTCATAAAGCATGGCACAGAAAGAGGCTTAGTGACTCACCCAGGGCAGAAGACATCAACAGTGCTATAACTCAGAAAATAAAAAGGTCTCACCTGGCAGAATCAGACTGAAAGTCTTGACCATAATGAGTCTTTCTCCTGATTTTAGCCTGGCTTTTAATACTATGTCCTATAACAGCCTCATAGACAAACTGATCAAGCACAGGCTAGATTAAATGGACAGTGAGGTGGACTGAGAACTGGCAGAACTGTTGGGATGAAAGGGCTCTGATCAGCAGCACAAAGTCCAGCTGAAGACCAGCCATTATTGGTCATTGGCCATTACTGGAATATTATGATTTTGATATCTGGACCTGTACTGTTTAATTTCTTCACTACAGACCTGGATGATGGGGTCACAGTGCACCCACAGCAAGTTTGCAGCCAATGGGAGCGGTTGATGAACCAGATGTTTGTTCTGCCATCCAGAGGGACATCAACAGGCTTGAGAAATGGGCCAAGGAGAAAGTCATGATGTTCAACAAAGGGAAATGCTGAGTCCTGCAGCTGAGGAAGAACAACCTCATGTGCCAAAATATGCTGGGAGCTGACCAGACGGAAGGTAGATTGGCAGAAAAACATCTTGCTGAGGACATCAAATTGAACACACACTATCAATGCACCCTTGCATCAAAGAAGGTGAACAACTTCTTGGGCTGCATTAGGAACAGTTTTGCCAGCAGGTCAAGAGAGATGATCCTTCTCTGCTCAGCACTGGTGAAAAGCATCTGATGTGCTGAGTCTAGTCCTGAGCTCCCCAGTTCAAGAGAAACAGACATACTGGTGCACATCAGGCAAACAGTCACAAACATGGTGAAGGAACTGCAGTCCAGTTGTGCAGAAACTACTGTTCTTTGGCTTTTCTTTGCTTTTGTCCCAGTTTTTCCCTTTGTGGCTTTGCTGACAGTAACATGGAAACACATACAAATTTTAAATAATTTCTCCAACAGCACCTGAGTGAAGCCTGACCAGCAACAGGCTGGACAGTTGATTTCCAATACATTTGATGGGATTTGATGGGGCAAGAGGGGCAGCAATACAGCAGCCACACATCATAGCCCTGACTTCAGTCTTTGTGCTTTTTTCCATTTTATTCAGTCAGCACTGATGCTGGTGTGCAACAACCAGCACAAATCGGAACAACTGACATATACTGGACTCTGCTCAGACTAGAGTTAACAGTGAAATCACTTGGAGATCTAGAAGTTCCCCAACTTTCATGAAAAAAATAGCTACATTCTCTACCAGAAAGAATTACAATCCAACAATGGAAAATATTAAAGATACATCTAGCTATCTAGTAAGTCTACAACTTTGGAAAGTGATCTGAAAATAAAAACTTGCCATAAGTTTAGAAAAAAGATCCTTTGCTATGCCATAAACTTGCAGTACAAGATATACTTTTCCTTCACACTGTGGCAGTAAACATGGTGTGAGGCTTTTGTGCATTGTTAAACTACCATTACTTTTCAATCCAAGAGTGGCTATGCATTGGGGAATGGCTACAGACGACAAGAAATCAGCTGGTGCAGGAAGCACTTTGTAACCTTTCTAGGTTTTCTATAAAGACTGAAGATGTGAAAAAATGAAATGAGACTGAAATATCCTTAAGAAGGTGCTACCCAGGAAGCCCCTAGAAATGCAGGCAGAGAAGATATAAGTGAGGTCTGCAGCCAATGCCTTGCATGGAAATGTGCTGCCCACACAGGCTGCACACCCCAATAGCATCACCAGGATGGGGACAAGACTATGCCAAGTGCATCTTGGAGAGGAAAGAAAGATCTCATCTCAGAACGGTTTATACCTCCCCTATCTTCCATCCCACAGGGAAAGGAGCAAAAAGTGGTTTGTGTCTGAATAGTAGCTCCTTCCCAATGTTGCATCTGAGGCAGAGCCCTTTGCTCAGGGTCATCTCCTATCCTGCTAGTCCACAGGGAGTAAGCAGACAGGTGCCCCACTGGGAAGTAGGGCACCCATCTAGGTTAGCACAGTGGTTTCCACTCATAGCAATTCATGGAAAGCTTTTCTTCAGTTTCAGCCCAAGTGCATTCACAAACAGGCCACTCTGGTTTCAGTTTGAGTTTTTTCTGTAAAGTACAGCTCATTTGAAACCAAGTGACTCCTGAAACTGCTGTTTACTGCATGAAAATGAAAACTATCCCTATGCTGTATTGTTTAAGACTTTGGGGTTGTTAGTAACTTGAGAGCTCAATACTCTAAACTCAGAGGTTTTTTTCTGAGTTACTAATTTAGTTTGGGCCTTGTAGTCCCCCTAGGTCAGTCTTTTTTCCAAAACCTCCAGGGAGTCATTCAGGACATGTCTACTCACTGTACAAAAGCCTAGCTTCAGTATAGGCATCACTTGTACTTTTATGTCCATCTGTCTTCACCATACCTTGGTTCATTACAGTTTGTATTAATAAGCAGGGAAGTGGGGCCAAAAAAATCTATCATTGAAAAACTCTCTTGTAAGGGTTATTGTCTGGGCATGAGGGCAGGGCACTGAGAAGACTCAAATCTAGGAAAAGGCAGAATGTCTGTACTGGCTGCCAGAGCTAGAGCCTGGGAATTTTCCTACAGGCAGAAGAATGAAATGAAGCATTGATACAGTCCTACAGAAGCACATACTTTGCCTTGATAAAATCTCACAGATTAAGAAGCTGGGAAGGGCAAGTTGAGTAACAAAGAAATCAAGACAAAGAAATGGAGAAGGCAGTGGGCCAAGTAAGGAAGTAGGAACCAAATTACACCAAGCCCATGAAGAGCCGTGCACCACGGGAAGGCTTGGACATAGACAGCTCCCAAAAAAGCAGTAGGGAAACAGAGGAAAGAAAAAGCAAGGAGCATATTTATTCTTCATTTTAGGAAGATACTCATACACAGTTTTATGCATAAATACACATTTTTGTGTTCACAAACATGCACGTACACTTACATATCCTTAAGTGTACATGAGTGCATGTGTTACTTCTTGTGCTATTTCAGAAAAAAAGTGACTGGTGTGCAAAGAGTGCAAAGACTGTTTGTCTATTTGCTATCAGCTGTCACACGCCCAAAGATTAAATTGTAAACTGACTTTTCCAGTAGGACCAACATTCTCAGCAAAGATGAGCTGACGTTACTCAGGAACTTGGTGGGGAGGCCAAAGGGGGTGATACAGCTGTGAAAGCATAACAGGCTGACAGACTGTTTATTGGAAAACTGCCAGAGAAGCCAAAGAAGAGACCATGTTTCAAACCACCCAGTCAAAATGGAGCTTGGGAATTCACCATAAGCCTGAAAGCTGAGTTTAGCACCAGCTCAGAGGTGCCCTACCAATGCTGTGACATATTTTAAATAACAGTTTGGTATTTGTATAAAATTTTTATTTCATTTGTTCTAAGCCACTGACAAATCATCATTCCAAAGGGAAAGTCTCTGCAACATTAATTTAATCAGAAGTGTTATTCAAAATTTCCAAACAGATATTTCTCCCAGAATCACACAAATGCATAAACACTTTATCTACAATATCTGCGCATTTAGCTGCAAGGGACTGCTGTAATTAGTCTAGCTGCAGATCATGCCACAAAGTACTGGTCTCAGGCCCTGTCCTCACATCATTGAAATTAAGATATATTCAGAGTTTTTTATTATGGTCTACAGGGATCCTATACACAGCTTTCAAAAGCACAATGCCACAAGAATAGTACTGATCTTAGCCCATCCAACATGTATAAATATATAGCACCCATGAAAAGCCAAAATAAATTAATTCATTACTCAAAGTTGTAATGATATAGATGAGGAAGGCACAGAAGGTATAGTAGGTGAGCAAAGAATTACTGACACATAAGAGCAGGAGGATTTTCTGGGGAAAAATTGTACCAGGGATAGAAAATTCATGGGAGAAAGCATAAAGCTGTAGGCAGGGGACAGATATGAAACTGCTAAACTAGTACAGGAAGGTGACGTGGCAGTGTAGGCAACATCTGTAAGGCCCTGAAGATGAGGTTGGGAAAATTTCATGTGGTACAGCTAAACAGGAAGACAATGAGTGACATAGAAGGAAAACAAAACTACTACTGGATCACTTCGTCTACTGTCATGTCAAGTCTCAACGCAATTCACAGCTTACAGATTTACCAGCTAACACACTCCTCACTGCAAATTTCTAACTGAGCCAACTGTGCAGAAGTTTTCAATTTGGCTGCACCAAGAATGCCATTTTGTTTGCAGCACGGAGCAACGCGTGAGAAGAGGGCTCTCATTTTCTGTCGCTGTCATTCCACAGCGTTCAGCAAGCTGATGGTGCCATCCTGACTGAAATGCTCGTGCTTTGTGCAGCCCTGTGAGGGACCCAGACAGAGAAACAACGACATGGTCATGTTCTCCAGATAACAGAGACCAATTGTGTTGTGGTCAACACTTTGCCACTGGGGAGAGGAAAAGGGACTGTGCCAATTGCTTTGTTCCAACAATATTTCTTCCCATCCTATTTATAATGCAATTTTAACAGCCATGGAGGACACATTATTCAGCTGCCCACCTTGGAGAACACAACTAGCAATGAAGGAGGGGGAGGAACTGTAGAAGTAATGGAAATCATAAAACATATGCTGCATCACCTTAAGTGGTCTCTTTTGTAATTCAGAGCATCAAATAGGGGTAGAAAGGGTGAATTTTGGGGCTCAGAGTATTAATCTGGAGTTATTCTCACCCACCAAATGCAAATAAATTCCTCTGGGAGAAGTGGAGCTGTTCTGCATTTATACCAAAAATAAATGTGAGCAGAGCCTCATCCAACATGATAACTACTTCTTCTGCTGATTTCTTTTGGCTTGTTTCTTTCTCGCCCCAAAAAACGCTGTGTAATGGGCAAATGAACATGGAGTTCTCTTGCAATAAATTGGATGAGTGAACAGGGGGAAATCAATTTCCTTATGATGGGTCCTAGTATGAACAAAACCAGAATGCGTAATGAGTGCTGGAATGATAAAGTTTGAGGACAGAGTCTATTATTAAATTATGTTAAACTAAAACAGCTTTGTTGACTCCAATACATTTATTCCAAATTTTGCACAGATAGAAGCTGTGACTGGAATATACAGAGTCTACAATTTGAGGAGCAGGTTCTGGAAATTAGAGGGATTTCTGCTTCTTCTGATACTTAGAAAGAACAAAACTGGATCAATTTCCAATTACACAATACATAAGGAAAAAGGTCTAGTGTTACTAACATTGGATATGACAGAGGAATTAATAAGAAGTTTATCTAATTTATGAAGTTTAAAAAAGAGATCCTTGGCAGGGTTGGAACTAAAGACAGAGAAATTAAATTTTACAAGGACTTTAAACAAATCATATAAAAATAGCAAAACATGCTGTTTATCATAATATGAGGGTGACCAGCAGAACAGATATGTGGAAGATATGTCATACATTTAGAAGAGGTGTTCTAAACTTTTTTAAACACTTCCCTTTGAAGCAATAGTTTGCTTACCCTTTTTTATACTCTTCATACCTATTAAACTAAAAATGTATGTACATAACTACCTACAAATTCAGACTCCTACTCTGAAACCCTACATCCAGCAACTTGTAAGACTTGAGATGGACGGTCCAGCGGGATTCTCCATGCCTCTCACAGTCCCCACCAGACAGCCTACTTTAAACCTTATAAACCACTGGACTATGATAATAATTTATCAGAGGTACATTAAAGACAGAATTTAGCACCTGAGTTAACGCCTGTGCAGAGGTTTGGAAGAATCATCCGGTTGCCACACAATGTTGTCCTCTGGCAAATCTGAAGATAGGCACCAGGCCAGAAAGTGCTCCTATCTGGAGCACTAATTACTACAGTGCTGTAAAAGAGCACTGTTCAACTAATGAACTTCTTTTGTCAGAGAATACCTTTCATATCAATGCTAAAAAAAAGTGTACAAATGCTTAAAAATACAGGAGCCATCTGCAGATGTCAGGATGGAGCACTTGAGTCACTACAGCAAGTTACCAATTCCATTACATCCTTCACAGTGCACATTTTTGAGAGCAGATGAGGATGACCAGGTTCTCCAGTGTGCTCCAATGGCTGGGAGCTAGTGATGACTCTGGTCTGCAGGTGTCAGGGAAGGAAGCAAGATACTGCTGCTGCCAATGGCACATTGAAGCGAACTGAGGTCTTGTTTTCAGCCTGCAAACAACTTTGTGGAGCAGACTTTGCAGAACTCCACTAGCAGCAGAGCTGAAGATGGCATTTCTAACTTGCATTAGGGTCCAGTAACAGGGCACCCTCCAAAGTGTTGATTCAGGTCTATATTTCTAACAAGGAATAAAATAAAGATTTTATTCCTGATACTTCTGATCCCTTTAGTCTGATTCTGCATCTCTATTGCATCCTACAGGGTAATATCAAAAAAAGAGTGAAACTTATCAAAACATATGTGCCTTTATTTGTTCATTTATTTTATATTTTTACAAACCCAGGATCTTGGAAAAATGACTTTAAAAAAGGAGCGTCTATCTGCAGGCATATGGACCCTGAGGGATGCAAATGACAGCACACTTTCTAAATTACAAATTTTTCACTTAATTTTTTAAACTGAAATGTCAGTCTTCAAAAAAATTTTCTTTTAATATCCAAATGTTAAAAAAAAACCTATTTCTGCTTATTTTATACCTACTCACATGTTTAGCTTTTATTTCAAAAGGGATGCTAAAACATTCTGCTAACTATTCACCATGGTTTCCAGTGACACCTCTTATGCCAGTTCCCTCCTGAATAAGAAAGGAGAAATCTCACACTATGAACCAAACTTTCATGACTAATTTTCCCATTCAGAGGCTCAAAGTCAAAACCCAGTTTTGCAACTCATGGAAACCCACATTTAATTTTAAGCTCTGTTCCCACAGCATGCATTTAAAGTTTAAAATTTTGCTGAATGGTGATTGCCATAAGTACAGCTTCAATGCTCTGCTGAATCAAGTCACAAATGCTGATTAAGTTGGAAAACTAATTTGTATCACAAGGAACATGAATACAATCTCAAAAGGCATCTACTTTTTAAGGTCAGATTTTAAGCTCTGATATACACTTTATATCTGTAACATCTCAGAAAACGTATAAACACATCTGCCAAACTGGGATGCACATCTGTGGCCACTCCTGGTTACCAGACAGGCTATCAGATTCACATCACGCACCCATGTACATTTCCTGGCTCCCTTCAGTACATGACCTACTTGAGCTTCCTATGTGGAAGGGTATGGTTTAAGATGCAAAGGTCATGAATCGCCCTCTTAATACTACACACCCTGCCCACAGACAGCAGGTGTATCTGTGTAAGCTCCTCTGGAACATTCCGTGCTTGCAGTCATTGCAGCAGACATTTTGAAATAGTTTGTGCAAGCCAACACCTACCAGAAATTAAAACCACAACATTAGAATAAATTCTAAATGTCCAGGACATTCCCTTCATCAGCTACAGAACACAAAAAACTCTCCTGTGATTTTACCTCAGTGCCATACCCATTGGCTTAATGAGATTATACAGCAAGCAAACCACATGAAGGCTGGACTCAAGATTTGTAGGGAGAAATTCAACTTGTCAGCTCCACAATAGGAAAAAGCATTCATCAGCTTTGCAGGAGACCTTTGTATGTATCACAATGCCTCCTACATCACTGAACAAGTCTCTCCTATCACCTACCACATGTATGTAAAATATACGCTGCCTCCCGTCCTCTGAGCAGAATTTGAGGAATAAAATCATCTTTCCTTCTGTCAACCCCAACTGGGCAATGAAACCTGTTATTACCTCACTCCTCGCTCGGCCTCCTCAGAGAGCAGTGTTCAGATTTCTTTTCGCTGTGGTACTACATCAGTCACCATTACCAGCCTTCAACCTTTGCTAGGTCTATTACACATCATTCTGTTAATATGTTCACAAAAATTACTTTCCATCCCTGGTCAGAATTCAATGCATATCAAGAAGTCCTATAAAAGGAATAGAGCCATCAGACATCACGTCATTCTGAAACAACCCCAAAAAAACAAGTTGGCTTTTTAGAGGAGACAATAGGCTTTGAACTTGGTAATTACCAGCTATTCCTGATGACTCTACATAGGAAAAGCCACAACCTCCCCTGTTCATGGAGTCTGCAGATGTAAACCCTTCATTATCACTTCTGCTATATAAATGTTCTTTTGCTTTTTCATGTATTTAACCTTTATAATGGTAAAGAAACTCAATGTTTTAACCAGCTTTAATTATATACTTTCCTGAGTGTTGCAACAAGGTCCCTTGAGTGACTTACTTGTCTAAAAGGCAGAAAAGATTGCACAAATGGGTTTTAAAACACTACTTCTGGCCCATAGAACTATTTCTCTCACAGGGCACAATAGGCAAAGAAAGGACACAGAGTGTTTGTCTCACAAAAAAA
>VXAD01002549.1:101405-254836 GCA_013399195.1 Dicrurus megarhynchus | reverse complement strand
AAAAAAAAAAAAACAAACCCCACAAGAAAAACACCAAGGATGGAAAGAGTTTTCAGGAATCCAGCCACAAAGAAAGTTTTTGTAAATATTAGGGATGGCATTGCAACCTAATAGAGGACTACATAACAGAGGCAGGCCCCTTTCAAGGCTACGTATCTAAATTGACGCTAGTGTCCAGGACAGCGTAAGATTCATAAAACACAAAGCCACTTTTGCTCCTCTCCCACATAATGTGCTTTTTGTGATGCATTAGATTTTACATGAAAAATGACTGAATTTTTAAAGATATTTAAGCACTTTAATCTTCAAAAACAGAAGGCCAAATACCTCTAAAAGTCTGGCCCATTATCAGCTGGAAAGAACTTGGTAAAAGCAATTTTAGTCAATTGTTTTTTTCTCTGTTCACGATCAATATATCTTTTTCATTTATTGGCCTAATTTAGACTGCAAGGTCTACTGAGCAGGGAATATGTTTTTACATTTATAGAGTGCCCCATAAATTTATGGCACTAGATGTGTTTTTATAATAGTAAGTAAGGAAAAAAAAATCAATTATTTCAGTGAAATGATACTTTCCTCACACAAGCAATTGATATTAATGCCTCCAGCAATAGCTGATGTTGCCTCTATCAACACCAGACCCTCCAAAAAATCCCAGAAATTGTGCGCATGTGTTTCCATAATGTGTGCAGTTTGGACTCTTGGAAAGTAATAAAGCACTTCAATGCAAGATGTCTCTTGACTCCTTGCTTGCATAAAGGCACTCTGCTTATGAGTGCAACTTCTTACTTTCACATGGCTAAATCATTAGTGAATCTCATGATTTTTAACATCATCAAGTGCAAGATGCTTCACCTGTGTCAGGACAACCCCTGGTATCAATCCAGGCTGGGGGATGGACAGATCCAGAGCAGCCCTGCTGAGAAGGACTTGGGGTGCTGGTGGGTGAGAGGCTGGACATGACCTGGCCATGTTCCCTTGCAGCCCAGAGAGCCAAACATGTCCTGGGCTGCATCAAAGGCAGCATGGGCAGCAGGTGAGGGAGGGGATTCTGCCCCTCTGCTCTGCTCTGGTGAGACCCCACCTGCAGTGCTACACTCAGCTCTGGGGTCTGCAGCACAGGAAAGACGTGGACCTGTTGGAGTAAGTTCGGGCCACCGGTAAGATACGGGCCACCAAGATGACTAGAGGAATAGAGCACCTCTGCTATGAGAAAAGCCTTTAAGAAATGGGTTTGTTCAGCCTGGAAGAGACAAGGGTTAGGGATGACCTAATTGTGACATTACAGTACCTGAAGAGAGCCTACAAGAAAGATGGAGAGGGACTTTTTACAAGGACATGTAGTGACAGAACAAAAGGGAATTCCTTCAAACTGGAAAAAAAAGTAGGTTTAGATTAGATCTGAGGAAGGGATTCTTTACTGTGAGGGTGGTTGATGTACTGTAACAGGTTGCCTAGGGAGGTTGTGGATGCCCCATTCCTGGAAACGTTTCAGGTCAGGCTGGATGGGGCTCTGAGCAACCTGGTCTAGTAAAAGGTGTCCCTGCCCATGGCAGGCAGGTTGGAACTAGATGATCTTTAAGGTCCCTTCCAACCCAGGCCATTCTACAATTCCATGATAAGGCCATCACATCAAATGATCAGGATATGCACAAGTGCAACACATGCAGCTTTTGTTTCACTAGAAACTTCTTTGAAAACTTATATAACTGCTGTACCTACCTTTATGTAGGTCTTTCGTTCTCTCAGCTTTCTTAAGTGTTTCTCTGGCCCACATTGCAGGATACACAGCGTGGTTTTATGCATATAGCATAGGCTCTAGTGGCATGCATGTAAAATGAATGCAAAATATGCAACCAAGATAAACTCTGGCAGATCCAGAAAGCAGAGCAGAAGAAATCACTTTGCTCATTACCTTTAAAATCTCTTCCATTTGATAATTATATAACCAATAGAGGGAGAAAAGCACTTTTCCTTGCCAGACGTGCATTTTCCCGTAATTGAGCAGAACTTCGCAGGATGCCTACTCTCTACTTGAATCCTTCAGAATTATTTGTTTTATTCAGCCATTTCCATAGGACAAGGCCACTAAATAATGAGACCCATCGACCTTTAGAATTAAGGAAAAATACAGATAACGTAGAAACAGGCAGGGCTTTTGGTGGCATAAAAGGACACCTCTAGCTAGTTAACAGAAATAGACAATGTATTCCTGACCCTAAGTGCAGTGATTTTAACAGCTGGTCTCACAAAATAGATCCCATGATTAATACATTTGAAACAAACCTGAGTTGCTAGATTAGGGCACTCTGTTCAGCAGTGGGAGCATTCATTAAATTGCGCATCAGATACCCATTGTCTGAGCGTGGTCCTGATAGTCACATTGTAAAGCTGATTCTCTAATATTCTTGGGATGCAATGTACTGCATTTTTTTCATCATTTCCTCTACATGTAAACTGATCTCCTGCGTTGAAGCAGTACTATTTAAAACAAAAGGGTTTGATTTATAGCCAGTCCCCAGCCTCATAAATCACACCTGCAGTGTGGTGCTCTGAGCTCCCTGTGTTCTGCCAGCATTTACGTTTTATAAATGATTTGGGTTTACCTCCCATTGTGATGGAGACTAATACAATTGCATTCTACTCTCCCAGCATTCACTCTTGCTGTTGCTCATTATTCCCACTGGGAATTCAGACCTAGTTTTTGCAAGCTTGTCAGGGGGGAGGGGAGTGGAGGTGGTGTGGGGTTTTTTTAAATTAAAGAATGTTGAATTAAAAATTTATGTTTGCATTCTGTAGCTTTTTCTGTCACTAGACATATGATGCAGTGGATTTTTTTCCTCCCTATTGACTTTGCTTCTATTTAGACTCCCATTTGCTAAGCTAATGATTTGGAACTTAAGCAGGACAGCAGCTTGAAATGTTCAATATGCAGTGTATTTGACCTTCACAGTAAGCCAGGTATGTACATCAGCCTTTCTAAAAACTGCATAAGGAGCTTAAATTACCATTTTAAAATAAATAAATAAATAAATAAATAAATAAATACTTTAGTTCCCCAAAAGACTAAGTGCAAAGATTTTATTTTTAACTCTCAGAATCTACTGCAATGCCAGAAAGATGCTTATATAATGTTTTGCAATTATGTTTGAAGCTCTCAACCATATAACAGTTCTAGTTGGTTAAGCACGGTTCAGACACTTGGAGATAACAAGACTTTCTCCTTAGAGCTGACAGCCTTAAGTCTTGATGCAAGGAATTATTCCTAAATCATAGCATCATTTAAGTGAGACTGATGGGATTTGTGCACATGCCTTGATTTTCTCTGTACCAAAACAATCAGTGGTTCAATTTTTTGAATTAATGACTATCATCACTGCCATTTTTTTTGTTAAATACTGCTACTACTATACCTATAACCAACAGAAAACCAATTGTAGCTTGAGATTGGTAAAAGCCACAAATCTAAGTTACACTTCTGTCACAGATAATCAATACAACTTAGATTCTGTTTTGGAGCCCAGTCTTCTGAGCATTTAAATTGCAGCCTGTTATTTGATGAGTTGAAAAATTTAGGCTTGAGATTTGAAAGGTTGCAGTACATGTCAGTGTATGCTGAGATCAGGCTCAGACCTAGATAGTCGCAAAAAATATTTCTGAAATTAATAGTAGTTATTCGAAAGCTACTCCCTTTCCAACATAACTCAGAGGTTGACTGGAATAAGTAGACCTGTTCTAGTTCCATGAAGGATTAAGCTAAACGCTACTATTTTCAAAGCAGATTAAGTGAAACCAGAAGACACTTTGATTCTTGAGTTAGGACTGTCCACACATGCATTTATGCAGGAAGAGCTTTTGTGCTTTAAATGCAAACCTTACTTTCATCCAAATTAACTTTCAAATGAAGGCAGCAACCCTTGAATTATTGTGCCCATTGCCTGAAAATTCATATAAAAGTGCTTGTATGAAAAGTACAATACTGAAGTTCGTAGTGTGGGCATAAAGATAACCAGTTGTAACAATTCTAGCTAGGTAACAGCTAGCCTGATTTTTCGAACCTGTTTTGCTTTTGTATAGCAACTGCTTGGGTAAAAAACAGTGATTCTGACATGTGCTTCCAAAATAGAAGTTAGTGAATTCACACATTCTGAACAACTGCTCTAAGTCCCTAGCAGTTCAAAATTATACTTTATTCTGGACCAATTACTGAGACATAAACACCAAGTTTTTATTGCCAAAATTTGTTACCTCAAGTATAATTTCTTAGAGTTATAATCAAAGCATGATAAACCTATGAGAAGTGATAGTAACTCTGCAAATATTGTCCATTTGATAGTGTATCTTACTGCAGGACAAGGTAGCAAAAACACTGCATGAGCCTACCCCCTCACTGCAATTATTGTTTGATCCACAGGTTAGTTTTACCATCAGATTTAACTGCAGTAAAATTGAATCATGCAAATCCTGGTACGCATGCATAAGGTTAAATTACGTCTCGCTGTGTAGCCTCGTGCATGTAATTCCATACACTGAAACAAGTCCTCTATTATGATTTGTTTTATGAAGCATTTTCATACATATATTTAGAAAAGAGGTGCAGGATCATGAGCTTCATTCCGAAGTAGCTTCACATGCAGTCATGTCCACTGAAATATTAGAGAATTTAATTGCAGGTTTGGTCCATCATTATTGTTTGTCCTTTTGATCCAACTGCATGTGAGGCTGCATAGTCACGACATATAACATATCCTTATGCATTTGTTTCAAACAATCCTAAAATTCCAATGTTTCTTCCTGAAGACAATGTCTTTATACAAGGTCCTATCAAAAAGAAACCTGCCATAAAAAATGTTTATGTAAAAAAAGAGGGCTTGGTTGAATACATAAAACCTGCTCCCCCATCAAAGTAATCATTTGAGTTAACTTTGAAGCTTGATTTAAATATTAGCAAGTATGAAAAATTTATTGCAGTCTTTACACAAAGCAAAAAGGCATTAAATGTGCCCCAATGTCTGCAATGAATGAAACTCATTTCAGTAAATGTAGATATGTTTCAGTTAATGGCTTTTTTTATAATGTGAAGCAGCAATTACAAGCTATATCTGGAACTCTGATAAATTCATCCAATCACCTCTCAGACATTGGCACAATCAATTTAAGGGAAATTACTAAACTTAGGTTTCCTAAACTTCCATTTGCACACACAACAGCAGTAGCTGAAAATGTGCAGTTTGATTTGCATACACAGCTTTGACTTCTTCACAGACATTTCTGAAGACAGGTATCTAGAATTTTGCTGGAAATTATTCCTCCTGTGATTCCTGTGATGCTAAGATTCTTGACATAGTCCATCCATCTGTTTTCTGAATTAATCTTTATATAACAAAAAGTCTTGCAATCCACTATGTTATTGGAATCCAAATGTCTGTTCCAAATGCTCCTGTAATAGAACTGATATTTTGAAAATACATTTAAATACCCAGACCTAGCAGAAGAGGACTGCCTATTTCCACTTCTGCAACTCATTTACCCCTGGGAGAAATCATAAAGAAAATTTAACCAAGAAACTTGCCAAATAAATATCTGATAGATCCATTAATATACAATAATAATCAATAAAGAGAGCTTTCCTGGCAGTGAACAACTAGCTGGAGGAACCATTAACTGTGAGAAATTTCCAATGCAGAGTGCAATCTGATCCTGAAAATACTTATTCATATTATCAATCCTTATTCTTACAAAATAACCCTGATTTGGGTGAGCCAGATGTAACATCCTGTTTAAGTACCATAACATACCTATTGTTCCCTAGGTACATTAATAAAGTACCATTTTTAGACCATTTGTTAAGTTCTGCAAAATACTACTTATAAAATTACTTTAAAAGAAAAAAAAAAAAAAAACCACAGTTTCTTTCTTAAGGACTTCTTAAAGTTGAGTTCTACGTTCCCATGGATACACTGCATTGGTCCTATAATGGTCTTGCTTCAGCAGTTAGCAGCAGGGAAATAAGACTAACTCCCAACATTTCCATCAGCTTAGAGCACCTTCATTAGCTAAGTGCTGCTCCAGTGCTGTCCAGTGGAATACACCTTTTTTATCTTTTTCATTCTGAGAAAGAACTAATTCTTGGTCAAGGCCCTGCAGTTGATCTCAGCATAAAAAATATGCAGCTGCATAATTTCTCCCTAGTACACCCCAGGCATGTTTCTCTGGCTGGTTCACACAGTGCCAGGTGGTTGCAAATTACTTATCATTATCCCAGATCATTTGTACAACACTAAGTATCATCACTGACCTCCCTCCCAGAAATGTGAAGTTTTCAGTTTATACGCAGAATCCTATTTTCTAGAAGAATTCTTAGAATGACGGAATGGTTATCAATGTAAATAACGACCAAATACCTCTGCTCCAAAAGAAATTAGTTATTCTGACATGTTGCATGAATCCCATCTTATCCAACTGTACTTGTGAGGAATAATTCTCTGGTGCTACAGGTTGTTCTGCTTTTTTGTTCTTTGATGAAGATAATCATTATGGTCCCCAGGACAAGTCTCAAAGACATTTTTAAGGAGATTGGCAGAGAGAGAGCAATTTTGGAAGAAAAAGAAGCTATTAAAGAAACATAATTTTCTTTAGATGCAAAGGAGGCTGAAAAGGGTTGCTAGTGGAATGCACAGGTTTTCATCTCTATATCAATACTTCACATATGGCCAAAGCAGTCAGTGATCAGAAGTGGTGAGTCTGCAAATGGTGCAAAACATACAAGAGGCAGAAATTATTAACAGCAGTATCAGAGATGCAAAAGAGGGAAAATAGGGTTAAATTAATATTAGCTTTCAAAATAATATGAAAACATCTCAAGACATAATACAG
Organism: Dicrurus megarhynchus; assembly: GCA_013399195.1. Lineage (NCBI taxonomy): Eukaryota > Metazoa > Chordata > Aves > Passeriformes > Dicruridae > Dicrurus > Dicrurus megarhynchus. Next base: position 247,960 of record VXAD01002549.1, on the reverse strand, counting down.
TTAAGAGAAATCCTATCTTCAGGGTGAGGTGAACTAGTGACCTAGCAGCTGTTTTCTACAAGATATTTTCAGATGAGTAACAGGTCCATTGCTGCACTCGGGGCAAATTAAATTTTGCCTAGACTAACTTCTATGATTGCTGCTGGTCTTTCTAACATTCATCAAGACTCCCCTCTCATCTGTTTCATAAAAAATTCGTCATCTATTTTGCTAGGTTCAGAATGGCCAGCACAGTCCATCAAAGTTCTTTTTAATTAAAATATTATTGTTAAGCTCAATATTTTAAAAACCACTAATAAATTCCCACTTTAAGGTATCCCAAGTGATGCTGCATCTAAATGACTGTAAAGCCAGCTTGTGCATCCTGTACCACCATCAACACCACTGGTTTTGCTCTTCTTTCAAGTTTCACATTGCCTCCTCAGCCTTGCAGCTGTTATCACCCAAACCAGTACATTGGATTCTGACTCTGCCTGGGCTTTCAGGATGCTGTGCAGAACAAATCACCACCACGGCCAATATCTGGAGAGCTGTGACATTGCTAGATGTGAACTTGGCTCAGTGACTCCATTAGCCCCATCAATACACATCCCATGGCCACGTGAGCAGCTATGTGATGTAGCAGCAGTCATTTCAGAAGAATCATTGACTGACTTACCGCACAGGCACAGAACTCACAATTAGATGAACTTACAGCTTCAGTTTACTTGCCATGATCAATTCAAGCTACAATGCAGCCATGCGGGGGAAAGTTAGGAGCGGCATGACCAAGCCCGAACCACAGCTCCCATTCTGTGACACATCTTCTGAGAGTTTTTCTGTCAAAGGCAAATAAAGCATCTTAAAAATAATTTTCATTGGTTAATATTAAAGGTGTTCTTTCCAATGCAAGGAAAAATATTTTGGCCGAGAAAAGTATGGAACAATTAAGTGGAGCAGCTGCTGAGTGGGCTGAGGATCATTTGCTCTGAGCAGGGAAACTTTCTGCATCTGGAACAGAGTCTACTGAGTACTTGTATAACCCATACCTGGGTCTGAGTCTTTGCTGTCGCACATTACCGGTATTTAAATCTGTGCAAAGACTGTGCAACATGGTCACTCTGAGCAGACTTTTACAGCCACTTTGCAGCCCACAGAGCAGGACAGTGGAAAGCTGGTCCCCAAAGCCAGCACTGCAGGCATTACATGCAATAAAACTTATATTTACAGTATATTTTTCGATGCTCCTCCTAATCCACATTTTTTTCCTTCATCCTGGATACAGGAATGGTTTATTTACTTTTCATATCCCTATCCTGTCTGAAAAAGGTACATCACTCTTTAAAACTGATAAAAACCTAAGTCGCACTGAAGTAGTTTTGTGAAATTTATCCAAGTTCTTCAGTACAACTGACGTGTTTTCCTTTTAACATTGATATGGCAGAGTTGAATAGACTCCCTGGAGACTCCACAGTTATTTTCAGTAGCAACAAGAGCCCATCCCAAACATAACTTCCAATCTGTCATCTCTCCTTGAATACTAAAAAGAGCCTCTTCCTCTTATAATGTACTGAAACCAACCCTGTATAACAAAACCACCTCCAACACTCCAATACCACCTGAATTATTTTCTTTGATATGTATCCCAATGCCACAATTGATCCCATGTAAATCAAGTCAGAAGGATTGTGCACTGCCTTTTCTCAAAACCTACCAGCACGGGAAGTTCCACTGGGAGATACACATTTCTGCCAGGGGCAGCATATAGCATCTTGGAATTTAAAAGAACCACTAATGAGGAGAGGATGCACACAGAGGAAAACAGATTTAATGCAAGCTAGAAATTTTGGGGGGTTCCCTCCAAAAAAATTAACTTTTAATATAAAGTGCAAACTCGGTAGTAGTTCTATGTAAAAGCAAAAGTCAAAAGTGAAAACAGAAAGGATTTACACCTTTTTTTTTGGCCAGTGACTCGTATTTTTACAGGCAAGTAATTAAGAGAATTCCCCACCACTGGTCTTTTAAACTATTAGTATAGATATCGAATCTCTCCATTTTTTGCAAAGTTATGGTTATTATGGAAGCAATAGCTTTGATTTTATGACAGTAACTGTCCGTACATATTCTCATGAAAGTCTTAAACTTCAACAAAAAAGTTTGGAGACTGTTTTCATGGTGTTCTTATTGCTTTTTCAAGGACTGCAAGATAACTCTAAAGAAAAGAAAACAATTAAAGATGCATTGTTTGATTGCGATCACTTGTTCAAGCAAATGCATCATTTACAGAACATGTTCACATTTTTCATGCTCCAAGTTTATGTAAGTGTGCTCTCTCTTTCCAAAAATTTGCATGCAAGGTCTGAAAACTTTCTCTCCTACTAGGAACAAAATCCTACCCACATACATATTAGAACCTTTTCAATGTCTTTTCAAAAGGAGATGGGTCTTGGGATAAAACACAAGACATGAAAGGTCCAAAGACTGCATACAATTATCTTGTGAAACACGAGACATGATGCTCTGACAGCACAGCCAGCCTTTAAGCATTACTATACATCTGCAATCCAACCTGTCTTCAGCCCCACAGCGCAGCTGTAGTCCTGGGGGGGCATTCCCCGAGCCCATAGCACCAGGCTGGTTACTGGCTCTGACATCGCTGGCACCAGCCCTTGCACAGTTCCTCCTGTCTCAGCCCCTCATCCAAGTGCATTGTGTCCCACTGCCAGTGCCAGGGGTTGAGCAGCCACAGTACCCAGCACAGAGGCACCTGGAATGGAAAAGGGGATCTTAAGCTTAACTTACCCTGACAGACAGCAGAGACAATTAAAACAAGCGATACCATGCGCGTGCACCTATACAGAAATCATGGCAAAGGAAGAGAGCTGCAGTGCTATCCTGCTATCCCTGCTCAAAAAAGCACTTCTACCAACTTTGTTTGGATTGTATCACTCAAAAAGTAACAAAGATATAGTATTTTGTTGTCTTAAGATATTTCTCAGTTCCATGGCACATGCATTCAAAAGATAACAGCTTTGGTTTCCTATTACTATGAATGCACTAAGCACAGCATCAAAAGTATTCCTGAAACCATTTTGTTTATCTTCTGGCATTGAATTTGATATGACTAGAAACAATTCAAAATTTGTTAAAATAATTTTTATGCCAAATATTATCATCATCGAAGCTCATGCAAGTGCTCATGTCCATGCACCGGAAAAATAGGAATATCATATTATATTTGTCATGATTATTGATAGTAAAACATTTTAGGAGAGGCTGTAAGAACAATTGAGTGATGAGGAATGGTTGTACTATTAAATTTCATCATTGGCCCAGTGTAAATAGGACAGTAAGTACACACTCTTTCTGCTTTTTAAAATATTATTTATATGGACTTAGCTGTCCTCTGTTAAATAATGTCATATAACCACTGACCAAAAGAAGCAATTGATGAGTTGAACAGCATAGGAAGGTTTATCAGCTGTATGCAATATTGCAGACTTTTTGCAGTTTGAGTACATAAAGTGCCACTCAGAAAAATGTGTCTCCAAAGGAAATTAATTGGGATTACTTTAGCTGCCTCATTCTAGGATTGCAGCCTAATACCAAATTTTGCCTGATCTCTTCCTATTGCTCAGTGAGGTCAGACAGGAGGTGCAAGGGGACAGGTAATTAATTTTGCATTCAGTATTGACTTCTTGATCTACGGTTTACCATCAGTTTTATTTCAATGGGAGTAGTGACCAAACAGAAGACACAACTTGGTGTGTGACCAGCTCAAGCTCATTCTCTGACAACTAAACATAAAGTAGAATATTAAGAACCAATTTTGCAAGGACCAGCTGATACAGGCTTTGTTACAAACTGCTGTGAGGTGTACATCCCCAGTGTTCATGCTACCTCCTGGAATCTTCACACTTCCTCCTAGGAGAGGCAGCCTCAATACAATCATTCCTCCTGCACATTCAAAAGCTACACCACCAAGAATCAAAACATCTCTTGCCTGTTTTGTGCTGAAGGACCTGTTAGTTTCTTCAATGAGGCACACAACCAATCGCTAAAACCAAAAGCAACATTCTCAAAACCAAAACTGGGTAACAGATTTTGTTCAATGCCTTTAGGTCTTTGAATAACAAGATGTCAGCAGCCCTGATCAAGCAGCCAGAGAATCAGTCATAGAATGGTTGGCATTAGAAGGGACCTCTGGGGTCGTCTGACCCAACCACCTTGCTTAAGAAGGGCTACCTGAAGCAAGTTGCCAGGACCATGCCAAGACGGCTTTTGAATAACTCCAAGGATGGAGACTTCACAGCCTTCCTGGGCAATCTCTGAGTGACCACACTCACCATGTAAATGTGTTTCCTGATGTTCTGATAGCACCTTCTGTGCTCCAATTTGTGCCTGTTTGAGTCCGTGGCCTGCTAGAAAGATGGCAGAGAAAAACTACCTGGAATACTAGGCAGAGTTGGAAGACAGGAAGGCTTTGCTAAATGAGAAGACTTTAAACATGTCTATGCACAATTATAGGCTTCATACACTTAAGGACCAGTTTTTCACTCCTTTAGTGGTCCTGTTATGAGGTTTGTAATACAGCTTCTGTGACAAACTCCACTTGCATACTTCATGCTCTTCTGTCTCTGTCAGAAGATCGGCCTCACTCTGTAGTGATGGACACACAAAATAAATTGCAGTGAGACTTCTGGAAACTGTCATCTGGAAAAGGCCAAGAAGTCTGATTTTCTTCATTGCAGAAGCTTTGGGTAGGAGTTGGAATCTTTGTTATGTGTTGTGGGGTTTTTTTCTGGTGAAATATTAGTTTAATGTTTTTGAAAAGATTTTGCCATTTTTTGTGGGCATATCATCAAAGCGTATTAGTTTAATACTTGCTATCGTTCATTTACTGGAGAAAAATCATTAAACACATGTCACTTCAAAACTGCGTGACATAATACGAAATTGAAATGACCTTTATTTTGGCACAGTACTGCACTGAGTTAGAGTATTATGAAGTCCCAAGTGTTGCCGGTTTACAAATGCCAGACAGGCTACTACTATGGCTCTAGTGTGCTCAGAGATTGTGCAGCCTATGAGCGACTGTAACTAACTGAAAATAGTGAATTAGCAGTGGGGGAAGATTCACAGCTTACCAGTGGGAAAAGCCACTACTTCAAGACAATGGTTTTATTTATGTTGGAAGTTTGACCAAATAGAAGTGGAAATTTTGACCAAGTACTCACTTTTGCTAGATGCTGTTTAGGTGTTTGGCCTCCTGTCATGCAATCCATAAACTTGCATCTTAGGTCTAGGATACTTCTTCCCTTCCATATGGTTCTCACACCAAGTCTGTAAGAGTGACAGCTGAATGAGTCACAGTCATGCTTAACTTCAAGCACAAAGGTATCTAATTCTAAGTCTTAAAAATGCACATGACTGCATCATAAAAAGCCACAGGCTGCAACACAGATCTTCAAAGCATTGCCAGGGAGTGCACAGATGTGTACGCCAACCCTCTGCACCCACTGCGCCATTCTCAGGACTCGGGATAGTCAAACAAGAGTCAGATTTCCACTCATTTCCTGAGGTTGTTCAACAGCTTTGGACAGCATCTGATGGATGCTGTGGATCACTAAGATTCTGTCCCCTGGACCTTTTAACACACATTCAGCCATCCCCCTCTCACATCAGGGGACTTCTCCTGAAGAGGTGCAGGTCTCCAAGACAAAGGCATGACTGATTCTTATATCTGTTCCAACAAGGAACTCCATGGCTCTAACAGTTGCAGCATTTCACTGTGTCCAACTGAGGTCCTTCTCCTGAGGCCTTACAACACAAAAGGCATTTTGTAATAGCTCCCTTTGAAATCAAATTAGCGATGTTTCAAGGCGTGACCCGTAAAGGGCTGCTGTCCAGAATGGCCATGTGTTTGACAGATACATCTTCTACCTAGCGGGCCTCTTCAAGAGTACAGATGGAATCAAGATGTGTGAACAGAGCTCCAAAAGGGGAGCCATCGGATATCAGGATATACAGCAAAGCACTCTGCCTCAACAGATAAAAAGGAAATAATATCAGATACAGTGTGAAATAGCTCAGTCCAGCTGGTAGGACAGATTCTGACAGCATTATACAGGTAAGATTACTGCAGAGAAAGATGCTATTCCATATGCGCAAAAGCTAGCAAAAAATAGCCTGAATTAAACTATATAACCTTGTGTCAACTCCTTATAAAAGTCATAAAAAGTCACAATCTCCTACTTCCATTTGTCCATGCACTGCAAAATGCTAAAAGTTATTGTGCGCTGTTGCTCAGTATACACAAGTACACGGTTTGATGGGCTGGAGGCTAGGGTATTTAGAAAGCAGTTTGTTTTTACCTGTCTAGCTACAAAATTAATGGGAAAGTTAGAAAAGAAGATGAGCTTTCAAGTTTGCCACAATGTATTTACTTATCTGACAGAAAACTAACCACCCCCTCGTCCTGCAGGGTCAATTTCTCTGGAGCAGGAATGAAGATGAGAACTCCCGTCCATAGTATATGAAAATGGGAAAGCATTTGGTGGTTGGCCTTTCCAAACATCCAAAGGTCCCATTCGACTGTAGAGGGAATTAATTTAAAGCACGGCAACTTCCTAATGCAGTCCAGGCCTCAGCTCCATATTTTCACATGAATTCACAGACAAGAAAAAAAAATCATGCTACTATATCAAAAACACCTATAGAAGCCAAATTAAAAGAAACACCTGCTGTCAGGAACTCCATCAGCTACTCCTTGTTGCCAGTGCCTTTTTTCTAAAAAGAGGACACAACAGAGCTTAACTATGTATTTTGAAGATGAAACAGAATCCAGGGCAAGGCTCTAAAAAGATATAGGCTGTGCATTATTCACTATGTGTCAGGACCAGCCATTTCTGAAAAGAAACCAGATATTTTAGGCTAGGACTAGAAGCCAAGGTTAAAATACCACAATGAAAAATGCCTGTGGATGACAACAGCAGACTTCAATGATGGTAGAACTTAGCTTACATCAGACTCCCAATGGCCCATTTCTTCAAAGATCTTCAAGTTCTGCCTCTGCTAACAACAGGAATGGCAACCGTCTCAGGAAATGGAACCAATTTCTACCTTCTCACGAAGAAGATAATGGAGCATACCATACTGTACACAGTCCAGATATAAGGTTATAGCCAAGATTTGGCCCAAGTTCTTGTATATCTACCTTTTCAGCTGCATTTGGTTACTTAAAAATCACTGACTAACACTCGCAATTTTGATATTATTTTTCCAGGAAATTACTTTAGAGACCAGGAAACTGTCATGGTGATCACAGACCTACACGTGAGTGCCATCATGATAAACTCACCATCCCTGTGAGACATACACAATGTGAGATCCAAACCCTGATATGAAATGCCAACCCAAAAAAAGGTGAGAATTCAGCTCACTCTCCATGTTCAAACAGATCTTCCTTGGACTGCAAAGACGGTCAGTTGTCAGACAGACTTTGATCGTTACCTCAGGGCAGGAGTGAGAAAACCAAACTTTTACCACTAGAATTTGATGAATCCCAGTGTGGCCACAGCTCTTTCTCTTGGATTATAAACCTAGTTAAAGCTTTGATTAAGGAGTTAGTAACTGAAGGGTAATAGGATCATTCTCATCAGTGCATCTGTACCAGCAGCAGAGTAACATCCTCCTATTGTTTCTGAAGCAGTAACTATTCATGTTCTCCATGTGGACTATAAATAAACTTGGCCCTGGAAACTGTGCTGTTGGAGTAGTCCATTAAGAGAAAGTATAAAAAAAATAATGCATTGAAACACAGAGTAAAGCCCAAAGGCATTGATCAGTCTGCTCTGTCGCCCGGGTTAGTGAACATGAGCCAACACTTACAACACTTTGAGTTCCCCCCTGGAGTGGTACCTTTTCCTTTTCAGTCCTTCATGACATGTTTACAGCTCTGTTTCTCAGCAGTCCCTACCGAGACTCCAGGGATCCACACTGGCCCGTCATGAATGTTATTTTTCTTGTGCTACTACTGTTAAGAGCCAATAGAAGATATTCAGGAAGGGATTAAGAGTCTGTGTTAATGTGATTTCTGTCATCCCCATATATCTTGGATTAGGTTGACCATACTCTTTCTCCTCTTCCCCATTTCAACAGGGTTTCCCAATGTATATGCTATAGAAGTAAGTTTGCATTATCTGTATCTGCACTAGACAATTGAACAAGCCTGGGATGTTTCTTTGGGATTACAGCTACTGTCTGCAAACATTTCCTATTCATACTATTTAACCTTCTTAACCTCCAAAACAAGATGGTCAGGTACCTGTTCAGAATAGGTGCTGGGTTGGAGCTCATCCCTGAATGGCGCCTGTAAATTATTTGAGAGAAATCTAGTTGTCGCAGGTCTAAAGCCTGCCAGAGACTCTTCTAACACTCAGTTGTAGACAACATGGTGCTTGGGGATGCTTCCTCACAGTTTTCTTTAATACTATAGATATTGCTGTAGACAACAGGAAAAGAAACTCAAAATCATACAGAATCCAGTGACCAGTGTTCTGGTTTTGCAGTTGTTTTCTTTTGTTTTCATTTAAATTCCTCATCAAAACTGCCTTCTACCCACTAATATCATATTCTACTCGTTTAAAAAACTATTCAATGCTCCTATGAATACCTTGATTAGCTGTCAATATATTATCAAACTTAAAGCATTATATTAGACCCTGGAAATATTAAAACACACCCAGAAATGATACAACCCTTTCAGACCAGAAGGGGTCTGTCTTTCAGACCTCCACAGAGAGATACTGAGTCTCTCTTAAGGGGGTACCCGATCTGTATCATTCAGCAGATCCGAAACAAACGGAGTCACATTACAGAGCAAGCATTTACAGGTCTCTACTCTAGGACAGAGCTCCCCATCTCTTGTATGAATGTGACAACTCCCACGCTAAGGTCACTGGTTTCTGGGTTGTTCAAGCATTCAGTGTTGATGTAGAGTTGATGTGTTCCCACTCAGTTATGCAGCTAGGACACATCACCCCTCAGTTTCACTGTACTTTCTCAAACACATAGGCAGACACAAGGACAGTAGTTTTAAATCCTTACAGAACGGAAAAGATCTTCTGTGCTCAGAGACAAAAATTCCTATCTCTCCCTGGCATCATTACTTGGTAGCAATAACTCCAAGGTGCTGAGACCACATTTAGCTTTATGGAATAAAACATAACAAGCTGTCAAAATGTGCATAAATAAATTAGAGTCATTATTCCAGCTTAAGGTTCTGGGGACATAAACAATCCTCTTGAAGTTCGCTGTGACATTTTCTGCAGCAGCAGCCAAGCATTAAAATTACGTCCTGTATACAGAGAGCTGTAAATGCATTCTGTCTTAGGGCCTGGCACTGCGGCACAGAAATCAACAGGCCTGCCTTGGAATAGAAAATACAGCAGTTCAGGGCCAATTCCCTGCCCCTGAGCACAAGTTTTATGGCACAGCCTGTGTCCATATGGCTAAACTCTGTCCTTCTGCTCACTCCCCAAAGAGGAGTTCTCATCCGTATCTGCCTGCTTGGAATAGTCCCTGGCTCACGCTGCTGCCCTGACCCATCTCCAGGCCCAACTGCAGAGAGCACTGGCTGGCACAGGCAGAACCATGCCCCGGAGTGTGCTAACACCCAGACTCCACAGGTCACCAACACCACTGCTCCTGGGCCTGCCCAGTGTACTGACACAGCCACAGTCTGAGACTTCTTCTAGGACATTACCCTAAATGTGACATTACCTTCTTGTGACTTCCAGCTATATAATAAGAAATGCAGAAAGTGAGATCCAAAAAAGACACGAGGAATGAAGACATACACACATTTTGTGTGCATGGGGATATAAAGGAGCTGTACCAGGTGAGACCACATATCCGTCATGCCTCCATCACTAATCAACCACATGAACTTAGGAAACAGTGTGATATCAGGGTAAGCACACAGTGATACCTCCTCAGCACAGTCTCCTGCAGCACTTTGTGACTCAGAGACTTCCTGAACAAAAAGTGGTACCCTGGTATTTAAAAGCCTTCTGAGGATTCTTCTCAAAGAAAATGAACTCTGGATTTAAATGCTGTGTAATTAAAAATCCAGTGAAAACAGGATTCAGCAATTTGAATTATAAGCAAGGAGCAAACCCATTCATTCAGAAAACACATTTTACATCAAAAGAACATCAAAACAAGGATGAACAAGAGTAGTGTCACTACAAGAAAGCATCAAGCTGAAGCTACAATCTCTAAGAGCAAAATGGCACTGACATTATCACAGAAGGCTTTTGCTTGAGCTCAGTGCACGTGAAACACAACAGAATCAAATTTTGTGGTGTATTCAAGGCAGAACCTGCTGTGGGAGAAATCAAAACAAATGGCTAGTAAATCTGGCAAAATGCAGGATCCCTCCTATTTTGCAACCAACAATTTTTATAGAAAATGTTTTTTCCTGACTTTTTTGGTATACCCCTTTAAGGTTTTGAAAAACCACCATAGCAACTGCATCCTTAGGTTCTGATGGGTATTTTTGAGCTACTTGCTAAATCCGTATTAGGAGCTGAGGCAGCTGTGGCAGTATGAAGAATTGTTCCATTCCTGAGTGGGAAATTCCATGAGATAACACATTCTTGCATTTTGTCCAGCAGAAATACTGTATTTCCACTGAAAACGCCATACTAATAAGCTCACTAGTGATGTTTTTCTAGAAATTAGTAAGACAGAAAAACTTCTGACTTCTCTGTCTCCCCTTCACTCTCTCTTCAATGTGGGATCAAGTTGATCAAACCAAAAATCTAAATGCATTTTTCCCCCTAATAATAAAGAAATTGATATTTCCTTACTTTTGCCTTGATGTATCAAAAACATACCAAGGGAAAATCATCCTGCTTTCCAAAACTTTTTGTTGACCATGGAAAGGAAAGACTCCCTAGAAATTCACCTAGCACAGAAAGGTTCTTGCTTGCTCTGTTCTTACTCACACCTCACTCACAACAAGGCAGATGCAAGCTTGAACATCCATGATCTGACTCCTCTGGGATTTCTCCTCACCTCCATGTACATTATAAACACGACACAAATGCAATCTAGCATTTTTATTTGGGAAATCATGGAAAGTTACAGAAATTAATTTGGAGCAGGTGACAGAACAATTCTGACTAGGAAAGAAGTCAGGAAGAATATGAAGTCTTCTGCCAAACTTGGGAAGGAGGTAAAAGGTACTACAACACCAAATTTGTGTCTCTATAGATCACTATCTCATGTATGTTAGAGGAATGGTGGTTATGTCATGTGAATATCTTCTGCCAAAAATTTCCTCATCTGCAAAATGATAACAGCAGTATTGCCAACCTCACAGGGATCCTGTGAGGCCAATGACATGCTTTCCAGTGTTCTTACACTGGGCAAATATTAGATGAAGAGCCCATCACCACCCTAGGGCCTCCGCAAATGCCAGAGAAGCAGTATAGGGCACCCGGCATGCAGAGCAGATCTATTCATGTGTGATCATTTTACCTAAACCAGCATTGGCCTGGGTTCCTCAGATCACTAATCACCTTCAGCTCAGAACACAACTACTACACCAATGCAAGATATAAAAATGCAGTGCTTACAATTATATGTGTAAGATCAAATTAATAGAGAAACAGAATAAATGGATCTAATAATATCAGATCAGAATATATTTGAGTTGCAATGGATTTAAGAAAACAAAAAGGGGGAGAAAACTCCAAAACTGTGTAAAATGATCCTTCAGACTAACCAGCAACTCTAGTAAGCCAGACATACAGCAAGGGCTTGGGGATCAGCTTGGTAGGGAAGAGAAGCATTCTCATGATGTGTATGCTGTAATGAGGGCAGCGGGTGACACAAGCCCCTCAAAAATATTGCATTGTCAATGCAGCAACATCCTCTCAGAAGGAACAGTTTCAAAAGACAGTGTCCCAGAGTCTCCCACACCCCGTCAGTGATCTCCATGTCTTGGAACATATATGGGAAAAACAGAGGCATCGCTGCAAGATATCCCTGGAAACAGGTCAATACACAGGAGAGGCAGCTTTACACAAAGGCACCATGAGGTTCCCCATTTCTTTTCCTCTCAGTCTATGTTGTGGGAGGACAAAGGGCAGACATAACAAATATGGGAATCACCAAAAAAAACATAGGAAATGTTTTCCTGAAAATACTGTGTGTACAAGACTATATCCTACTCCTTTCCCCTCTGGTGGTTACAGTCATGCCTTACATAGGCATGCCTTATCACTAGAGGCAGGCAATTAAATATGGGAATGGATGTCAAGTAAATGGTCTGTGTTCTTGTGAAACCATTTCACCATTCTTCCATAAACCAGAAAATATTTAGCAAGAGGTGTGCAAACTGGGCACAGGTGCAAGAGTGAGACTGAAAGGTGAGTATCATGCTGGAAGCAGATCTAGACAGAAGGATTCAGCATGAAAAATATTTCCTTAGTTCTCAAGACATAGAATTTTCTTCCTCTGGCCTGAAAATATTTGTTACTTTCATTCTGGAAATTTAAGTTTTCTATTCATACTTCCAACAACAAACTGTCAGCTGCTGTTCCAAAATTTACAGTGTTTCACAAAAAAAATTACTGACCTCAGCAAAATATTCTTCTGCTGGCTCACATAGACAAAAGCACTTGAGCCATTGGAAAACACAGCAAAGAATAAAACATTCAGCCATTAAAACTCACTTATCCATTTAGTTTCTAACAGCCTCTCAGAGCTTCAGTTCAGTGACATGAAAACCTCCTAAATCTGGAAAGTGGTCAGTCTGCACAGAAAGCACTTTCCAACAGCTTTGATGTCTCCTGGTGAGACTCTACATTACTCCAGAAGCCCTGGGGATATATACTGTAGCAATATAAGGGCTGAAATTTGTCCTTAGAATTTCGTACCACTAAAATCCTGAGTAATCCTCATTTTGAAGACTTAAGAGAGACTTAAGCAGTACATAGCCTCATACCAAGTCTTCTTTGTGTTGGCACAAACTTCACCCAGGCAAGACAATATTTGCTCAGGTGCAGTACCTTGGGTGAAAGTTAATCCCTTTCATTTCTGACACAATACTTATTATGTACAATAACTAATAAAAGCCACTCTTGAGATCGACAACCTACACACTTTCAATTTCCTCTCATGTACTGTAGCCTTTCATAAGCTCCTTTGATCCTGTATAGGTGTCAATCTTTGCATGCATATAGGTCACAAGAAAGTTCACCTCATGTTAATAGCCCAGTCACCTTCAGATACATAGATTTCAAGTCATTTCCATTTCCAAATTTCAATTTATCATCTTGTTTTAGTTATTGCATTATTCTCAAAGATGCAAAGCAACAGAGACTGTGATTTTGCTTGGACTGTATTAAAGAGGAAAAAGTCATGTCAAATATCAAAGCTTCCTTCTTGCCCAGCCATTTGGAGACACATGTGCACACTGTGCTCTTCCCTGTCAAGGGAAAGGTGGGCCCTCTGAGGCAGGGTTTACGGGGCTACTAACCCAGGAGCAGCATTCCTGAGACAGTGATTGGTCTGAAATCACACCAAATGCAGAATCAAGTCATGCGGGCTCAGGATGCCTCACGAAATCTGAGGACTCTGAATTTGGGGAAAGGCAGAGGGCTACCTGATGCAGGCACTCCTAGAAGAGCACTGGTGCACATGAAGCATGACTGTTCCCTCATCTTCCTCCAGTCCCAGAGGCTGAGCACAGCCCTTCACAAGGGTACAGGCTGGATCCTGCTGCAGCCTGAAATCCCTGCCCAAAGTAAAACATCCTCCATAGTTTTTTGGGTTTTTTCCACAAACCACCAGCACTGAAAGTTCTGCCTTCTTTGGTGTTTCAAACAGGACCAGAAGCTGCCAGTGACAGAGTGCAGGACAAGAGGGACTGGACTTAATCTTTTCTGAGAAGGCAAACCTTACAGAAATGCTTGTTTTCACTCTGCTGTTCAACATTCCAGCTAGTGGGAAGCTTCAGGAACTTGTTCCAATGGCTTGTTTCTCCTGCTCCCTCCCATGGCAAATTGAAATCAATATTTTTAGATTCTTGTCATTCCCTTGAAGACTCTCTCTCCCTCCCTTTCCGAGGTCACACAAACTTTGCTTTGGACTCTAAACTATTAATTTTTCACATTACTCATTTTAGGTGTCTGAAAAGCTTCTTACTCATCAGCCCATAGAAGGAAGTGCTCTTTTTCTTTTTTTTTTCCTTTTTAAGACAAATAAGAGATACAGATCTCAGCAACAGAAATTAAGTCTCTTCCAAACCATTGCAACAAGGTGTCTCCAAGCCTGACTTGAAGTCCCCTGCCCTTGGCACACGCTGGCTTTTCTTCATGATCAGAGCCCTTTGCTTCCTTAGGCACAGCAAAAACAAAAAAACGTCTCTGCCAGTTGAGGAAATCAGGAGTGCTTTTCTAACCAGGCAAAGTAACTGTAGGGAACGGTAGTGAAATTGAATTCATTTCCCACAGGTCACCAAACACTGGGTCAAACATTACTGACTTTTGGTAGCCATGAGCTTAAGTTAGGCTTACACTCTAACTAGAGCTTAGCAGCTGCATAGCCCAGTGTCATCTTCAGGAGCTCAGCAAGGACTCCTGTCAGCTCTGCCTGGAAAAGAGATGAGCATGTAAAAGGAAGTGGCCTGTGAAGCAAGAAGCAGCCTTCCTCATTTACCAAAAGTTCCCTTTTCTGCTCAGCTCCTCTTCCAGACTCATTTGGATTAGCAGAGGAATATACCAGTGCAGTCCTACCTGTCAGCAGGGAAGAATGTTTGTGCATCTGATTCCTCTATCTCTCTACCAGAGCTTTGCTCTTGGATCTCCTGCAGCTCCTGATAACCTCCTATGTTACTGCAGCTGTTTGTTTAACATAAACCCATAAAATTCTTGAGGTTGCCACATCGCCCTTTTCTCCTGTCCACACCCAGGATCTCCTCATCTTCTTACACACAATAAACAATTCCCCACAGGGTCCACATTTGTTGTGATAACTCACCAGCCCATTAAAACTTTAACTCTGACGCACGCCATGCAGCAAGCTTGTGCAGTGCTGTCAGGTAAGACTTTGCTGATGCACTCAGACTTTACCAATAAAATAATATTTGTGTTCTCAAAACCATCTACTGAAGTCTCCCAGAATGCCATAGCAAGAGCTACAAAGTACTTTTAAGGAGAAAAAAAAAAAGAGAGAGAGAAAATATTTTTCACCATAGAGACTTCAGCAAGTTAAAGATTATGTAGACAAGGCAGAAAGCATTTTGCAAAGGCATAAAGACAGTTTTGTTCTGCTTACTTATACAGTTCCTTTGGTTGAGTACAAATTGGATGCAAGTAGTACCATAATCAAGTACTTCTGGTTTGGTCCTTGAGTGGGCAGAATACAACTGAAATCCAGATGATCCACATTTTTTTCATCAGGTAAGCCAGGATGACATACAGGGCAAAACAAAGCAGTTTGCAAATGTCCCTATCTAGACTTCAGGTCTGAAAAATCTGCTGAGCTGCTTGTGCTTGTTTGGAAAAAGTCTTAAGCCTAGATCAGCAAGAAGGTCTTTTCTTGCTGCATTGCTTCATGCCTGCCTGGGACAAGGTCCTGTGCAATTATTTCCATGCTCAGGATGTCTGAGGTGTGAGTCTTAAGTCCCCTCCCCTGCAGACTCTTCATTCAGTCATCTTTTAAGATGAAGTTCCCTTTTCGGTAAACACATAGGTCTAAATTTACAGACAGGCATAGCATACACAGCCAAAAGAGAAAGAATGAAAGTATTAGTCAATCAGTATTAACAACCTTTGTTTTAATACTACAAATATCTGAAAGCATTTCTTTGTACATACCTTTCTGGAAGTCCACAGCCTATTTCCCAAAGACAACATGTTGCCCATGCAACAGCAATAAAGCTGTCACACCACCTTCAGCTGTAACTTGCAATCTGTCCATATCCGATACTTCATTGAAAAAGAAAAGGTGCAGGCCCTAAATCTGGATAAATTGGCTGGCAAAGGGCTGTGTACCAAAAGTTCAGCTCACTTTTTTCTTGGCAAAAGCATTCTAATAATAAATCCTCTAATGGAGATTTATGTCATTTTGTCTGGGTGCCTTTCCCACAGAGGCTTCAGAAATTAATCATGCTTCCTCCACAATCATGGAAACATCCCCGAGTTAGCAAGAAATTACCTTTCAATTTTTTTACCTAATTTTTTCCACCTGTCTCTCTTCTCCAAAATACCTGTACTGGCTGAAAATATCACATCCTATATTTTACACTTATGGAGAATTGTATCTGTGATCATCAACAGGATTCTGCAAATTATTAGAACTGTAACATCTTCAACATTTCTTAAATTGTTTTACAGACTTGACTGCTGCTTGATCAGACTCACAGACACCTGTAAATTCAACATCTTTAGAGATACTCTCTTATTTTGCAATTTCAAAGAGCTCCAGACTTGTAATTTATTTTAGAGACAAATGACCAGCAATAAACTACTCCCTTATTGATTATTTTTTGCTATGTTTCATGTTTCATTAGATGATGCAAAACACCCTCACAAGCGGGAACTGAAAAATAAAATATTGAAGCAGGAACCTCTGTTTGTAAAGATGTCAGTTTAATGTATGCAAAATGAAAGATATTTTATAAAACCTATTAATAAAAATATTCCCAAGCTAAACCAAAGTTAACTGCAGTATTTCTGGTCTACTTTAAACAATACTGGTTTCATAACTAATTATCTCACAGTTACTAATATTTTTCCTTGATGAACTCTATGCTGCCTCATCCTAATGAAAGTGCTGCAAGGTAATACAGCAGTTACATGACAATGCCAAGAGGACCCATTCAATTTGCACAAAAAAAGGTTGCAAGGAGCAATTAGCACTTCATTAATATGATATAAAATGCTAATTTGCTATATATCCCAAGTGACTCAAAACTCCTTTCCATCCATATGTGCAAATAATAGTTAATATGATGCAGTGTGTGTGAACCAGGTTCATGGTGCATTAGCTGGAATCCCTGTGTCAGTTTTCAGTATAATAGCTATTAGTTAATATGAACAGTAGCTCACATTTAACCTATGACAGCAGTGTTAAATGATAAAAGGATCTGTTGGCAGCAATATCTCATATTTCCACCGCTGTAAAGTTCTCCCTTCCTTGCTATCCAGGATGAAGTATTGGAAACTGACTTCTAATCTAATTTATAAAGCAGATTGAAATGAAGTGCTGGTAGCACTCAGCTCGGCTGCTCAGCATTTTGAGGAGCAAGATCATTCCTGGTGAATTGCACAGCTCAGGCATTCAAGCACTCACTGGCAGCTTCTAATGATCAAAGTATTTGACTTAAATAATTGATTTATTTATACCAGCAAAGAAGCTCCAGGGGGTTGTGAATATTATGAGATATAATCACACCACTAGGGAATTAGAGACACTCAGATGTGCCTTGTGCTTGCTAATGCCCTACGGGTGTGATTAGGATATCACACATCAAAGGAATTTGCTCTAAAATTTTTCATATAATAAATTAATAAAAATAATTTATTTAAATAATTCCATTGATTTAACGGGACAGATCTGATGCAAGATACAGTATGCAGAAAAATACAATGAAGTGTGTTGATCTAGGACACTACAGAAACCCTGACCATCTTCAGTTAACACTCAGGCACCAGCAGGATCCTCTGGCTAGAGGGTCCCTTACGAGGTATTAGCATCACCTCAAAGCTTACTGTCTGCAGTGAGCATTCCCAGAGATTTCAGTCAGCCTGCATTGTCTGAGATGGAGTAAAATGGTGCTCTCCAACAAATCCTTTCAAGAAGGGAAGTGCTGATTAACAGTGACACACAAGGCGGTACAGTATTCTGGCACCGGCAGGCAAAGCAAGGGCTGAAATACCTCATGGAGAACCCAGGCTCTTCTGGCCAGATTGTGCATTGAGATATTTTAACATCTGCCTTAATGACTTATGTGGCTTGACCATTGCAGACTACAAGGATTTTACAGTCTTTAATGCACTCCTTACACCAGCATAAAAAAAACATTAGGGAAGTGTTCTTATTTCGGTTATAAGAAATTGAGTCACCCAAAGACCAAATAACCTGCTCAAGGGCACACTGACAGCCTGGGCAGACCAGGAGATTAAATCTGTACTGACTTTTTGCAATACGCTTCAGAAAATTTCAGAAATACACCGGTTTTTCCACAAGGATTTTACAGCAACAGGCAACTAACATCATGTTATCTTTAACCTAGTGTGCTGTAAGGGAAGTATTTAGATGTTCCACTTTCAGAAGTACAATCCTTGTCTTTATCCCAGGACCCACAGGGAAGCATTTATGGCAGTGACAGGAAAAACAAAGGCATCTTTTTAGAGAAGTGTTGTGAAAAAACCCTGTAGATCCTTTCAGAGCCATAGAAAGGCATGAAGACAGAAAGCAAAATCTGGGGGTAATTTGTGCCTGAGACAAACTAGTACTCCAGGTGCAAAACACGATTGCTGTCCTTGGATTGCAGAAAGAATGAGCGAGTAAGACTCTTTGAACCCATGCCTTAACTTCCCTGGGGTCAGGCCTAGTCTGTTTTATATTGCTTTAGTGCCCTCCTAAGATGTTGCAAAAGAACTCCAGAACTGCAATGTTGTTTAAACAAGCCATGAAAGTTCTAAGTGAAGAAACCAACAGCAATTATAAATTTCTGCAAAAGCAACATCTCTATCGCTAAAATTAGAAAAGGAGAGGCGTCAAGAGATTTGTTCACGCCTATGGGAAAAGCCTGAGACTGTGTTTGACTTCTCCACACTAAAGCTTCATTCCCATCCTTGCATATGTGTTCTGATTGAGGAACAACAAGCATTGTGTGTGCTGGCTGGGCCCATTATCAACTTATGCCACAGAATGACATGCCCCTGGGCACATCACAAATCAGATGTCCATCAAGTGTTTTTATTGCAAGGATCGCATCTGAAATCAACTTCAAATGCACACAAAATTCACTCTCTCTCTCTTAGTGAGTTCAAAAGAAACTGTCCTGTTTTGGAATTTCAGGATTTGAACTGAGCCTGGAGTCATGCAGTCCACTGACTGTGCTACATGTAGCATGCTGTGTTGAAAATAAATGTACACTTTTTTTTAATGTTTATACCCTTTTTCCTTTCTTTACCTCATTTTTCCAACATGCACATAATAAATACAGCCTGTCCTACAGATGCAGTTTCACTACAGTGCACAAGAGGACTTTTTTTACTCCCCAGCACTAAGGATCCAGCACTGTGCACTGGTTGGTCTGTGGCAGAATTCAGCAAGGGTGCAGACCCCACATTTATGTAGGGCTTAATCTGCCCGATATGGTCTTGTATAATGGTGTGTATTTGCTTTGTACTGCTTATGTTTCTCATCTGCCCGGGTTCTCCCATGCCGATTTACCCTTGTAGAACTGAATTGAATACAATTACCACGAGGAATCATGAAAACTCAGAAAGTCTTCCTATCTAGGCCCACCTTTAAAAAAGTACAAAAAGTCTGTAAATCCTTAACATATCTATCATCATTAGAGACAGAGTCATGTCACCAACTTTGACCTCAATTTCAAATTCTTAGTTTTTTGTGTGACTGCCAACTACAGCTTCAACAGCTACCTGATCTGAGGGAGTCCTGTGCTGATTGGGAAATCTCAGATGTGATCCCAGTTTAGATTATAACACTGTTTAATACTTCTGATCCTAATGATATCCCAGTATGCATCCCGCAGCACTGCTGCCTGTTAGTTAAGACTGAAAATACCAACAGTCTACCCTTGAAGCAGACTGTCAAGTTTACAAGCAGCCAGTGGAGATCAAGGATTATTAACATCGGCTCTCGGAACTGAGGTTTTTTTAAACAGTGTCTGTTTTGTTATCTATATCAGCCATGACCTGTGTGTTTTTCTCAAGGATAACAACAGCTACACCACCTTGAGCAAACCAAAGACTTAGGAGACCAGAGAAGTGAATCACTGAGATAGAGCTCACAGCAGAAAGCAGCCCCTGAGGGTCTCAGCAGTGAAAATACCTGATCGCGACTGGAGACAAAACTTAAATGCCAAGGAACAAAATAGTATTAAAAGCTGAAGCTTATCGATATATTAGAATTTTCCATGTTTATTTATAACTGAAAATATTATTTATATCTATACAGGACTAAAAATCCTCTCTCTTTGTGAACAACAATGCTCTTTGCTTTAGCTCCAGTGATGGGTGGGCAGCATTTCTCAATACCAAACCTCAGCAGAACAATACCCAACACGGAGGGGGCCAGTGTTTACAATTAACATAACGAGAGCAGGCCGACCAGCAAACCACGACTGAAGTGAGAGGCAGGAAGGTAACTGCATGCCAATACAGCTGAACCACAGGGTAAAAGGGATTCAACAGGAGCTTTCGTGAGCAGGACCTGACCTTGAAGGCTTAGTTGTAGTGAATCAAGAATGGTGTTAACTAACACACGGCTCTTTGCACAAGTCTCAAACTTGCCTCCATCCTCATCCTCCATTGCAGGAATTCAGTCTGAAGGCAACAGAGACCTGAATCATTCTGCCAACTCACATCCAAGTGGAAGATACAAAGTAAAAAAATAGAGTCAGGAACGAAACACATAGGGGCATAAGAAACCAAGAATATACTCAGCAATGGCAGTGGGCTTTGTAACTTAAAAGCAGGGGGTAGTTCTCCAAGGAGCAGCTGCAGAAAGCCACTTTTCCTGAGCCTCTCTCACTGCATGAATTCAGTTAGAAGAATCTGTCCTTCATCCCAGTGGTTGTGTCCCAGGCATTGTGAAATATTAGTGCTGTCAGCATTTGCAGCTGTAGGAAGTCAGATATAAGCCCTAGTGCCACAGTATGCTGCTGGCAATGGAGCCTGGCAGCCCTACCACCAGCTAGGGCCTTCAGCACTCAAAAAAAAAAAACCAGTTAAATAAACCACAGACTTGGTGATGAACAAAAGATCTGCCTGGAAAGGAAATTCCCTCCTTTTGAGCTGGCTGTTAAAGTGCCACTCTTTTCCGAAAAACACCTGATGTAACATGACATCCTCCACCCAAACCAGCAAAGCTCCTCAGCAAAAGTTTCAGTTCTGGGAGTTAAAATAGGTGACTGAATCCACACTAGCTCCCCTGCAATAGAGAAAATAATTTTTAGGGGAACTGATCACTCAGCAGCTCTGAGGATAAGCAATATGACAGATGTAAGGGCAAACGTGAGGCACTGCAGCTCAAAATTATCTCTCTGGGTACTGCCTTCCCACTCTGGACAGCCCCTATTCACTGAAGGAGTAACCCTACCTTGCATGGCTGCCTGCTCTGTATTCCTCCTCCCCATTTTGGGGCCAGTGGGGCCTTCGTTCTGAGTAGAGGTTTGCAAATTGAATAAACAAAATATTATTCATTGCAAGGCCAAATTCAGTCCTTGGTGTATGTTTGTAATGACACAGCCAAAACTATCCAGGAAGGAACCCAATGACATGTTTTCATATGAGGGAGAAAGAGCATTACTTATCTTTTCAGGCCTTTATGTTGCTCCTGATAAAATCAGTAGGGAATTTGTCTTTGGTTTCAAAGAGAGTAGAAAGCTGCACTATAAATTTAAAACTGAGTTTCAAGGTGTTGGGGTTTTTTTTAACTCTTGCCTTTTTCAATAAACTTGCAAAATGGGACAAGCTTCTTTGCCACCAATAAAAAACAAAAACAAACACAGAACTCATTACTCCTTAGCAGCCATTGTACATCACAGAAGCACAGTTTCTTAAAGGGCATCCCCCTTTCAATGGAGAACTGCAATGCTTTCTAGTAAAATGCCTAAATCTAACTCCTCATTACTTCAAGTTCCCTACCCCATGGCCAGCCTGACAGCCTTGGAGCCTCTGAAAGGAGGAATGTAATGAGTATACATTAACGTTATATACTTTCCACAGTTCTTGTTCTGGTGTGACCAGATTTATGTATGGTGTAGCTTGAAAGTAATTCATCACGATCATACACAGAACTGACTTCAACATTTCTGCAGGTAGCACCGTCTCCAAGCTCTCTTAGCCATGGCTGTATAAAGGAACTGAGAAGTGGTGACACAATGTTCATTTGTTTTGGTGGCAAGACTCTATTAAAACAACATAACAGGGTCTAAAAAAATACTAAGCTGTGAAAAAATGTGAAAGTGAGTTAAGTAAAACCTTCAAATATTCCCTTGTTCATGACAAGCTGTGTGGGCTGACAGCTTGTCCCAAGGGAGTGAGAGGTCTTAGAAAAAGCCCTGCTACAAAAGGACTGGCTGTTAAGGCAAATCCCCACCAGTCGGAGCCCTGAGGAGGGTGAAGCCCAGCTATTGATGCCCGAACACAGAGAAGACATTGTGCAGGAAATATGGGGGATGAGAATGGCAGTGGAGGAAATAAAATAGGGACAGCCTCCCACACAGGGGAACAACAAACCTGTGAAAATAAGAAAGTGCTTTTTCACTAGACAGATTTTTAAGGAAGAAAGACATGTCCCATGGCTTTCAAAATACTACCTGGGCCATCAGTGAACTGCATGCTACCACAGCTTGAGGCACAGGGGGAGACAAGGCAGGTTATTAAAAGTGAAACAGAAATACAAGGAGAGTTCTTTTCAAGTAAGAATCCATTCAATTTCTGCTATCTTCAGAGGGGACAAAAAAAAATAATAAGGTCACCTCAATTATTGCTGACTTCCCATTTTCTTCCCAAGTTCTGCAACAGCCAGTGTTGTTCCCAGAGCAACAGGGTCCTCAGGCCTTGCCATCAGAGCTCTCATTTCTCAGAGGATTGCAGTTCAACAAAATCATGTTTTAAAGCCTTTTTTTTTTCACACACAAGCTATAGTCATGAATGTAATGCAAACTGTTAGAAATAGTCATTTTATACATCTCAGTTGGAAGTGGGTGAGAGAGAGGAAGAGGAGCCATGTAAGGAAATTTGAGTCTCCGAAGCTGAGAGTAACTTCACAAAATGAGGATTGTTGAAGGGAAGCAAAGCTCTCTCGTTGGTTTATACTGTCCAGAGCCATAACTGGATTATAATTGAAAAAAAAAAAAATAATAGGCAGAGAGTGATTTAAAAGAACTTACAGGTAATTTTACATATTTGTAGTTCTCATATGTCACTACACCTCTCTTCGTAGTTACTCCTACAGCTGTTTCATGGCATACTGTACAGGAGTCCTGAAAGCCAAAATGCTATGCCCTGGGACACAGTCAAAGCAGCTAAAGGACCACAAAATCCCTCCTCCCAAGCCCCAGGTCTCACCAAAAGTGCCTAAGACATCTATACAGGCAATGCTGGTAAGTGATATGACTATAATGACTAAAGACAAAAGAAAACATTGAAGAACAATTCAACACTAAAAAAAGACACAGACTTTCCTTGTTAAGTACTCTAATGTTGTATCTCTAAGTGTCTTGTTCAGCTCCTAAATTCTAATACATGAGCAGTGAGAGAACAAATCACAAGAAGCCTGCACATGAAAGAATATGTCCCATCTGTGAGATTGGATTTACTTCTCCAAAACTTTACTCCCCATGAACCTTCTTACATGAAATAAATCCACTAAGGGAGAGGAATCTCTTTGCAATGTCCATTCTTCACAGTGAACTGCCTAACACGGAGGTTTTTCCCACAAAGTAAGCAGAGTATTCAGCTGTGGAAGTATAATTAAAAGACATCTGTGCAGTTCTCAGAGTCCTCAAAGAAAAGATGTGGCCAGCAAGACACAGGACAGCCCATTAGCAGCCTGGTTTTCTCATGACATGAACTTTCTTGCATAGCCCATGGCAGTTTCCACTAAGAGCAGTATTTCATTTGTTTAAATTTGCATTAAGAACAGAAATACGTTGTTTCTTAGAAGGCAAACTCCTCCCAGCAATTACTTTACTAGATGAGCATCTCTGCTTTCATTTTAAAAAATAAAAGGAGCTGTCTCTGGTGTGTGTCAAGAGCTGCAGGGACTACATGGAGCTTGCGACACTCAATCTACCAAAGAGGTTCAAGGCAGCTCACAGGCCTTAGACAATGCCAGCAGGGCACTCACAGGGAAGTGACAGCAGAACAGCCACATGGTGCTGCAATATCTCAGACAGCCCTGTCCTTAGCCTCTGGTGGTCTCCAGAGAGTCTCTGAGAAGGGACACAGTCCCAACAAGCATTATTCCTTGCTTTTCCCATATTCTACAGCTCTTCTCTGGGCCTGGTAATGTTGAAGTTCATCTCTCTAAGCACAACTAAACAGAATAAAATATCAGGTTTAGCATCAATAATGGCTAAGACCGCTCACCTCCAAATCTCTCACCACGCTGCACAGCCCTGAACATGGTGACATCCCTCTCTCTCACACAACAGGCCTTTGTCTTGAGACACTGGGACAAAGCCGGGAATGGGATGTACCATGTGTTGCTTTAACATATTCAAAGTTTCTTTCAGAAGGTCACCTCCTGTGTTGGCAGTTCTGTGCTCAGGAACTCACAAAAACAAAAAACACAGCCCAGCTGAAGTGATGCTGGATGGGCCCTTGCATTGTGAAAATTACAAATTTGCAATACGGTGCTGCTTAGGAGCTGCATCCATAAGCCCCACAGCACTGTAATAAATGTGACAGAACAGATCATTAGCTACCAGACCTATGACAGATCATTTTTTGTAAAGGCAGCATATACTTGTATCCAAAATGGGTGTGCTGCTTTTGAACAAATCATGTGGACAGAGAGAGCAGTGTTTCTGTTTGCAAAGGCCTCACACACCAAACTAACATTATCTCCACAGAACTACCTCAGCTGACTACACAGCAAGCACCTTTGTTGATGCTGATACAAAAAAAAGTACATAAACATAGGGACAGTTTGGGAATCCCAGACTTTCTTTCTCCAGCTCCCAGTTGCTACTTGACTAGTACTTTCATCTCAAAATCCCAGAGAAAGAGCTAGGGATTTAAAACATATTATCAACATTACAGCAACATTCGTGGAACTTGGATGTAAGTAGAAAAGCGGTCATAGGGAAGACTTTGGAGGAATTACTTGAAACTTGGTCTGTGTGGACCGCTGGAATGCTTAATGTTTCTCCAACAAAGTTCCAGTTTAGTTTTACAAGCATGGCAGCCTTTGCACATTAGCACATGTTGTGTGAAACATCACCCTGCTTTCCCAAAATAGCAGCTCTAATGAGTTTTGTGGTAGCTGTCCCGCTGATCAAACATGGGTTTATGAGCAATACAAGGAACCAATAAGGTGCCTGTGCCCATGCATCAGCCCAAGTGCAGGCAAACTGCAGAATGGCTGCTGCCCGCACAGACACTGTCTGCTGGCTAATGAACAGGGAGACACGAATACAGTCACGCTGCAGTTCATTAATCAGTTCAGATAAAGTAGTAACAACCTTGTGAAATTGTTCAACCAAATCTTTCAAAAATGTAGTAGTCTGGATACACATTTTTATTGGGAAACAGAAGCTAAGACTCAGTGGTACACAGATGACAAAGTCTAAGCCTCTCTCCTCCAGCAGACAGAGATGGAAGGAAAGAGACAAAAAGATAGAATGCTTTCCATGCTCTTCCTTCTTCCACTAGGTGCATACAAGCCCCTCCAAAAGCCAGCAGTAAGCCTGGGCTCCACCTGAGGGCATCATCTTGACACAAGGACACACATCAGGTTTATGTGCAGTACTGAATCCCTAAATGGGAATATTAGTACTTATCTTCTGTTCTTGAAGGGTCCTGTAACAGGGCACAGGAGCTGGGCAAAGCAATATGGCTCATCAGGAGACACCAATCACTGGTGTAACTGGAACTTCAAGAACCTAAGGATAAATTTCTCTGGCAAGGTGGATCACATTGCTTCTATGGAGGTATGAAAAGCAGTCAACATACTGTAATCCCAATTCCTAACATATGATCAGACACATACTAGTCTTCTATTCAAAATACCACTATTTCGCCACATGACAAGAAACACACTCACACAACCAGAGAGACAAGTGGAATGACAAAAAAAGTCACCTTGGTCCATGACCAGGATGAAGGCACATGGCCATAGCCCGGAATGCAACTAAGAGAGATCCTGATAATGACTACAGCAGAAACACCCCAAGCACACAGCTGTAAATCCAAGAGCCTTTACACCACAGAGTCCAACATACTACCATCATCCAAGGGAAGAGTTTTTCACATATGACAATTACACAAGAAGGAATACCCCATCAAAATACCCAGGCAGTCTGCAAATCACTCCCTGCCTACAGCTGCAGGGCCTTTGAAGAGCCAGATTGCTGGCCTTGAGCTGGATGGATTGATTGTACAGCCTAGGTTGGATATGACTGGCAAGACTTTAAATTGGGCAAACCTACCAGAGAAGGACAAAGAAGTATTGCCTGTGTTATACAGTTTTTAAGCTCTCCCCACCACCCAAAGAAGCTCAGCAAGGTGAACTTCTGTGTTCCCATCAATTTCCCCCTACAATATCTATTTCCCAGGAGGCAGGAACTAGGCCTAGTTACAATAATCAGGTCCCAGCTCATAGGATCTTGCCCTCCTTTATGCACTGGGAGCACATTTATGTTGGTATGCATTTGCTCAGCCTCTCAATATCACACATACAATTAAGTTCAGCTTCTAAAAGTTCTACCTGTAATTGGAGCCAGCTGCAACCTTTCTGACACATACTAATTGCCAGTAATGATTTAAGTGCAGTCAATTCACATGCTGCAATTGTTTTAAATAAAGGAATCTCTCGTACCTTTTCCCTGAGAAAAATCTGTTAATCTTTGCTGCTGACTTATCAAATCCTCCAGTCACCTGTTTGCCATCATTTTCATGAGCTGATAACGTGTTTATTAGAGCCATAATATGCAGGTGGAAGCATAAAGGTCTCATTTGGTGGAGTATGAATTCTGTCTCATACAGCTGTATGGAAAAGCTTGGTTTCACCCTTCAGCTGTGCCTCAGAAAAGAATAAGTTCCAAAATAGTATCTTTTATTCTTTTCAAATGGAATATGAGTTCTTTTAAGCTCAGTACGCATCTCAAAATACCATTTAGATGTGCATTACAGGTTGGTTTTTGTTAAGCTCCAGGTATCATTACTGCCTATCTAGCCTTAGTTAATTTCAGTTTAATTGTATTCTCCTTTTAATTATTTTTCATATTTAAAAACACGTTATACAAAATAATAAAATGTCATGTGGATTCTATAAGGCTGGTTTAAGAGTTCTTCCCACAAACTATTTCAGTTTCCTGCAGAAAACCTGACCTGAGATATTGTAGAAAATACAATTCTGGCAGAATGAACTCAGTACCTCTTTGGAAGTTTTACATTCCTTTCTGTAGTGTTTGGTGCTTATGGTTGGGGTTTGGGGTTTTTGGGGGAGGGTTGGACATTTTAGGAGTGGAAGCGTCTGATTGCTTTTTAAGACATGCTATGAAATTACTACCTTCTATGCACCGAGTTTATCAGCGTACTTTTTCTACCACTGAGTTACTCAGAGTGGACAACCAGGTAGCAAATGTTATGGATGTTCAGCTGCAGCTGAGTTCACTGGCCCTTTGGCTGGCTTATGTGTGTGTTGTACTGAATGCCCTTAGCTCCTGGGGCAGCATATACTAAACCCCAGCCTTAAATGGGGTCTGCCATCTCCAGAAAGAGATTCATAACCCTTGCCTCACCTGTGAGATTCTCCAGGAGAAGAAAAATATATGGACCAGAATTCAAGTGAGGATGTTCTGCCAAATATTTTTAACTATATAAAAGAGAAGAGAAATAAGTAAAAAAAGAAAAGTACTGACCAGACGCTCTAGGAATCAAGGCAGATTTTTCATGTGAAAAAATAAGCCTGAATCCAAAGAGAAAATATGTAAGAAAGAAAAAGACTGTAAACAAGAAGAAAAGTGAAAACTTAAATCATGTTTGGGACAAACTTTCCAGCTACAAGAGGAATTTCATCTGAGTTAGGATTCCTTGACTTGGCTCCTGAAAATATAAAGTAGGGGTCTAATTCTAGGACAGTATGTGGTTTACTATAAAACAAATCTAGCATATAATAATTTCCTTCCACAATTCCCATGACTTGTGGCACAGACCCAAAACCTCTTCCATGATTCACATTCAAACCTCCCAGGAGAGATGTGACAGCCAGATTGTTAGTTTTAGTGTATGAGTAGTTTGGGTGAAATGACAAATGCTAGCACTCAGTCACACTGTGGAGAAGAGACGACCGCAGTTATGAGCAAAGGGCAGAGCTCCACTGGCAGTTTATTATTAGCATCCTGAATACACGTAAAAAATGTTGTGTTTTTTTTAAGGTAAATAACATTTTCCTACCTAACTGGCCAGTCCTCAGGGACAATTTGTTAGTCATTCCACAGCATGGGCCAACTCCTCTTTTCCAGAGGGGGGAACAGAATGTCTCAGCAGATCCACTAGTCTACCAGGCTGATGTTCCGAGGCGCCTTACAACTCCTAAAGTCTGCTTCTATGCCCAGTAATCGCCTGAATCTGCATTTTACACAAACTCTGAGCCAGTGCTGACCATGCCCAGACTAACACCTCCTGGAATAGCCTTCCCTACCGCTGAAAACCTTGCCAGAGTAAATAATGTACCAGTTTGCTGATGCAGCCTATTCCAGAACTCCTCCTAGCTTTAACCTTTCCAAATAGTCCCTAAATGTAAAATACCGTTAATCTATGCCTCTGACTCATCAGATTATTCATTCCAAATTTTATGTTTGTTGTTAATTACCCCCTTTTTCTTCCTGTTTGCAGATTAATCACAGATCAATCCATCAAAACATGTAGAGAAACAAGTCCCAGCCTCATAGTCTTTGCTCACAAGTCATTGCTCCTGATACAAGAGTGATCATTTCTACCACACGTTATTTCCTCCTGGTCCCTGACTACTTGGCTGAAGTTCTTGAATTGAGGAGAATACTGATAAGTATCCAATAATGTATGCACCTTTGAAGCATTGCAGAAAATAAAAGGCATTTCTACTAAAATTTGTGAGCATTCCAGATTTACCAGTTTTTCTAAAAATATGTCTTAGATATCCCAGTATTAGCAGATGAAAAAGAATTGGAGAATACAAAGAAAAAAATAATGAAGAAAGAAATGGAAAAAACCTTGCAACATTTGACTGTAAAAGCTATCATTGGAGAGATCATATTATGCAGTTATTTCTATCTAACCACCTCACCTAAAACTTGTGGCAGTTAGAGATAATTCAGCAGTGGAAAGCAGAAAGGCAGATGTCTGCCTCAAAGGGCCAGCAACATCCTTTTTTTTCTCTCAGAGCAGTTCCTACTTCATGTGTGGTGTCCCACATACCCATTGGACCAAGAGCTCTAAGTGGGAGCACCAGGCCAGTTATTCCTGTTTTTGAAGGGGAAGTGAGAGGAGAGGCAGGAGGAGGCAAAAATGGTGGTGACTGCTAGAGAAGCAGAATTTGAAGATCAAGATTTCCCGACTGAGATTAGAAGAAAAGATGACTGAAAAAAGAACTATGTCTCCTTGGATATTTTCCGACACTTCCCAAAATGTATCTAAACAGCACCAGTCTTATCAGATAGAAGCGCTGAGAGATGGAGGTGAGCCAGCTGACAGCTATGTGAGCAAAGGAGGGCAAGGGACAGGCAACATGAAAGCTCAGGCTACTGCAGAGCAGGGGAAAGCATATGCTGCTATTTCCCAGGCAGCCCCTTAAGCATGGAGAAATGAGAGGAATACCACAGCAACAAAGCAGGCCATGCCTGAAGCCCTGGGTGATAAACATTTAAGGACAGGGTAGAAAATAATTGCTTAGAGCCATTACAAAGCCAGCACTGCTGAGTTCAGCCTGGGCCAAGGCACACCAGCCCGGCTTGCCAAACTTGGAAGTGGCTCCATACAAACCTAAGCAGCCTCTTACCTTCCTATCTGATGGGCACTTAACACAGTTCCTCCATCTCCCACGTGTGAACAGTTGTAATGTTATGTTCTTACTTGCTATAGGATACCAGAGCAGTAATAGCAGTGGAAAGGCTGGAGAGAAATCAGGACAAGAACCTAGGATTAAAGAAAAATGCCTGGTTAATTGTCATTAATAAAAAAACCTTAACAGAGTTGCAAGTTTCTGTATTTATCATGTGAACTTCCCTTGAAAACAAACAACCACTAGTCCCCTGAGGACTTTTCCAACAGCCACTGAAGATATCTAATGAGGCAATATTTAAGAGACCTAATTATAAGAAAAAATAAACCTTGATAACCATCTTATCCCACATACAGCTCAAATATGACTCAGAGTTTATTTTAATAATCCTCTCAGGTTAACACAGCACAGGCCAAGCTACACTGTAGCAATGCAGCTACCAAGAGATCATGAAGAGGAGCTGGGAAGGCACCCACAACAGGATGCCTGACCAAACAGAGGTGAAAGACCAGAGATGTTCTCTGGAGGGCTGCAAATAGCAGCCTTGAGAAAGCAGGGCTTTGCATTGCAAACTCACATCATTATATCAATTTTGGCCACTTTGCTCTGATCACCTGTGTCAACAAGGCATTTCCTCTGTTCTGTACCTTGAGCCACATGCTGCACCTGCCCTTGAGGGAGGAGTTATTGGATTAACCCAGCTTCCTCTTATCTGTGTTTACTCACCAAAATTACTCTGCAGAGAAAACTCCCTGAATCAGTCCCAGAGCTGCAGTTTCACTCATATGCAAAAACTCAGATGAAGCATTAAACATGCAGAGCTTAAAAAAAAAAAATTAGAAAAAAATTACCTCATTGTGAGTAACCACCACAAGCCAAGCTGAGTGAAGTCACTGGGGATTTTTCTTTCCAGCACGCCCACACCGCTGGGACTCTTTCAGAGGGACAGACACCTGCAGTGCTGCTGGGCAAAGGCAAACCTTTTTTCCCCACTTTCCCTGAAATGGGGGAGAAGAAAATGGGTAACCACCAGAATAGACAAGGAAACAGGTACAGACATGTTACTTTTGCTGCTTGTGTTGGGCCAATAACAAAAAAAAAAAAAAAAAAAAGGGGGAGTCATAAGGAATTCTGCTTGCTAACACTAGTGCTGGCTTTGCTCCAAACCCATGACCCTTACAACATGTCGCTGTAGGATTGCTGGGCAAGCTGCTAGAGTCAGTGAAGCAAGAGAGAGAAATCCCCAGATTTCCTACTGTGTGTAATTCTGCATAGAATGAGCTAACCATAACCCCCCTGAGATACCTCTTGGTTTTAGTCTCAAAATGGGCCCAAAAAAGGATTTACACACCAAAAGAAAAAAAAAAATTAGCACTACACAGCCTTTCTCTTTAAAGCAAGCAAATTCTGATAGCCAAAGACAATAGACTTCAGCAACATTTTGTTACTTAAAGCAGCCTTCCAATCCTGAAGTGGGAATAAAACCTCAGAGCTGTATGCCCAATTGCTGAGATGGAGCGAGATACAGTTCCTAATGAGTCTTCCCACCGAACAATCGGCTTCTTCAAGGTGAGCAGAGATTTCAACCGAAGGATAAACAGGAAACTGTTAATGACAACCTTAAAAGGTTAGATAAGGGAACAGGTTCCAAAGTACCTTATATTTATCTACTCGGCTTTCACCTGCAGATACTTGTCACCACTTACTGCCTCCTCTGCGGGCCATTAATGACCCACCATATTGCTTACAGAAGAATTCACAGTAAGTCATTTGTGTGAAAGAACTGTAAACTCATATCTACTTGGGAAAAAATTAAAATGTTCTCCTTAAAGGCAAAGGAAACAGGCCACTTTTCTCACCTATAAATGGTAATTTGCCTCTGCTGAGACCATTCTCTAATAATATAAGCCTGTACTTAGCCAAAACCGGTGACTTGCATCTTAAGCCCAGGAACCCCAAAGATATTCCTTCGGCACATCTGCTGAACCTTTAACATATCGATTTCTAAGGAACAGCATTTTTTCACAGCATCCTGGAACTCAGGAAGCTCTCATCATGACATCAGGGCCAATTCAAAATTCAGTGAAGACAAAACATATTGATGTAACTGATGCAAGTTAAAGTTGGATCTTGCAGCTTTCTAAGCCCTTGTGCCATTTCTACAGACAGACAAGCAAATCCTGGTCAAAACCAGCCTATACGCACAACTACGCCAAACTGCAGATTCAAAGAAATATGCCACCATTTTGCAAAAGTGAGGAGAGTAGGGTATCAGCACACTGAAACACTTTCTTAGCCTATCTTTCTAAGTACTTATAGCAGTGCTTCTGAAGTCCCCTTCTTCTGTCAAGTGGAAAATTTCTGAGATTCCAGAGGCCCACATGTGACTTGGCTGGAAAAATGCAAGGCCCAACCTTTTAGCACACAGGCCACCCACATGAAGAAATCACTCACAGGACCTGGGATAAGAAGTCTGAACTCTCAAATAAATCAAGAGTTTGACCTTGGGTGGGTTTAGCAGAGCTTAGAATCAAATCTAGGGAGTCAAACAGACATGAATACTGTGGCCCTTTGCTGCTACAGCTTCCTGATAGGAGAAGACAATGATCAATGCTGAAGAATAACTCAGTTACAGGAATGTAGAGTGTTGACAGAGGTGTACTGGAATACCAGATATTTTAAGTTCTAGGGAAGAGGAGATGGGAAAACACAATTTCTCACCAGAGGAAGGAAAATTAGGACAGAAATAAAAAGAGTAGTTGACAAACAGCACTCTCAAATACAAGCTGCTAAGCTGAGAGGATCTCCATACCTACAACACAGAATGTATCTAAGGTGTTGTGATGACTTGGTACCACATCATTTTCTGGTTGTCTGTGAGTTTACATAGCTGCAAGGCAATAATTTTCCCCAATAAAATCATTCAGCAAGCATGTTTCTAGTGATTCACTCAGCTTCTAAAATAAACACTATCACAGCTGATTATAAGCACTTACCCATGCTGTAACTGCTGTCATATTCAGATACACAGGAGTATAACACTACCTTCAATAACAATACCAGAAAAATGACATTCATTCTCTAAGTCAAGCAAGGTCTTACTTTCAGCTCGAGGGCATTCAGCTGTCTGCCTGTAATATGGGAACTTTTCAATGTCATCTCCAGGCAAGCCCAGTGTACAGGAAAAGTTCTACAAATCAAAGCACAGACCATATGATTTTGATGACAACCCGCTCACCCAAAGAGAAAAGTGCAGGATGCATGCAATCCCTTGCCTCTCCCCAGTCAAACCAATACCTTTATTTCCCCCTGCAGTGGTTTATATACTGAAAAGAAAAATAACAATGGCTATTAACCATCTGCTTCTCACCCCATTACAGCTAAAATGTGGTCAACTGAATAATTTACTTCTTTTTGCTCTGTCTGGGAGATAAGACTGGTGGGAAGGAAAATTATATTCCCAGCTCCTAACACAGGAACAAATAAGGGACCTTCAGCAAATGAGAGAGAGATGAGACTGAGAGATAAGGAGGCCCCTATTTATTTTTTTTTGGAAGTGGGGATATGCCAAGCACAAGAAGGCAAACCTGCAGCCTGCAGGAATGTTTCAAGAAGCACTAGATGGGAGAGGAGCCTGGAGAGAGCCCACAGGGGAAAAACATGGTGCAGGGAGGTCTCAATGCCATATTCAGGGCTGCAGAATACACACCACATGGTGATTTTCAATATTACAGTTTTCTGAAACTAGTTAACAGGGTCCCCTGACAGCCTGAGAACTTTTTATGAGACGGATTTGGTGAAGTGGGTTGAAATGAATTCACGAGAGATGCTGGACTTCCTCTGAGTTGTGAGGAGCACTGGAGAGGCAGAAAGAGATGGGATAGGCAGGTACAAGCTGACTGTCACACCTGGGGACAGCCAAGGAGCACGATGTTGGCCTGCACGTACACTAAGGGCTGGTGCCTGCTGATAAAGAGGCAGCATTTTTACCTCAGGGTAGCCAACATGCATGTCAGCTACCTCGAGGTAAAACAACAGTGACAATGAGGCACTACAAGTTTTACCATGAGGTGACTTGCCAAGATGAGTGTTGTACCCTGCCTGGGGTTGACTTGAGGGAGTTTACCTCATGGTAAAACTAATGTGTGTTGCCTTCTTATTCAGACAGCTGACATGTACCTTTGTTACCCTGAGGAAAAACCACTCAGGTTTTTCTGACAGTGAAAATATGATGATTCACATCTTGGTGCCCTGTTCAAGAAACTGAAACCATTTTGCATTTGCTCTGGGTGTCATTAGTAATTTTTCTTCACTTACTTTCACTTAAAAGCATGTAATTCGGCCAATACACAGATGCATATGCTCATCAGAGAAGCTTCTGCAAATTTTGCAAAGAATTTTTTCATATACTGCAAACATAGTTTACTTTTCATTTCTGCACAGAACCATGTTTCACCATGTCAATTTCTTGCAAACAGTTAAGAGGAAATTAACACAAGACAAATTAAATTTTTAACCAAAATCACTCTGGAGGAATAACCCATCTTCTTCTTTTAATTAGAATAAACCTTATTGTTCAGCATTTAAAAAAAGAATTAAAAGTCAACATGCAGGTGAAAACCCTTTCAAGCATACATAACTCCTTATTATTCTGCTCATGTGCCAGTATCACAACACACCAAATAAATACATATTAAACTTTTCACAAGCATCACTTATTGAGAAGAAAGCTAAATTCTTGCATGAGTATTATTAAAACATTATCAGAAGCTTCCACACTAAACTCACTGGGCATCAATTTCATACTCCTTGCATCCCTCAATACATATGCTGGGCAATAACTGTAAGCAATTCAGGGTAGGGATGGCCTTTCCTTGTGTAAGAAATTGTCAGTACCATATATAATTTCACTCCTGCTTCACTGTAAACAATGTTCAGTGACAATTAATAGCAATCTTAATGATTTATAAATCCTTTATAAAGGATTTTAGAGAGATGTCTTTTAATTAAAGTAGTCTTGGCCTCTCTATAGAAATATAGCATAGGAATTGGATAGCTTTTAATGGGCCTCCTTCAATCAGGCAAGACAGAACAGACTGGTCAAGTTTTCTCTGACCCTCTTCCACACTCTCCTGCCGCAGTAAAATGACCTTTCCTACTCCATGGTACCATGAGCAGCCAGCAGATGGATACAACTGGTGGATGCTCTCCCATTACAAAACTCTACAAGGTTGTGCATCTGCATGCAGCAGTCAGAAACTCGTGGCGTGCCTGCTATAAGCATTTTGTACTCAGTGGTAGATAAGCTCTCAGCTGCTACCCCCGCCACTTCCCACCAGGATAACAGGCACATCCTGGCCAAGGTCCGACGTCTCACATCTGCCCTGCACCACCATTTCGGGTGCCTCTGCCCTTTGCATGATCACATTAGGACTTCAAGAGTGTGGGAGACCTATGCAGCTACTTCAGTCTCCAGGAAACTGGGTCACATATCAGGCAGGAGTTAAGCAGGCACACATAAACATCTAGCTTTGGGCTTAGATCCTCTCAACCCTCTCAAAAAACGAAAGCTTTCCGGGCTCCCAGCTACACAAATATGTCTGTGTAGAAATAGTTTTGTAGTCACAACTACTGCAGCAATAACAAACACACAGGCATAAAAAATACCTTCTTATCCATCTCCCAGAGCACTTCAAAGGTCAGAAGCATTTTCCCACCTGATTGTTTCCACTATAGGACAAATTTATGCACTACATAGTTGCTCTGAGTTGGAACATGCAAAGACAGTATTAGCAACCAATGCATTATACAAGGCAGTAAAAGATGGCCTGGGGTTTCTTCTGCTTCAGAGGTTTAGGTCATGCTTCCAACCTTCTTGTAATGATAGAAAGGCTACAAAATTAGCATCATAGTGAAAGCCAAGATTCTCATTGCCATTACCTTCATTCGGGAGCTAGAACAATGTCAAATATTACAAGAATCAAAATACAAATCACAGGGGAAAACAAATAACAGTCTAAAGGAAGACCAAATCTGCCATGCCACACCAGGCCAACTGCTCATGTTCAGCATCCCACTCCTAGCAGAAGCATTTAATCACTGCCTCGGATTTAGAGAAAGACAATAACCCCATAATGCACCTGACCAATTATGAAATGCTGTACGTGGATAAGGAAAAATCCTTCCTGATCCCTACAGAGACTAGCCAATGTGCTCATATATGAGATTTAATTAAGCCTGTATTATTACTTCAAATGTTACAACTGTTCATAACGTTTTCTAGGCCCTTTTCAATCCAGCATGGCATTCACATTTACAGCCTCCCGTGGCTCAGAAGTCCACCAGCTCAGCCTCACGCTGTGAGGCACCTTCTGTGGATGAATGAAATTTACTGGCCCTTTTGCCTCATTTTGTTAATACAACACCATGCCA
Source organism: Dicrurus megarhynchus (assembly GCA_013399195.1). Taxonomy (NCBI): domain Eukaryota; kingdom Metazoa; phylum Chordata; class Aves; order Passeriformes; family Dicruridae; genus Dicrurus; species Dicrurus megarhynchus. The sequence goes on along the minus strand of VXAD01002549.1, from coordinate 211,558 downwards.
GGCAGAAATCTAGAGCTTTTATGATGCTGTTGCCCACCTTAGGCAGTCACCTCCAAATCCACACAGATGTTGGCCGGGTGATAGAGCAGGGAGGTTGAGAGGAAGAAAGGAAGTAATCGAAAAGGTGCACCAGGACTAGCAACACAAGCCCTTCTCAAGCTTGTCTAGGACACTCTGAGTTTGTCTGCATGTGTAAAATTAGGATTATATCTATAATGGTGCAATTATTAATAAAAAACAAAAATTTATTATATTATCGTTACTTCAGTCTCCCTTCTAGAACATCCTCTGCTTTCTGCCTCTGCAATCCCACAAAAATTTACTCTTCACATGTTGAAAGCAGCAGATAAGAGAGAAACGCAAAACCTCAAGTCCAACTATAAAGAGAAAAGGAAGGAAGGAAGAGGGAAGGCAACAAGTTAATAATTGTTCAGAATCTGAAGTCTACAGTAAAGAGGGAAATAGTTTTGTTCTGTTAAACAAACACCTTACTAATGACAGGGTCTCCTGCCCATTTCCCACAATCCTCTGGATAATTTAAAAAAAAAAAAGGATCTGTAGGTTCAGTCTGTGCCTTACATAAAGTCAGTTCTGAAGAAAATTACTTGGAAGGGGAAGGAAAAAGGGGAACTGACAGAGAAGTCAATTCGGAGAAGAAAATGTGTTTTTGGAAATTCTCCTCCCTAAAATTACACAGTACCTCACTTTGGAAACTCCAGAGTAATGTTTCAGCAGTCCTGGAACAGAGTGAGACCCTTGGCAATGCCAGCTGACAATCTGCCCCAACTGTGGCTGCCACACTGCAGAGCCAGCACGGCCGGGAGCTCCGCAGCCCATCAGCTGGCTGCAGGGGCCACATCTGAACTGGAAACAGTTTTCTACATGGAAAACAGAAATTTCCAATGGAAGGTTTTGATTTTGAAGGAATTAGGTGTCTTCCTGTAAATCTGTATGACTGCAAAGCAGCTTATCAATAAACCAGAGTGAGTTCAGCAGAAGTCCACAGCACTGGAGCAGTTGCCCAAAGTGCAGGGGCTGAGGGAGGTGGGCTTGTCCAGCTTGAAGAAGAGACAGCTTTAGCAAAACAGCAGCCCCCAGTGCTTTTAAGGATAACCAACAAGGAGATGGAGGTACACAGTACACAGCAGTACATAGTACAGAAAGCACAAATTGCAAGTAGGCTTCAGACTGGACCTGAGGAAAATATTTTTTCACAATAAAAGCCTTTGAAATCAAGCAGGCGAACAGGATGTCCAAAGAGGTTATGCAACCTTCATTCCTGGGGGTTTTCAATACCTGACTGGACAAAGCCTGGAGCAACTTGGTCTGATCTTTTAGCTGACCCCATTTTGAGTAAAAGGTTTCACACAAGGCTCTCTAAGGTCCCTTCTAATCCGAATGATTTTATGATCTTAAAACTCCCTGCCTGCTCCACCAAACACAGATTTAAAACTGACCCATTTGGAGCAGATGAACTCATTCAGGTACAAACCACACCATCGTCTTGCATCTCCTTTAAATTATGTTAGAAATCATTCAGATTCTTATCATCATCAGTGCCCATCTATCTGCAGTTTGTGTGACTAGAGACCTCATCAAGTACTTCTGTTATCTGACACTTGTTTATAAACCCTTCTACAGCATTCACAAATGCTGTGCAAACAATGCACTAACAATCATGAATCAAGGCTCCTGGAACATCCTGAGCACACCCTGCAGCCACCACTTTCCTGCAAGGCTTGGAGAGGCTCTATCCCATCATTTTATCTGTTTTAGTTGTGTGTCTTTATGAATTATATCACCTGTGATACTGAGGGGCCTGTTTGCCCTCCAGCACTAGGAGGCTAGCACTAGCCTCCAGCACTAGCGTTAGGCTTTACTCTAATCACTACCTATCTAAAAGTTTGGAGGAGCAGGCAGAGCAAATGAAGCAAAGCCTCTTAGGTACTAATGCTTTTCTTCCTGCTAATGTCACATTTGTGAAATCTGTCAATATCAAACAAGCATGTGGCATCTAATGAAAGACTTTGACAAACTCTCAGCAGTCTTGAGATCGGCCTCTGAAATGTGAGGATGTTCAGCACACAACAATAAATGCGGTGGTCCATATGGGTCCTGAGGTCATTAAAGTCCAACACAAAGTATATGAAGTCACTGCAAAGATTCTAATAAAACTTTACAGGCTTTGGAACAAGCAAACAGAGCAGGAACAGCAGATTGCTATGATTTTGGAGAGCTTTGTGATTTTCCCGTTTGGCAAAGCAAAATGTTAAGAATAGAAATCCAGGGAACAGCAAAAGTATAGGCTTCAAATTTTTCACTGTCCTATCACACAGTAACATCACACTCTTCAAAGTACTGATCTCTGCAACACCTCTGCAAGGTAAATACAGCACTCCTGTTTTACAGATTCGGAAGACACTGGAAAACAAAGTGATATGTTGAAAACCATACAATGAACAGAGAACTGAATCCAGGTCTCCTAAACCCCAGGCCATTACCTAGACCTGGTAGCCATTGTTAACATATAGTTTCTTACAAAATTAAGGTGATTTCATCCTCAGAACAGGTCTGCAAAGATTTTCTAAAACACTTAATCTTCTCTCAATTTACCAAGATTTAAATTTTTCAAATTTAGACAAACATTTGACTGAAATGTAACACAATTATTGTTCAAACTAGATCACTTTTGAACACTGTGAAATGGGATTACCTCGGAAAATTTTAATTGCATGTGCTTTTCCTACCTGTTTATTTCTATTTTGGTACAAGAATAAACCATGGCTGGTTGAAAAGATGCAAACACTAGGGTTCTGGTGTCTAGAAACTACAAGATTAGACAAGTAAAATCTACCACAACACCTGCTGCTCTTCTAGATGCCCCACACACAGCACTTTTAGAAAGAATTACTGAGTCAAGAGATACCTAATTAGCACTTAGTCTGCATCTAACCTTCTGCATCTGACCCAGGTGCAGAAATGAATGTGCTAGCTGAAGTTTCAGTTTTCTAGCTTTCTGTTTTTCATGAAAAAATTGTTTTTCTGTCAAGCAAGAGTTTAATGGAAGTTTTTTTTGAGCAGTCCCATTGCCAAGTGCTCTCAAGGCCCATTAATTCACCCAGTAAGGGCATTTAGTGTCTCTAAGTGCTCAATACTTTTGTACTTGACCCTCTGGGATCAACATAACATGATACTCAGAGGCAGAAAAGTAGTTCCAAGTAGCGCAAAACCTAAAAGTGATGATGCACATTCACTGGCAGATTTAACTGGGATGGATGAAGCATTCACCGTTGCCAGCTGTCGCCTCTGTCCCTCTTTTGGAAGTTCCATCCCAGGGAGGCTTTAGCAGAACAAGTATCCCCTCTTGAGTCAGCAGGGTTTACAGCCTGAAGTCAGCAGGAACTCACAGGAGGGCAGCAGGCTCTCAGCTCCCTGGCCAGGGTGCAGGCACACACCACATCCCACTGGCCCAGGGCAAGGCACAGGGTGGGGAAGGAAAGGAGCTGGAGCCGTTTCTACTTCAGCTGCGTCTGACTGAACTCTCACCAAGCATGAGTCAACACCCAAAGCCAGTTAGCGGGCTGCCAGCATACAGCTCTGCTGGTTTATAAAAAGGAATGGCCCTATAAAAATAGTTAGGGCTCAAACCTTCAGCATGCACATCTGCTCTTTGAGACAGACTCTAAGGTCACTTTGAATCACAGAATGAAATACATGGCTAGTGAAATGCAAGAAAAATGACTGCCTTTCCCCTTGTGTCTGAACTTTTATCTGCTCATCTGAACATTTTGCAAAAAACAACAGAAAACCTATTACAAAGATTGCTGGTGCATGAAATGATTGAGAAATATTTGCAGTTTGAAAGCAGTTTCACTTCCTGCCTGATACCACAATGAAGCTTTTTAATAAAGTTAACATCACTGTTATTTGTTTTACATCTATGTCCTTATTTTCTCTGTTTTATATTTCTTGAATACTATGTTAAAAAACAAAAAAAATCTCCTAAAGCCATAAGTTCCTGAGTTTTCATTGTAAGTCAGACTTCTGATAATGTAATAATGTTTCTAATAATAATACTTTATGCTTACACTGTAAAGCAGCTTTCATCCAAATACTTCAATGCATCCTACCAATTTTAGCTAAGCTACCTAAATATAAGCATACCATTTAACAGCTGGGCAGCCTGAAAGATTTTGTGACCCTCTTTCCACAAGCATAGAGGCTGAAAAAGTATGTTACGGAGTCCTGAGTTAAAATACTCCAGGAACCATTAAACTATACTGCCTGTGCAACACCTATTCACAGTAGTTAAGCTCCAGAGATGATAGAATACTAATTAAATTAATTTTGCAAATGCTTGTGTGCTGCTATTTGTAAGGTTGTGTGCCAATATGCAGACAAGCTGTTAGTCATAAAATGTATTTGTGAGTCGTGAAAGTAATGAATTTCAGCATGAATAACTATCTAAAGACTGTCCTACGAAATAGAAAACATAACAAAAAGCTATCATATGTCCCCTACTATTATTTTTGGTTACTTAAAATGTTTCAGCTGCCCACTCAAAAAGCCACGTGAGCACTATCGTAATCTTGCAGGCTCTGTCTCTTTCTAGAAACTACTTGCACAGTGTCCAGAATAAAAAAGCTAAATTTGTTCATTACATTTTTAACCAATACAGTTAAATACAAACCCAAATATCATTCTGACCCACAAAGGAATTGCTAAAGGGATGGCTGGCCAATTGATCTTGCTGTTAGTTCCAAAGGAGACTCTCTGGTTTCTTTGACAGCCTCCTCCAAGGTGGTGTAATTGGCAGTGGCAGCGTGGCCATTACCCCATTAAAACCACACAGACAAACTTTGGTAACGTGGTGATAACCCAGCCCGTGCTCTGCACTGCCTCAAAGGTCATGTTTCTTACATCTTCTTCTGGAGCCATCTGGGGGCACCTGTTGGCTGTTGGACTTGCTGGACTCTGGGCCAGTTCTTGCAGAATGATGGACATTCTTATATAACTAAGTAATGTGACATTTATGTTAAAAGTCTTTTTTTTAACCATTTTCTTCCTATGTGGAAAGTTAGACACACATATTTAAACTAAAGGCTTTTATTTCTATAGGGTTACATTAGTTGCAAGACCCATGCCAAAATATGAACATGCTTAGTGACAAATGTGGGAAATATGCAGTAAGATAGGTTGTGAAGGGCAGGAAGCAAAGATGGTATCTGGGTGATTCATGTGTGCCTGTGTCTTCCAAACAAAAAATTTACTGCCCAGGGACAATCCCAGAGTGAGCTGGTGTGAAACCATCATAATACATATATTCCTTCTGCCTAGGTAAACCTGCGTACTTCAGATCCTTCCAGTGCAGCACACTGGAAGGTTTATGCACCAGGACCTGAAACTGGAAATAGCAGAAATCCTAGAGAAAAGCTTTTTCTGATGTGCAGAGATCTCCTTCCCCTTCAGGGAGTCCTGACAGTAGTCTGAGGCTTTCACAGTTCTCAGTCTCAGCTCGCACATTGCCACTGCCCACCATAACCCAGGGAAGGGCTGAACGGCCAGCAGACATGCAGGACTTGCAGCACGTGTTTCCAGGTGGGCAGTGTCACTATGGGACCTGCAGAATCTCCAGTGCTTTGAAATTCTGCTTTTATCCTTCCTTCCTTCCTTCCTTCTTCAAGCATAACATTTCTTTTTTGTTCCCTGATCTTGACTATGCACTCAGACACACAGAGATCATCAGGTCACTGGGGCAGGGCTGGCAGCGTCCCTCTGTGCATGCAGACTTGTGCACGCACATGCCTGGCAGGATGACCATGTTTCAAGCAAGACACCAACAGTGGATGACAATTCAAGTGGAACATATGAAAGAAAACGTGAAAATTGGAGGACAACTCTTCCCTGTTTCAGCAGGAAAAACAGTCAATTTATAACAAGGGACAAAGTTTTATAATGATGGAATTATCACTGTATACTTTTTTTCTGGTAATTCGCAGAATTTCTACTGCCTATGTGAGAATATCTTCTATCCCCATACCCCTCATCCTTGCATTGCAATCCACTAAACTTACTCTTTCCCCAGTACCTTCATATCCACCACTCCAGCTTCTTATGCCTGTAAAAACTCCATACAGTCCTACATACCCGGAACATACAGAACATACATACCTATATTCATTTTCAGGCATAAAAGAAGCTTTAAGCAACACTTTCCAATTCCCTGAACCTCCTGTGTTCTTCAAATCCTCTTCTCTGCATTGCCCAAGATTTAGGACAAAACCTTGTATCTCCTTTCAGAAACAGATAAAGGCAAAAACTGCAATGTTAAGAGTGCTGGGAATTGCATCTCTCCATACCTACTTTCCACTAGACCTGAGCACTTGTCAGTCAGGGTACTGGCTTGGCTTCTCTGCACTCCAGAGAGGTCAGGCTTATTTGTTCATCCTTGTTTGGCTAACATATAAAATATATGTGCATCTATCATATGAAGAATGTATGTTACTGTGTTGATGGGCACTGTAATAAATTACAGGTTACACAATAAAACAAAACAATGACCCATGTCATAGGAATAACAATGGGTAAACATGCTGTCTCCCTTTTTATGGAGCATTTCAGATTTTGTCTGGGTTTTACTGCACTGCAAGCAACATTTGCTTTGTGTTAGGTTGCTCTTTTATTCTCCTTTAAAATCAATGGAGATTTGTTCCTCAGTTACTGAACTTTCGTTCTTATCTTATACACCGCTCCACTATCCACATAAATGCAGCAAGATCAACCAGTCAAGTGTGCCTAAAGCAAACTTGGAAATAACAGGAATAAAGTGATATATTCCTCAACCCTTCCTTCAGCACACAAACAAAAGTTGCTAAACAGTACCAGCCAGCCAATATGAAAATCTCCAGCATTGTTCTCTTCTTGATCCTGATTTAAAAGGCAAAAAATTGGAAAATGTGGGAGAGGAAAATAAAAAGCATAGACAAGTACAGTTATAAGGACAAAAAGAAATTCTTATGTAGGGCATTGTATCAAATTTCCAAAGCTTTTTCTGGTGTATACCAAATACCTCCTCATTGATTCAACTAACAGAGGAAATAGCAGTCTATTGATCCAGTGAGCATAGCTGCAAGTCGTATGTGAGTACACAGACACGTATTAAACACATTTTGGCAACAAAAAGTTGTTTTTAGTACATCACTCCTCTCAACATGGCTGTAGCAATGCTGCCAATTGTGTTGCAGTTTAATATAGATTTCCTATGGAAATTAATTCCACATGCTGAAGGCTTACTGGTTAATGCCTATGAGTCACTCATTTATCTGTTTTGCATTTATCGACTGTCAATGTCATAGAATAACCCCCACCTTCTCTTGTTATGAGACAGTGAATGGTAGCTCCTCATGTTTCCTCTATTCAGTAGTTTCCAATAACTGCCTTATGCTTCTCAAGGAAATTTTACAGTGTATTATATGTCTTTTTATACAGGCCTCCTAATTAGGATCATTACACACTTACTTAGTCTATTTAGTTTCATACAAAGTTTGTGAGGCGATCAAATACTTACAGTATAATTAGTAAGCTCCTAAATTGTATATTGTAATAAATTATATATATATAATTGTATCAAGAGTACATTGTTAATATTTTCCTTATCAATCTGTTTCTTTGCAGATAAAAAGCAGTCGTTAGGTGAAGACATGCAAACATCATTGCTAAAATGAGAATGGATGATGTGTATTTGTTTTCTCCATGTGATCTCATGTAATTCTGTAGGGCTGACTGAGCGTGTTAAGGTTATGGTTTGGTTTGAGATCCAGTTTTGCAAGGAAAGCATTATTAACCAAAGCTGGATCCTCTTACTCTGGTTTTTATTCTACTTTATTCTACTTCAGCAAGACTCCACCTGGGAGATTTGCAGCTCAGAAATAGGCTGAAGTCATTGTCTCACATTTAAGGCAGCATATCTAGGGAGCCCAATTTCCCTTCTGTATTATCAGTGCTCTTCGTGTAAGTGATAATTATAGGTCAGGGCCTGATTCTCAGCTTACCACAACAATCGTGAAACTATTAATGTCCACTGAGTTTCTCCCAATACAATAGAGATTTCCAAACCCTGCAATCAGCTAAGATAAATATTACAATTTTGTAAATGACTTTCTGTGGATCCTGGTGACCATATGTTTGAATTCTAACATACATACTGGACATAAACATCAGCAAATTATTTTCAAACAAATTGTGAGAGTAGTTTTGTTAAAAGCAACATTTGGTAAAAAGTCCTTTAGTGAATGAATTTCTGCACTTAACAGAAAGCAAGAAAACAATTGTTTCCTGTAATTGGACAGTTTGATTAGAGGCAGGTGGTGCAGAGCTGAGAAAACTGGAGCCATGAAGCCAATTTTAACATCAAGTACATTTCCTTTTCTTTAGGATCCAGAAGCATAACATGCAAATTGCTTCCCAAAAAAAAAAAAAAAAAATCAGTTTCTATTTATTATCCCTTCTGGTATTCTATCCATAGTAGAAGTTTTCAGCTTGGAAAGAGTTGCATACTTGATGCTCATCATACACAACGATACAGGTATAAAAAGAACATAGACTTAAGAGAAAGAAAAAAGAAAAAAGAAAAAAATCTTTAAGATATCTTTGAAAGAGTTGACAAGAGATCTGGTGTTGTGGTAAGGATCTTTTCTTGTAAACCCCAATTCAAACAACACACCCTCACTAAACTATTATCAACTGTAGCTTTATTACTTTTATTACAAGTACTCTGAGGAGTCCAGTGATGAACCACTGTTCTGGCCAGCATACAAAGAAGCACCTTGGACTGCAATAGAATTAAATTTAATTTGGCTCCAGCTCAAATTTCAGTGTGTATCAATCTCAATTACCACGCAAGCAAATACAATAACCAGGTCTGCTCACCCAGCCTCAGCCCACATTAAGCCAGACACCATATCTAATCAAGAAAAAACTAAAGTCCTGCCATGGGATGGGAAAGAGATTGACCATTTTATATACAGCTGATTTAAAGTATACCAAATACTGAACATTGAACTGAGATAGAATTAATTTTCTTCTTCATAGCTCACTTCACACTGATCATTCATAAGAGTATGGTTTAAACAACTGAAGGATAAAAACCCCAGGGACAAATTTGCTGCTGGTGTAGACCAGCATATAAATTTGATCAGTATTTGGTGTAAGAAATAAGTCTGAACAACGGGAACTTCCTCCTCAGAGAATGACAGCACACCAGGAACTGCCAGTGCCACCAACCTCTCTGGAAGCTGACTCCTCATGTGCTGAGGTGGGAGATGCTCATCACTCCCATTCTGACACGGTACAGAGGACGTGACCTCATCCCACCCGCTCCGACCGAGAGCCCGCTGCACATCTTGACAGCGGGCGAGAACAGGAAAAAAGCCCTGTGCTGGGCCCGGTGCGTGGGAGGAGGAAGCCGCCTTGGTTAGCTGTCACCCAGCGCGACTGCGAGCGGCTGCACACTCCCACTCCCACCACCTGCATCCTACAAGCGAGCTACACCTCTGATCTGGACTGAGACGCTGTGTGAGCACAAATTTACCACCCCAGTGCTGCCGGGAAGGGGGAGGCCCGTGCAAATGGTGGCACTAAACCACCAAGCGTGGTGAGCAATGTGGTGGCAGGAAGGAGCTTCTCAAGTGCAAGGCAAAACTTGCAAGGGCCACTCCCAGGCTTGTGAGCCTTCCCTATCACACTGCTCACAGTTGGACCCAATTCCCCCACCTAGCCACGAGTGTGGGAGTGCCTTTGAGCAAAGCTTCATCCAGAAGCACTGTCTGGTGAGGGACATTAGCAAAATGCACACAGGTCAGGTCAGAAGCATCAGCAGTGTGACATAGGGAGGGCTGACACCTGTGCAGAACTCAGGTGGATGACTTACAACATGTGATGGGGTAGAAAAAACCTGCCCAGCTGGTGCTTGAATGAGAGACAACTAACACACATGGATATGTTGGTACTGTTTCAACAGCAATATTTTCACAAGGAAGATAAGTACTGAACAATATCTTTACTGTACCAGGCACAAACTTATCAACATCAGCCATGCGTGACCTCTTCTCCATCTATTCTTTCCTTCGACGAAGTATTTATTGCAGGCAAGAGCAGGCATACTTGCAGGGCAAATGACTTTTTGCATCAGTATTTGCACCTTTTAAATGAGGGTAACTTGCTGTATATTATATCCCAAATATTTACAAATTAGGCTTAGTAACAACATAAGAGTAAGGGACAACAGAAATTCCAAGTGGTTGCTCAATGCCAGAAAAAATGCTCTTTGTTCAAGAAAATCATTAATTCTGAGAGACAGAAGTAAAGCTGTATGAAATCTAGGAATGTCTGTGTGACTCTAACACACTTCATTGGTCAGTGCTAGTAACTTGTTAGTTCCAGCTCAAAATACCATCTTTTTCTTAGTTGTCCCAAAATTGTCCTTACTTTGGCCATTAACTCTTCCAGAGCAGTCCAGCCAGGATCCAGTAAGATGACTGTCAAAGCCTGGCATTGGTTCAGTAGTGACCAGACAAAAGGATTTGATATATAGGATCTGACATAATAGGAAGAGTCATTACCTACAAGATGGGAAATTTAGCACTTTCTGAGCAACTCCTGCAGTTCACGCCTTCCTTGGCAAGTCTCTAAGACACGCACTAAAATGAGAGGAAAAGGATCTGTTCTGAACATACCACTCTGGATGTTGGTCTGGAAGAGGTTCCCTAAAACTAGAAACCTGCTCCTCAGCACTGAATAAACTTGATCAGGCTGTGTTACGTTTATAATACCCACTTATTCCATAAGATTTGTAAATTTAATTTTAATCCCAATATCAATCCACCAAAATTCTTTCCATTTCCTCAGAGAAGTCAAAACAAAACAAATTCTCATTTGTAGACACAGTGTTTCTCAGACAATCATGCTGACTATGGATAATCAAATCACACTATTTAAGCTCTCTCACTGTACTCCTCCTCAGGTTTTCCAGCCTCCGCCACGTGGATATTTCCTCTTTTCATATTACGGTATTTACCTAAATCATGCAAAAGCACAGGGATACGCTGGACAAAACTGGAATAAAGTCAACACAGATTTTAAAGTTTTTTAGGCATTTAGCTCCCCTGGCATTAGGAACAAGACATCTCACAAAATCTCATTGTTAGAGTGGGACTGGAACAAAACTGCATTCCTCTGTGCAGCTGGAGTCCGATGGTCCTGTTTGAAAACACTCTTTATCACTGAAGCGGACAGAAAGCAGGCACAAATCAGCTGGACACAACGTCAACAGCCATGCAAGGGAGGAGGAACTCCTGTCCTTTTTTTCTTAAATCTCCAGCAATCCCAGTCTAACTAGGCCTAGTCCAGGAGCAACTGCTACTGAGAAATGCAGTCTCCTCCCTAACCTACTATTTTCCAGTTCAGACACAAGACACCTCTCTCAGTTCATCCTGTTGCAACAAATATTCTGCAATACACACACTAATAAAAACAAAAAGATTCTACTAAAACAAGCCCCTCCAAGAAACACTGGCTCTCCTGGGAGGAGAGGTTGAGAGAGCAAAGACACTATGGCTGTGTTTACTGAAGGTGCTCAGATACTCCAGCAGTGAGTATGATGCAGAAACACAAATTAAATCGAAACCACCCAGCTGACAAGACTCTGATGTACTTGGATTCTCTCTAGGTCATCACTGACATTGCACACTCTTGCCAGTCTTCCAGCACTTCTCAGTTTTCTCATGTTGTCCCAGCTGCCTCAGAATTCAGAGAAGCTGGTTACCTAGGCATGGGTTATATCGACCTTGAGAAATTGAGTTTTCAGGCATTTCGATTTCATGATCACCTGTGCAGGTCTGATCCTGATCTTCTCTAGTAATTCTCTTTTCTCCCTTGGGAAATTTCTGCCATCTGTTCCCTTATTCTTTCCTGAAAATGGAGGCAAAAATATAGCTTTTAGCAACACCCTCAGTAAATGCTTTCACTTTCTCTCATAGGCCACATCATCCCTTTCAGTAGCCTGTTATTCCAAATGCACTGCAAGCAAATACACTTAATTGTATTTTAAAGTGAGCAAAGGTTTCAATTACCAGTTTCATTCTTGCCCAGTGCATATATTTATTTCAAACACTTATGCATGTTTCCTTTCATTCACCATCTGTCTTATTTTATGTCCATTCATTACTTTCTGTTGTGCATTGTCATCTAATGTAGAGCATTATAATGGAAGTCAGGTTTTCAAATTCAGCCGCTTATCCCTCAAACTCATGGTGTGACCCTGCGTGTGTCATTAAGCCTTAATAAACCTCAATTCTTACCTTTAAAAAGGATGTTGTCTGTTTGAACCATTACATTAAAATTGTTTAATTTAATCAGAGTAGTAATACTTTATAAATGTTAGGTAATATTTCCATTTCATGCCAATCATGCCACCCACATTAATAAACTCCTTTGTGTTTACTTCTGGGCTCACACATATGTCAGAATCTACTCTCAGGCTCTGGGTGTGCAATGGACAGGTAAACTTCACTTTTTAGAGATCTGTCTTGCTCCTGAACAATTTTCCCTTCTCAACAACTTTCCTCCAAAAATGATCCTTCATGAAACCATGCAGAGAAAACCTGTTAAAAATAAACTCAATTTTTAAGCTGAACAACAGATAATGTAAATAGTTTGGTCCCCTCTTCTGCTAATTGCTCTCTTTTTTTAGTAAGAGTATCTGAATGTACACGTCCGTCCAAAGCATTTTCAACGCAATGCAATCACACTGAAATGAGGAAGGAGACTCTAGGAAAGATAACTTAGGGATGGACCCCATCTGTTTATTTGTGGCTCAGAGAGGTGCAGAAAGCCTGTAACACTCAAATAATGGTAACAAATTGAAAATTGACACAAAGTGTTTTGCTTTGGTTTGTTTGGGTTTTTATTCGAGTTTGTTTTTTTAACTCCAGTATGATATTACTCAAAACAGTTGACAGACATAGGCTACTCGTTCTCTTGTTTTAATTTTGAATGGTCTCACTAATATTTAGCTCCACAAATTCTAGTTTCTTTAGCAAAGCAAAAATATCTTTCCTACTCAGAGCAACTCAACAAAACCTCATTTGGTTACTGCCACTGGAACCTTTGCAGTCACAAGCCCAGGTGGCCTTTGTGCTTCAGGCAATATTTTGCTAACACCTTTTACAAGTTGAGCCCCAGCTATATTCCTGACATGCTCAAAACTCCTCTGAATATCACTTGCACATTAGAACATTCAAGAAATACAAAATCAGACCAAAGGACAGAGCATGTGTTATACAATTTACTGGGATAGAAACATCTCAATCATCATTTGTCCTTGCTTATAGCAGGTTAAATCAGCTCTTCAGGTCTGGTTGCTCTAGCAGAGAGAATTGCCTATCAGTTGCTTTCTATTATAATGTTAGATAGTGCCTGCTCTGGGCATCTTCAGTAACACACATGGGTGGGAAGCAGTTTATAAGTAGAAGAGTGTGAGGATTTTCATTATTCCTTTGAAGTATGAAGGCTTGATCAGTGGCTTGATCCTAGCCATTGAGAGGACTGGAGCAGACTTGAGTGCCTGTTTCATGTTGGGTATTTCTCTCCTCTGACCAGATAAAAAGGAATAGGGAGAAAACACAGTCATGACACTTTACCTCAGTAAACCTGTAAGACAAAATGACCCACAGCAGGAGCAGTCCAGGAAACTTTAAAGCTCTGCAAACCACAACTTTTTCTCTAAGATGCACTTCACCTCTTTTTTTTTTTTTAGTGAGTTTTTTAGTGATTCCTGACTAGCTGTTACAAAGCTCATAGTTTCCATATATTCTTCCATGAGAATTCAGCTGCTTTTGTGTCCTGGACCCTTAGGCATTTCCCCTCACCCAATATTCATGACTTTTTTCTTGGATTTTGTTTTCTAAATTTTTTCTTCTCCCTCCAACATCAAAGTTATCTATTTTTAGGTCACCTGATGTCTCAAGTGCTCACCACTAGTTTCTTCCTGTCTGTTTGTCTAAACCTCCTGCAGAGATCTCTGCCCACTAACCGCTATTAAAGAGCAAGTAGGGGCTGCAGAAGATCTGACACCTCAGCAACTACTTTGTTTGTTCTCAAAGACTAAGCGACTACTATTTTTCATTCATCACCCAAAGATAATCATACACATTTAGCAGCCAAAAGACTACTGCTACTCAAATACAAGTGTTAGCATTACAGAGATTGTTACATCTATTCAAGATGGATACCATTTCCCTGTTGTCTTCTGCAAATCTTCCTTTGACTTCAGGCCTTAATTTTTCCTTCTTCCCTACAGAAGGATATTTCCCCCTGAGCTCTCTTTCACTACAGTACAGCACTTCCCAAGAGGTTACGGATTTATTCGGCAACATCAGAATCTTCCACTCCATCTTTCCCACCAGTTCCTTACACCTAGAGCTCAGTCAACAGCCTGCTGAGACTTTCACTCCTCAGGCTGCTCCATCTCCAGTCCACTTAGCTGGCTTCTGCTTCCCATATATCTACTTGAGAAGTGCTGAGTAGCATAACTTGCTCAAATCTCTCACTTTTGCACTCATGCACCTTTGGAGGCCGTGTCCCAAGGGATGTCCCCCTGCAGTGAAATACCCACTTCTTTGGACTCACACCTGGCAGACTCATCCCCTGGAAAACAAAGGGAAAGGACTTGTTTCACCTACAGACCTTACAGGCTCAGCTGATCCTCTGGTAGAGGAAGACATTTAGAATATGTATTGCTGCCATAAATTGTAGGTATTTAAAAGAAAAAAGAAACTTGTGGAGATATCTGAAATCTAATCTCAGACAGGCAGCAATCTAAAATAAACTACAGCTGGTGTTTCAGCTTTGATTCTGCTGCCACCAAAGGCAAATGGCACAATTCCCATTGATTCCAATTAAATCATAGACTAGATCATCTTCTTACTCATCTTTCCTTTTCTGATGCCTCTATCTGCTTTTCAGTTGTAAGTTTCCCTGCAATACCACTCTCAGGACCATTAAAAAAATTCTAAGAAATCATACAAGTGCAAATCTTGGTACTATTTTTTTAATAAAAAAGTAGGGAAAACTTTTAACTCCCCTAATTAATGGCATGGAAGAAAAAGCAGCATGGTTTTGTGCTAATGGTTTAGTTGGTTTCAGTTAGGGCTATAACCTATCCTAAGAACCAACACACCTTCCGTACATCTCCAAACTTCAGAAGAAAAGTACTCTCTTATGACAGTAAATGCATAAATGCGAGAATGCAACTGTTAATCATTTTTCAGTGAAATGGGTGTTTAACCCTTTTGCATCTAGCTTGACCTTGATATGCCTTATCTCAAAGCAGAACATGCACACACTTGTTTTTAGGCTGTGCTCGCACATGTGTACAGAGGAAGCTGTGGTGCTGTGCAACATCCCTGCATTGGTGCTGCCATTCTTGTGGGAGATGCATCACCATAAGTTATGCAGCTTTTTGCTTCAGTCACTGCTCTTACAAGGACAGCCAGAGGGTCTCCTGGTTTCCACTTCAATAGTGACACAGAGTATGACACTGAATCTATGCCGCAGGCAGTTCAGCTGCAGCTCTTTTGAGACACTTGGGGGCAAAGTTTCAGGGCCGTCAGCTCCCGCATTTTGCTGGGCTCCCTTGTCCTCTTTCCTGGAGGTCTGTCCTTGAAACTCCGGCCTTCCTGGTTGCAGAGAAAAGCCTGAAAACATGGAATCTTACAGTATTTTTCAGTGTGACTCATGACTTTTTGCCATGAAGGGCACATACGATTGCCTCCTTTCAACTTCCCTTTGTCTCTTTGCATGCAGCCGCACCTGCAGATGTTCAGGGAGGAGTGCCTGCACTCACCCACCCTAAAAGCAGCTTCTGTGTATGCAAAAGTCAGCACCCGCTTGCACAGGTGTCACTATTCCCATCGGGCGGGTGCAGAGGTTCTGCTTGATGGGGCTACATGTGTATAAGCAGTTGCCCCTTTGAGCACACTAGTCTCTGAATATCACATTTTAGCAAAGTAGCACAGCTTTTTCCATGTGTTCCATCCACAGAACATTTTTTAAAGTAGTTTTACAATGTTAGATATACAGATAACTATCTCAGACTTTTTTTTTCTACTTCCACTATCTGACCTTGGCAGTTATTTCACACAAAGCCCAGAGCTCAGTTAGCTCTTTCTAATGGCTGCTGCTCAGAGTGCTCAGCTCACGGAGGAAGAACCAGCCCAGACCAGGGCACAAGGGATTAGAAGTGCCCATCCTCATTACCACCAGTCCTTCTCAGCTTTCTCTGGGGCCTGGGGGATGCATGGCCCTGTCCCATAACCAATGTGGCTGGGATGCTGACAGGCCAGTCAAGGAACAAGACACTCTGCCCTGTACCCCCTCCCAAAAGAACATCCCTCTTGACTTCACAGCATGTCAGGGTCATGTAGCAACACAAAACCAAAAATCTTTGTAATTTAAATTCATCTCAAGACAGATATACCAACAGAAAAAAAAGATATACCAACAAAAATGTCAAAGACCTCTGTCATTTTGCCTCAAAGACAGCAAAAGAGGTTTGATCCTTCTCCAAACCAAAAGGCCAGAGCCCTGACCCCCCCCCAGCAGAATCCCATCCCGGCACTCTTCAGGCAGAAGACCTTCTGCAAACTGGCAACAAGTTTTCTATATCAGGCAGATCACCCAAAACACCTTGCTGTTTTCACAGCACTACTACGGAGGGAGCACGGACCCTCATTTTTCTTTGAACTCCCTGGATCATTTAATCAAGAAATGACACCAGATGATGACACTGACACTATGGCAGCCCCAGGGAAATCTGCCCAGAAATGGCCTCAGACACCTTCAGCACAAAGCTGCCCAAAGAAATCATCTCTCCAGATATCTTTAATAACAACGCCTGTGACTCAGAGAGCACTTAGCAGCGAGTGTTGAAGGTAGCTGAGCATCATTACCCCATTCAGATGGGGAAAACCAGACTCTCTGGGCTAAGTGATTTGCCTGCAGCCCTGCAGCACCTGGCAGACCTCAGAGCAGGAACTAGGGCCAGGGCTATGGTGTGCTAATTCACGGCACAGAGCCAGTGCATCCCACCTGCCTCAGAGGGGTTACAGCCCACTTGCTCCTCTGCATGCATGAGGTGAGTGTGACCCCACAAATTCTTTTGCCTGGAGACAGGATGAAATATAAATTTAACTGCCTATTTTTGCCATTAAATATGTTCCACCAGCCTAGTCCCACCATATCAGAACGGAATACATGAATACAATACAAAAAAGAATGTTCAAAATTAAAGCTTAAGTGGCTGAATTCAGTAAAGCCAATAGTTGCATTCAATAAAGTAACATGTTTGTGATTATGGAATTTTGCTAGACACATTTTGAAGATAACATCTTATTTGTACAATGAATGGTTAGGCTAATCAGTGCAAGATTTTAAATAGTCTTAAGTACATTAGCATAATCACTCATGAAGCACATGTAGTTTATAAATGAATTAACAGCTACAAATTAAAGAAGATGTGTCTGCTTTTTAAAGCATCTGCCTTTTTTTTAAGGAGAAAAAAAGGAAAGTTGGGCATTCTGATTTTCAAATGCTCTCAGACTGTGCAGTGTGGAAATGCCTGCTTGCACCCTCCACTCCTCATGGAGTGCCCAGCCCCTCAGGAAGCTCCAGGGGCAGCTCAGAGGAGGTAGGACTCTGGGCATGGATGAAGCTTTGCAGACCTCAGTCCGGAACTCTCATCAGTTCTACCTCACTCCTGTTCAAGATATTTTATGCTGTGTTAAGGTTAAACTGTTTTAGGTTTCTAAAGTGCTTGCATCTTCCCAGAATTTAGAAAAGGTGTATTTTTAATAATGGGATGATTTTACAGACCTATTGAGTCTTCTGAAGTGAACAGAATGCATGGTTCCCACTCTGTGCGGCCTTGTTCCTATACCTCATTCTCATGTATTAAGCAAAGGAGGATGACTTCTTTACTTCTCCCTGAGGTCAGACATACCTCAGCCAACCCGACTGCCCATTTCCCCTGGAGGTGAGGAAGACAAGTACCTACATGGCTGCTCTGCAGTCAGGGGTGATGCCACCTTAAGCCTATACTGAAGAAATCCCATCTGGAAAGACCTCTCCAGCCCCATATCACAGCCTCCATTGAACATGCAAAGGTGCACACATGATGGAGGTACAGATGTTCCACTTCCTGGTAAAGAAACTGAAAGGGTAGGATTCTTTAAAAAAGTGACATAGGAAGGAGAATAAGAAATGGTCACTGACAACGGGGGGCACAAAATAGGAATGAGGAGACAGAACCAAAGCAAGAAGAGGTTCTTCTCAACAGAACTGATAGTTAAATGGAGGAGTTCATCACCAAAGAAGATTGCGAACTGTGCATGGTTTCAAGATGCAGTTACACAAATTAACGAGACAGATATCCATTTGGGTACTAGATATAGACTTCGGTGGCTTAGGAAGGCAGGAAACTGATAAGGAAATATTCCTGCTTTTGCCCTGTATACCCTTCTCTAGGCATCAGATTGACCATTGTCAAAAGATAGAGCCAGACCAGCCGTTTTATGTTCTTGTATTTTTTACTCCAGAGTGCAAACATGGAAGTTAAGAACTGCATTTTCCAAAAGACAAAGCATGGGGGAAGTTTTACCCCAAGGAGATAGGCTGTTCCCTTAGTCTCTTGCACATGATCACTTGAACAAGCTCATTCACCTCCTTCCTTAACCCCCACCCACAGAACACAGCAGCCATGGGTGTGTTGGGGCTGTAGTAAACACCTCTTGTCCCCTCACTGTCCACCCCAGCCTGCACACAGCCCTGATGGAGGACACCACAGGCTCATGAATCCTTCTCATGCTGCAGTTTCATTGTGGGCAATTGTCAACTACTTGACTTGTAGAGCAAAAATTTGGTAAACACTTTGGTTATACTACTACTACTTTTTTTTCCCTATGGAAAAAAAAAATACTAGTAAAACATATTTAGCCCTTCACACACACTAAGTCTTCAAAGGTGAATTTGCCTTTTATTTTGGATGGATTTTTTTATCTTCCTGACTGACTGGGAACCACTGTGAGGCAGTAATCAAGAGCCTTGCACTAGAAGTCCAACCTTCTGGCCCAACTCCCTAGTAAATGTACTGCTATTTTCATCTGAGGTTAAGGGCAGCCCAGCCACCTCTCACACTGAGAAGTATTAAAAATACTTCCTTCAGTTCTCAGAAAGAGAATAATCTAAACTCTCAAACTAACTGAACTGAAAAAGAAAAAAAGAAGAAAAAAAAAAAGAGGAAGCCTTAGCGTGAAGAGCTATTATTATGCCTTCTCACATTTTGCTGTAGCTAAAAGCATGAGTTGTATATATAACTAATGCACCACCCACCCAAGCAAAAATACTTGCTTGAAAAAGTAAAGGCATGCCTGTCAGAACTCATCCTCTTCCATTCAGTCTCCATTGTATATTTTTGTTCCTGTGATAAATTAGCCCACTACTTCCCAGGTGATTCTGGCATTTCAAATTTGAACACAGCACATGCTCAAGTAAAATCATATAGTAGCTTCACCAGCAGTCTGAACTCACAGGGAGCTAGTACTCTGCAAAGCAAAACCGAAATGTGAAGGTAATGGGGTGAAAGTTTGAGGCCTGCCCTCCACTTGCACTCACTCACACGCATTAATGTTTCCATCCTGGCAGCTATAAACACTGTTTACCATCAAACACCTGCAACAGATTTCCAATACTCTCATGCTTGCAGTCTAGGTTAGCATGTAATCTGTTTTGTATGCTAGTACAGAGCAGAAACCCGAGATTGCCCTGGAGGTTTATGGTTTGTAGGTGGAGCTGCCTGGTCACATCTTTCTTAGTGTTCTCATTTCTGTCTTTCGCCTTCAAAATTCTAAATATCCTTCTCAGTGTCAGCACCGACTGGAATTCTTTTTTTCATTAGGCATAGCTAACATCTACATCAGCTTAAGCTGTAGTCATTTTCTGGTTACACAGGCAGACTTTCCAGCCAGTGAATAGGAACACAGAGAGATACACAGAGACACCTCTCAGTCAGTCAAATAGTGTCTTTGCACAAGAATCTTGCAATTTTAGCTCTAGAACCAGGCTTACAAATGTAGAGAGGAAACCAAAGAGATTTTACTTTATCTTTTCATGAGAAGATGACACAGTCTGTGACCAGCTATGCTTTTGGAAGGCAGTGGTGACAAATTCTTGAAATTTCCTTGAATTGTAAAACAAGGTTGAGAATTTCTAGGCAAGACTCAAAATATTTAGCAACTCTATAGGTGGTTTTACAAGCATATACCAGTAGATCTTGGACCTCTGCTGTATACAATTACTAATGTCAGGATAAAAAACAGGTCTTCTCACTAGTTCTGCTGCTTTCAGAATCTCAAAACAAACTCTAGTTCAATGTAGTTGGCTCAGCTCCTAACTTTCACACAAAAGGAAATTATTATCCTGTAACATAATGTGCAGGAAAAACCCTAATGCCATGCATTCTTCCTGGACCAGGTGACCTCCCCAGTCATCATATGTTTCTCCATCTTGCCCTTATGACGCACCCTAATTTCTCCTTAACAACCCACAACAGAAACCTGGGTAGAGTGGGATGAGAATATAATTTCCATAATTTCTGGGGTAGCTGTTCCTCCAGTATATCTGACATACAGGGCAATGCTGCCTGGGCTCCAAGGGAGCGTTTTGGTAAGTATCTAGACTGAGTTAGCAAAGGTGTACAAGTTGGGAGCAAGGTGCTCCAGCAAGCACCATTGTGTACATATTTTGCAGGTTGTAGCTGAGGTCAGCATTAACATGTAGACATAAATAACTGCTGGCATGCAAGGACAGAGTAAGACATTCCAGAAGATCTCTTCTAAGATGAAGTATTTGACTCTGTTCCCTAAGCACTGCAAGGTATAATTGCATTCAGGTATTTATGAAGTTCATGAAGTTCAAAGCCATTCCAAGGCTTTGCTGGGTCACAAGAAGTGGTGGATGTGATGATACAGTAGAATAAAACCCTGGCCCAAGACTTGTGTACTGATTTGATCTGAAACCACAGACATAGCTCTGCTCAACGTGGAAGAAATGCCTGGGATTATTCCCTGAGTACAGTTTTGCCATGCAGAGCCTATGCTTCCTAGGCTTGGGGTGCACAGGAAGGCCTATGTGTTACTGAGCCCTTCTAAAAGTGGGGTATATTTTTCCTATGCTGATTTTTCTGTTTGCTATAAGTTTAGGGCCTTTAAACCATGCAAATGTGTCTAGAGATTGCAATGGGTGTGTGTTTGAGAAATCCAAAAATAAAATAATGTAATGCAGCCAAATACTTAATTACCAACATGTGCATCTGTTGTCAAACCATACGCTAAGTGAGTGGCACTGCTCATTAGTTCTGCTTTCAGGAGCTACCAGGCGTTCGTGTCATCACTACCAAGAGTCTTCTGAGTCTGAATCATCCCCAGAAAGGACAGATTCTGTCACTCACGCAGTCGCTGTTAACAAGAATGCTGATGGCGTAGCAGGTGTTTCCTCCACTTCTCTAAACCTGGAAAGGTTCTGGCACAGCTTCCCTCCAATTTTCCCTCTTCAGAAAGGAAAAACAATCTTTCTCTCCTGGCTCACATGAACAGGCAGGCATGTTCCAATAACTCAGGTATTGGATACAATTGCTCCTATTCACTCTGTTGCCTACAATACTGTGTGATTATCGTGCTCTGCTAGGTCCTCAGGAAAGAATGCTGGTTTATCCAGTCCAATCCCTTTTCATGCAATAAAATTCTAGCCCAGTGAAACAGAAGGGGGTCTGTGACGCACAGCAGTAAAAAATGTCCACTTACTATTTAGCTGACCCATTAATTGGCAGCGGGTTTGAAAAGCTCTTCCAAAGTCACTGACTGATAAGTCCTTTCAAAGGACCTTAAGGGCATCAGATGTTCTGAAATGGACTTGGAAAACTTTCTGCGCTTTGTCCATATCAAGCAAACGCCAGCTGGGATCTAAAGAAAAGAGCAGAGCACTACTACCAGGAAAACAACACACAAGTGCCAAAGAAAGGATAGAAAGGATCTGAGCAATCCCAAATATGGGTCACAACCTGATAAGATATTACAGTAAAAGCTCTACAAAACTGGCTGCTCCAGTAGAGACTGACTGTAGGTCCTGGTTAGCTCTTGCAGTACTGAGGGTCTAGGGCTGGCTCACTCCTTTCTAGGGATTGCCCAGGAATGGGGATGATCTCCATGGCTCATGCAGTCAGTGTAGCCTCCTGTGATTTTAGGTAGGCTGTAGAAGGGCACACCTCATTCTGACTACTCTTCCTCGGCAGCTATCCACCTGTCCTGGTGTGCAAGAGCTGATCCAGCCCATGCTGAGGATGCAGCAGAGAATCAAGAAGCCATAGCTGGGCTTCATCCCAGACAGGGCTTTGCTAGATGCCAGTTACATCCCAGCCCAGATCCACTCAGTTCTCCCCCTTTCTCTAAACCAGAAAGTCCCAACTTAAGTCTCTTCCCTCACTTTTTAAATGCCTTGAGGCCTTTTAGACAGAGTTCTTTATGAAGGAAAAACGCGGCAGTTAGCCAACACGTAATGTGGCCAAGCCCAGGCTCAGGTAGTGGCATTTGCATGGGCACAGCAACTACAGGTTGTCCCCAGGTTGCTGCTCCAGAGATGGAGAGGGCAGGAATTCCCCCTCCTTCCCTGTGCCCCACTTTTCTGTGGAACAATATAGCCAAACCAAATCCTTCTTTTTTTTTTTTCAAACAGCTGAAGATGGCCCAGGCACTCCTTTCCACTCATCATCAAATACACATTTTCTTTTCAGTACAGTGGCTCCCAAGAGCTAAAGTTCAAGCTGGAACATTGAAACACACAGCTCAAATCACCAGTAAGACACCTCTGGTGCTGACGCTGATGTACCCAGCCTGGACTTGTTCAGAGCTTGGACAGTATTGGCTCTCCATTCTCCAGAACTCCCCTCTGAAAAGCTTTCCCATCCCTGCCAGCTGCAGCAACCAACACTGCCTACAGCAAATGTGTCACACATAGGTAGGTCACTAAATATCATGCCCAAATGCAACACAGGACTAGACGCCATTAAAAAAAAAAAAAAAAAGAAAGAAAAAAAGAAAAAATCGTGTTGATGTAAGCACTATGCTTTTACTTCCCCAGGTCTGACAGGCCTCCTACACAGCCAGCAGCAAGCAGCTATTTCCCTTGTAATATCATCAACTTCCAGTAACGTTCACTTGCCTGTTTTTAATCCCCTCTACAGCCCTTTCTACCATCCCGTGATAAATCTCTTCCCCTCTACACTTCATGACTGTCCACATCTTTTCCTCTCTCTCACTACTACATCTGGCTTCTAGACCTTTCTCCACTTCTTTCAAAGCTTATCTAAGGCTCAACAGATTTTCTTGGTGGTGGAGGGAGGAGGAGGGGGGACCTGCTGCTTAGCTGGCTTTGGCAAGCCTGGGCAGCTCTAGCTGAACTCCTCAGCCCTCTGCCAAGAAGAGTTTAAACAGGAGCACCAGAAATATCTTTTAATGTCATTTGTATTAATATTTTTGGAATTAGGCACACTTGAAATTGCTTTAAAAACATTAAAAAATAGAGGGAAAGGGTTGGCAACCATGTGAAGCTCAAACTGTATCACACACTACTTTCATAGGAAAGTGGCTGTAACACAAACATCTAAGCCATTTGTGTCAAAGGACTGTTTTTCCATCACTTTATTTAACAAAGATGTTCTTAAAATAAGACTTCTCTTAGGTTTTGAACAGAAGAAACCATTCCTGTCTTTGCTCATCCTAAGCAACATACAACTGTTAGATGTATGACATGTTCTTGAGAAGAAGACCCTATCCCCTCAAGGTGTATCCAAAAGGAAAAAAAGGCAGACCAGGATAAAAAAGACCTATGTGCCTTTTCCCTCTCCAGCTCCTTTCCTTAGTCACCTGTTCTTCATTCCAGAGAAGCAGCGTGGGCCTCAGGAAGGTCCCTAGCTTGCTACCTACTCTCATCATCAGGCCCAAAGGGTTCCTTAGAATTTCATTCTGTGTGCCTTAACCTTGCCTCTGTGATCATCAGAGATTTCCTCTGTACTCACAAGACCACCAGCTTTAACCTCTTACAAGATCTAATGAAGGATCACTCAGCCAGCATTTTCAAGGAGAGTTGAGGCCAGCCAGATTCCTGGCACCTTCCTTCCTTCCTTCTCAAACTTTGGCTTCAGAGGGGTAGAGCCAGCACCAAGGGATAGCCTCAAAAGATCACCTTTCAAGAAGCACAGTCAAGGTTTTAGGCTGGCTTTCTGATGTCCAAACCAAACACAAATTAGGCCATGAAAATTTCAGGTATAAAGGAACTGGAGACACTTCTCATGTAGAAGTGGGGCTGGACAGGGAGAGGGGTTGTTAAGCCTTGGACCTTGGGCACTGCATAGTTCACAACTTAATGGCACCTTCCTCTTCTTTGTCCCACACACAATGCAGCACAAAGGCTTCAGACAGTGCTGCAAGGACGTCACATAAGTACCCAGTGAGATAAAGTAGATGCCCCCAATAAGAGCAGTTTGTCACTGGCTATCCTCAGCTCGGGTTTGTGTCTCCAGTATGATGATCACAACCATCTCCATGCCTGAACTTGAGTTTGGATACAGCCAGCAGGTCTACTTTGGGACAGTATCCACAACAACTTGCAACCACAAGTGAAAAGCCTCCTTACAATAGAAAAACATAGGTTTAGAAGCATGAAAGAAAGCAAAATAATCAGTAGGAGTAATCTAGATATATATGCACACTTTAGGAGGGAAAACAGATAAGAATCTTTCAGGTGAATTAGAGGGCATACACTTGCAGAGGAATAATGCTTCTTGAGTCTACAATCATTTCATGATTAACATCTGCTTTCTTGGCCAAGGAATGCTGGTTTTTATTTTTCCATAGCCCAACCCTTGTTCCTAGCTTCTAGACAGGCTTTTGCATTTTAGTTGTCTCAGTAGGAGAAATCATGCTCATTCCAACTCAGTTTGCATTTAATAAATTTCTCAGGCTCTTATTTGTCCCCTTAAATTTATTCTCTCATTTAAAAAATAAAAGAATTAAAAATTGCTAGATTTCTGCTAGACTTCTGATGATGTCTCTCAGTTGCTATTATCGATATGAATCACAGCATAATTCATTTTGTTACAGGCAGAAGAGAAGGAGTCTATGCATTTCACAGTTTTTTAGAAGTCCCCCAAATCTTGAAAGGAAATTGTCAAAGTCTTTAAAATGTTTTGGCCTCATCTTGTGATGTCTCCTCTCTGAAGAGAACCTTTTTGAGGAGCTTGCAAGACCGAAAATTTCCCTTTTCTTGCATGAAGGTGAACATCTTTCTCCTAAAGAAAAGCAAAAGTTGCCATACAACAAGTGTTGTTATTTGAGGGTTGGTTTGGGATAATGTAAAACATTCCTTTGGCTTCTAAGTAAAAAGACAGCCCAGTCCTGGAGATCAGTTAAGTACGTGCCTCATTTACATGTGTGACCTGTTAATCTGCACTACTGAAAAGCTTTTCTTTCTAGGAAGACAAGGTTGTACACTCAGACCTCTCCTCATACTTCATGGGAACAGGGAGAGCTTAAACGTGACTGACATGATCTGCGCTTTTCTAGAAAGCAATGGGTTTTGTTTGGGTTTTTTTATTTCTTTCTGCCATATGCTAAAAGTGACTATCATTTTACATTATTATAATATTTTTAGTTGGTTTGATATGCTGTACATTGTTCCTTCTGTAAAACAAGATCTATGCAGGAAATTTGATAAAGTAATTTTATTTCTTCTATTCATTGCTACTACTTTCACTTGCTGACAAATTAAATTCCAGTCATCTGAGTCAGCCTCTTATTTTAGATCATCATCCCATTCTCCAGGTTTTGTCAAATAAATATACGTGTATGTGTAACTACACAAAGAAACCTACAAAGGATCTACATGACACTCTCTCACTTTACAAATTAGAAAAAAATTAGGTCTTCTAGAGTAAGTTACTCAGGTTTTACAATCACTTTCCATCCCATTTTCAAAGCTATACCATTACCAAACTTCTATTGCCTTCTGCACACAGAAGGTATTTTATTAGCTGAGACCCACTTCCTCGCTTCAAAGTCCTTACAGCCTAGGAGCCTGGCTATGAGTGGGAAGTGACAGCTCGGAGAATTGCCCTGTGAATGCATCCACATGATGGTCTGTACCAGCACAAGTGTGTGTGTACTGAGGCAGGGCACTGACCCTTTTACTCTTCACACACCATCCAGCCAAGCAGTCAGCCCCGCACTTCCCACGGTGTCCAAGGACTGCGCGTCCCCCTCTGCTCATTCAGCAGCCAGTGATGGGCCGGGTGATCTGACCCGCTCCAGAAGGCAGCTCAGATCCTGGCAGTGCCGTTCTGAGACAAACAAATAAAACAAAAATCCAAGCCAAGAATTCCAGGAAGGGCTGAAGGAACAGTGGGATGCGGCCAAGAGTCAGAGGCATATGGGCTACTGCACTGGGCAACCAAAGAGGGACAGGGCATGGGCCCAAGCACTGGCACAGCATCACCCACTGCTCGACTGTCAGTGCTGTCCTTGGCACAGACTTGTTCCAGGCAACCAGCTCTCTCTCACACAATGCCTGGACACTTTCAGCAATAACCAGGGACCATTCCAAATACACGGCTTGGATGGGCCACCTTGTTAGGGTGGGAGAGGAAAAGGATTTATGTTCAAAAGCAGTGACTCTCCAGCTGGCCTTGTGGCCAGTGAGTAGTTCCCTGGCCTATTTTATTCACTGGTGTAGAAGCAATCTTGAATACCACAATTCATTCAGCACAGAGAACTTGCCAGGACGGGCACTGCCTCTTACTAGGACTGCCCCAACCACTCCAACATAGCAAACTCAGCTTTTTTGTATTCTTTGGTCCCTGAGACATTTCTGTAGAGTCTACTTAATCTCCCCTCAGCCTTCATGCATTGTCTGGACTGATTTTTAATTGACCAGAAAATTACATGACTGCATCTATTAGGCCACAGCCCTATTTCACCTTGATGTGGCCCTCGAACTGAAACTGTAGATTGCATCTCCAAGCAGCAATCTACTACCTTACAAAAACCTCCTCTCTCGTGGTCATTCTGCCCCTGAATCTAAGCTTCTCCTGTTGGATTCAGTTCCAAATACATTAAGTATAAACTGAGATCAGCAGAGGCAAGTTATAGGAAAGATAAAGATCTGTTTAAAAGAAAAACAATTTCTGATTAAGTTAATGCTACTTATTGATTTCTATTTTCAAAGAGCATTACACACATGAAATTAGTTTTGCAATATCCAAGGGAGTGATATATATATAAGCATCGTTATGCATCTTTTACAGAAAAACAGGTGGTAAACAAGAGGACAAAATCACCTGCTAACTTAGGATTTCTTCGTTTTCTGAGCCCTTCCATTCCAAACAAAACCGAAGTGTTTCACACCACAGGCCACATGAAAACCATGGCTTTCTTGTCACTTTTCCATGAGACTATGACACCACTGTCCTGGCAAAAGTTTCCACTGCTTGACACATGCAAAAAATACAGAACAAGTTAGGAAACTGATGTCTTCAAGCTGAATTATCTGTCCCCAGGCTGAATCTTCTTACCTTTTGTAAGTATAACTGATGTCATCAGATAACATCTACAAAAGGAATTTATGTCATTTTCTCACCTTTTGTAAATGTAACTAAGGTCATCAGATAACTTCTACAATAGAAGTTGCTTAATAAAAAGGTACTTTGTGTTTCAAGCATTGCATAAGATTATGTCACACAAATAGATATGCATTAGGTAGTCAGAGAATATGTATTAGATAGGAAGGTTCGTGTAAATTTTACTGTATAAAAGATGTAATTTTTACCCCTTGGTGTGCTTGATTTGTGGAAACCTCCACCTTTCACCCTGCACAGAATAAACGTCTCCTTTCTAGACTAGACTCTGTGCCTGTGTTTAGAGAGCTCCTAAAATCAGCAACAAAAGGAACCAGGACAAGACAACATCAGGAATTGCTGGCACTCAGCCTACAGCTTAAAAACCACTGGACAGCATTGCTTCACACAGCTCAAGAGATTCACAGGTCCAAGGGGGAAAGGGCAAGCACGCATGCACTAGAGCAGAAATCTGCCTGCTGCAGACCATAGAGTACATCTGCATTAGGTAAAAGAATAGATGTGTATAAACACTGAAAAAAGCAAGTGGCTGGACAAATACTGACTAATAAGGATGAAACAGGTTTCTGTGAATGCAGCCCGGGTGTTCTTTGCAAAACTGATCTCATAGGGATTTTCTTATAAAGTATCAAGGTGAAACAATGTTCAGCTTAAAATGGTTTTTAGCAAATGCAGATCAGACAGTTGTCCTGCTTTGGTGCTTATCATCTTCCTTTTCTGTGGCTGCAGTGATTCCTTCCACTGCTCTGCTACCTTGTCCCACCTCAGCCCCAGAGTTCTGCTTAACTCTGCTGCTGCCCTTATCAGCCCTGATGCAGTTTGGTGTTTGCAACTAAATGAAGGTGACCAACATAAACTTTCTGCAGACCATCCTTCCTTCCTTCCTTTCTTCCTTCCTTCCCAGAGCTGCAACCTTTCCTGTTGCTACAGTCTCTTGCTTGCCCATGGCTTGAAATCATTATGCACTAGTTGCAAACAAATGTGAATAAATTACAGTAATATTCAAATAAGGGGAAGAAAAAGAGGAGTAACAGAGAGGGAGACTAGGAAACCAGGGAAGAAATGCTAATTAACTCAAATAGATCGATTTGCCCTGTTTGCTCAAAAAATTAATCACCAAAAAAATTGTAAATTAAGAATTAAAAGCTCACAATAAGAGGAGCCAAAAGGTTTTTCTCTGGCATCTATTATGACTATCTGAAAGGGATTGTGTCTAATTAGATATTATTTTGCACCAAGATGACCTCATATTATAATTAGAGTTACGCTAAATTACTTGGAAATAATTACAATGATTGGATATCCTCCATGACTGCCAGTTTGGAAGCTTTCATGTTCACATTGATCCTACACACCTCAGTTTCTTCTGGCTGGGAGTTGGATCTTTAGCAGGTATCTAACATGCAAAAAAGCCAGCATTCTTCAAAATCTCCATCAGGTGATAGACACTTAGAAAGACAAGAGAGATGTGCAAATTTTCATTAATAAAACCGTGATCTAAACACGTGGCAAGTACCCAGCACTATTTGCACTCCATTTCCTAAGCAGGACATGCACAATGCAAACAAATGTTATTAATTTTTATTTTACAACTAATATATCCACAAATAATTTGGGCTTGTAAAACATACTGCTCTAGGATATTGCACATTGCAAAAATGTTAGCCCAAGCTCCAGCAAAGGTCAGTTGCTACTTCAGTCCTATTGACTGGCTCAGTGAGTCAATCCAACTACTTCAGTGGCTACAGAAAGGGAGGGAAGGCACGTCTAGCACCCTGGGCTGCAGACATGCTGGGCTGTGTGATGTGGGTAAGAAAATGCTAGTCATGCTAGAAAACACTCACAAAGAAGCTAGGTCAGAAAGTCGGATTGATGGTAAGGTGAGAAACTGGAATAAGGTAGGAACAGCTACAGGAGATCCTCCTGTATTTCAGCATCTTTCTGATCCACATAGAGAGCTGGAAGGATAGAGTCACAGTGAGCAAAAGACACTGAAATAAAAGTGAGCCTGCATACCCTGAAGTGCAGCCTGGGGAAGGGAACAGCTTCAAAGTTGCCCACAATGCTTTGAAAGGCACAAAGGATAAGGGCTTGCACAGCTACATCAGCCCTTGAATGGGGCCAGCTGCAAATCTGTCAGGACAGAACAAACGCAAAATCTCCTCCAGAACAAAAGAACGTGCACTAGCCTTCATGTCAGTGTGGCAGCCAAGTGGGCAAGATGGGCAACTTCATTTTTGTGGGAACAGCTAAGGGTGTCATAGCCTGAGTGCAGCTGATATAACTGGTCTCAGGAAACATGATTACAACATATCTTCCTTCTCAGTGTCTGTTTATGAGACTGTTTCACAAGGCATGGATACGGATCTTCCTGAAGGCCAGCACACAAAGATGGACAGCACACGAAGGAAGGCGAGAAAATCCAGCAGACTAGCACCACCCAAACACTCAGCAAAAGTACAGGTCCACACAGCTCAGACCTGCAGAGTACCTGGATGCCTCAGTATCCATGCTGTTCTGTGCCCTGCAGTTTCAGTATGCAGAGTAAAACGTCCTGTGATTTGTACAGTTATAAAACAGGCCAGCATCTGAGCTGGGAAGAGAAGGCACATTTCCCACATCCAGGCCCACATCCCACAACCACAGTCTCTGAGTCTCACCACTGACATGCGTGACTGGTGGCACAGCCCAGCCACCATAGCCTCATTCATTTCCAGAATGGTTCTGTATATCTTGGCTGCTGCAGAGCTTTAGAAACAATGCTTTTAATATTTTGCGGTATTGACTTACCCATTCATTGTGTAGTGACATTAGCACACATGAATAACCATAAAATAAAAAAAAAGGATAATTAATATTTAACTTTGCCAGAGGGATGTACTTAAGGGAGAAACCATGTTTTAGAAAGAGCAGCTGATATTTGTCAGCTGGAGAACAGGACTAATTAGATGCATCAGGCAGTGGTGACACGAAGTTGAAAAACAGCTTGTCAACTCTGAAATGACTTATAGCAAATGATTATATATAAAGATGCTTTGTTATACTCTCACACACAGGTGTGTTCCTCATTTTCCAAACACTTCCTGTGCCTTTTGTTCCTGTAGTAAAACAGGTGCGAAGCAGATTGCCCGCTCATAGATATACCACAATTATATTTTAGGTAGAGCAGATATGTGGTCCATTTCTTGTGCCCAAACCAACAAGGTGTTGAACATTGAAGTACCCTCCATTCTCACTGATTTCAGTGGAAGATGGTCAACAACTTACAGGATCAAAGGCTTGATGTCTGAGCCACATAAGGAAAGTGATGTAGGAGATGAGGCAACGAACCAGGAGGCCAAATTCATGTCTGTTGTAATGTTGGTTGACTGCAGCCAGACAGTTCATTGATCATAGCAAAGGATTTGCCCCAGGGTGTTTTAATTTAAAACAGATTGACATTAATCTGAAGAACAAATCACCCAAATCCTAAACTCTGATCTGATGCAAGTCAGATGCAATATGACAGCAACTCAATCTCCTGGGCAGCAGAGCTGCTAGCTTCAACTTCATACTCATTTCCGAACGGTGCCTGTAAGTTTTTGAATGCTGTTGGAATAGGCCCAGCAAGGAATCATTTATCCCAGGTAGAGGCACATATCCTTCAGAACACACAAAAGCTACCAGGAAAGTGAAGCTTCAAGGGGGAATGGAGTGCAGGTACTGAGAAGGGGCCACTTTAGGAAGTAAGTGCTTGATTAGTGAATGAGCAATGCTAATGCTGAGCAAACAAAACAGAAGCATAAATTCTGAGACACCGGTTAAACTGCAATCATGAAGTACTCTAAAAAGCTTATTAACTTACCTAGGAAATTGAACACAAACTAATGGTTTTAATTGAGCTGCTCAAACAATAAAAACGTTTGAAATGTCCTGAAAGTAATTTGTTTAACACAGTATTTGAGCTGTCACAAAAACAAAATACAGTATTTCTCTCCATCCACAACAAAATCACACCAATACGCACACTCTGGCACCAGAAAAGAATATTTAAAGCTTTATGTAGCACCTGTAATACCTTGCTTGTGTTTATAGTCCTGGTATAAATTATATTTCTAAAGAAAAATTATGTCCATAGACATCACGTTTTGTTCCTCCTCGTTACTCATATGCAAGAATGAAAGATCTATTACAACACAGTCTTCTTTTCACCTGCTTTGATGAGCTGCCTCAAAGCTCTCTGGGGAGACTGCTGCAAAGCCTGTGACTTACAGCTTAGGCTCAGAAAGCAGATACTGGATTGCAAGAGCAGACTCAAAGGTCAGTTCAGAGCAGCAGGGGCAGCAGATTGCAACTCCAGTTCTAAAAGCAAAGGACACCGCTGTGGTACAGGTGATTCCCCTCAAGCCTATACCCTCACAAAGGAAAAACTTAACAGATCTGCCTTTAGGGACAAACGTAAAAAGTTCAACTTGAAACTCTTAACACCTGTTTCACAGAGACTTCTCCATATTGCATGTTATTTAAAAATTGCAGTTCACCTCAGGACCACTTCTCACTAAGTCAGTTAATGATTTCTACGTCTGCTCAATTTTCCTAAGAGAATGTTTTGTTCTGCTCAGGTCTATGTAGCATGGCCATCATTGTGATATCTCAACACCTCCCTGCAGCGTGACAACCCACTTCCCTGATGTGCATCTGTCACAAGTTGATCTTTCTTTTTTTCTCTTCTCCTCCCATGGACAAATCTTCATAGATGAAAATAAATGTGAATATATTCAGTTCACGTTTCAAAAATAGCTATATAATGTATTTATACTTTCATATATTATATATAACTTTTTTATAATATGGTTATTGATGCCTGCTATTATCTGTATTTTCAGTACTGAAGGCAGAGTTGAAGAAATGCATCTTAGCAAAGTACCCAGGTTTCTGGTAGGTCATACATTTTACTGACATTTATTCCACAGACTTGTGTAAGAAACTGAGAAATTTTAGCAGAAGCAAAAAAAGGGAAATATTTGTTACAGAGCCTCAGACAATCTATCAGGTGTTCACACAACACATGTTGTAGATAAGCTCTGAGATCTCAAACTGGACATAGCAGATACCCAAACAGCGAGGAAGATAACATTGTGACTAACACTGAGCTTTGTACTCGGCACCAGAGGTGTGACCACCCTGATTTGTTGATGGCACTGACCTGGAGAAGCTGAATGCTTTGTCCTTTGTCAAGTGCCAGATCACTGCAGGGTTACAAACAGAAACTGGGGCATTAGGACAGAACCTCGTGGTCTAATTATGTGGTAACCAGCATCGTGCTTACACAGACTTACATCCATCTGCAAAGGGAGGCAATTGACACACTTCCCATTGTGTTTTTTGCAAGCACACGTGCAACTGCAACACTGAATGTGCAACACCTACACATGGCTTTGAGTATTTCCTCAAATCTATTTTCCTTTAACCCTTTCAAGCATTCTGCTGACTGTTGTTAATTACAGCTTTAGAGAGAAACCTCTGAAAACACAGCAGTGTATTTCGTAAAGATACAGAGGTTTCAATACACACATCTGCACAGCATTCATTTTCCTGAACAGTCCTGCACAAAACAGCATTTCTGTCATTACATTTTTAATATAACAATTCCCATGGGAAACTGTTGATGAGGACTGGGATACAGATGAAGAGAAAGCAGAAAGATTGCAAGATGAAGGGCTGTTCTCAGCCTACAGATGAATGATGGTTCTCGTAGGAGCTTATCATTAAGTACAGATGAATGGTAGATTCTGCTTTTTTTAGTAAAAACTACTAAACCAACAGGAAGGCTGGATTTGAAGGGGGAGTTTTTTAAGTTAAGAACTTCCTTGAGAATAAGAAAATGCTTCAGATTTCAGGTGTGTAAATCATCAAAGTCCACAGATACTTCTGACAACAACCAGAGCCAAAATGGCTCTTTTAGCTCCTTTTCCCATGACTGGATTGGCAGAAGAGACCTTGGAATCCCTACAGATCACACCACAGGGGGAGCAGGGGAGGACTTTGACACAGGGACACAGGACCATCAGATATCAAAACGCTGTGGTGGCTTAGAAAATCAGATTGAGCCATGGCAAAGCTACCCTAGTGCCCCACAAACACTGTTTCAGGGCAAGCTGTACTGTCATGTCCATCACTTGTGAGCAGGAGCATGTATCCTGTGAGTTTTCACAGTCCAGCTCACCATCAGTAACTCATTAACTCAAATGCCTGCAACTGTCTGCCCATGACATTGTAGTCTGACCTTGGGAAAGCCACTCTCACCTGATTGTGTTAATCTATTAATTGCTCCCTGGCAGGTGCTGATCCTCCTTGTCTTTTTCTGAAATGGAGACGTGGTGGATTCAGGCTTTACACAGCATTGTGCTTCAGATTCCCCATCAGAAAAGTGGAGATAGTAACATTTACATACCTCAGCAGGTAGTTTGGATGCTTAATTAATCCTTTCAAAGCTTCTTAAAACATAGATAAGAAGCAAAAAAAATTAACTTTTAATATAATTTTCATTGTGTAATTAAAAAGTACAAAAAGCTGTTTTTCCAAGCAATAAATAGCTATTTAAAAGAATTCAAAACTTATTAAACTATTCATTACTTTAAGACCTGGTAAAAAAGAAAGACCCTTGGAATAGTTAATCTGACCTGATGTTTAATTAGAACAAATTCAAAGGCAACAACTCACTCGTGATTAAAATAACATGATTTCTGCCATTTCTTTTTATGGAGTTCAGTCAAACTTCACATTTTGTAGTTTAAGCCTTTGCATACCTGGGACCCTGGGAAATACCAGCCTGTCAGCCTCACATCTGTGTTTGGGAAGATCACGGAACACAGCCCTCAAGAAGTTATGCTAAGGCACATGAAGGACAGGGAGGGAATTTGAGACAGCCAGCACAGCTTCACCACGGGGAAGTCCTGCCTGACCTTCTGTGATGGAATGACTACACCAGTGGACAAGGGAAGACCTACAGATGTCATTTACCTCGTCTTCTGTAAAGCCTTTGACACAGCCCCCCCAACATCCTTCTCTCTATATTGGAGAGATATGGATTCTCTAGGTAGATTCTTAGATGGACACGAAAGTGGTTGGACAGTCACAGCCAGAGGATTGTGATCAACAGCTCAGAGTCCCAATGGACATCAGTGACCAGTGGTGTCCTCAGGGACCCATACTGGGACCAGTGGTTTTAATATCTTCATTAATGATGTAAAAAAAAAGGGATTAAATGCACCCGCAGCAAATTTGCAGATGGCACAGAGATGAGTGTTGCTGTTGACACACCTGAGAGTCCAGAGGGACCTGAACAAGCTTGAGAATTGGGGTCATGGGAATCTCATGAGGTTTAATATGACCAAGTGCAAGGTGCTGCACCTGGGTCAGGGCAATCCAGGCTGGGGGATGAACAGATCCAGAGCAGCCTGCCAAGAAGGACTTGGGGGTGCTGGTGGATCAGAGTTTGGACTTAACCTAGTCTTGTGCCCTCGCAGCCCACAAAGCCAAACATGTCCTGGGCTGCATCCAAAGCAGTGTGGGCACCAGGTGAGGTACCCCTCTGCTCTGCTCTGGTGAGACCCCACCTGCAGTGCTGCATCCAGCTCTGGGGTCCCCAGCACAGGAAGGACATTGACCTGTTGGACTGAGTCCAGAGGAGGCCACCAAGTTGCTCAGAGGGATGGAGCAGCTCTCCTATGAGGAAAGACTGAGATTATTGGGATTGTTCAGCCTGGAGAAGGGAAAGCTTCAGGATGACCTAATTGTGGCCTTCCAGTACCCAAAAGGAGCCTACAAGAAAGATGGAGAGGGGCTATTTATGAGGGCATGTCATGACAGGACAAGGGGGAATGGCTTCAAACTTAAAGAGAGTTGTTTTAGATTAGATATTAGGAAGAAATTCTTTACCATGAGGGTAGTGAGGCACCAGAGAAGATTGCCTGGAAAAGTTGTAGATGCCCCACACCTGGAAGTGTTCAAGGCCAGGTTAGAGGGGGCTCTGAGCAACCTGATCTATTCAAAGGTGTCCCTGCTGACGACTGGGGGGTGGAACTTGGTGATCTTTAAGGTCCCTTCCAATCCAAGCCATTCTATGTTTCTCTGACTCTGTGAACACAATTTAACATGAGCCCACTCAATGACAAAAGCTGTCTGCACCAGGAGCTGTCACTGAGACACAGAGCCACCAGCATTCCCATATACTGCGCAAGACATGATGTGCACCTCGGTGGGAGGTCGTGGGGGTGAACAGATCATTTGCTTGGTTAGTCAAAGTCACACAAACTGGCTCAACTGGAATCCAGAAGGACTTATGTATGCAAAGGGAAACAGTTACAGGCTGGCTGTCCACGGTAAAGGCCATCATTCAGGTCCATACCCGAATTGCCCATCAGCACCATCCAAGAAGCCTTGGCCATGGTAAGAAGCACAGAAGGCACACACAAGGTCCTTTGCACCAGGAAAGGTAAGAGGGTACATGTGGGAGAACACAAGGACAGAGGCCATAATCAGCAGCACATGCCCTTCGATAGCAATAACTAATATGAGGTGTTTATCGTTAATTATTAATATTTGAATACAATTTAACATCTTTAACAGTAACACTTCTGTATGTATAGAGGCAGAACACAGTTAAGATACAAAAGGCTTTGATAAAATTTCGGTTTTACCAGACACATACCAGCACAAGCAATGGCTGTGTAGAACTGTGAATAGGAGACAACACTGTAAACATTTAACTTTAAAAGAAAAGATGGCAGATGACTGTTGCTGGAGTAATAAAGAGGTGCCTTAATGCATTGGTCTAAGTATTTGCAAACAGGACAAATGTTTTACTACTGTGTATCCAAAAATATATACACAAGGTCAAGCTGGTTTTCAGTGTATTTGTACTGTCAATGTTGGAGCGTCCAACAACTTTGGTGACATTACAGTGGGACAGAACTCCAGATGTGATGTTCACCAATAGACTAAGCTGATCAAAATCCAATGTGAAGCAGCTAAGTGATAGTTATGGCACCACAATGCCTACAACAGTAATGCATTAGGAAGTTCACTCAGTTTCAGAAATACTGCTCTTTCTCCTATAGGAGCAGTCAGTTTTGTCCACAATTACTTCTACACACCTTAGCAAAGGATTTCAAACCTGGATTTAACTTACCTAGCCTTGGTTGACATTCAACATCATCTTCCTTCTATCTCTCAGTGGCAGAAATTATGACTGAGAGAGGACACAGAATGGAGAGAACCTCTCCTGCACCAGGAATACATCTCAGATAATCCCATTTCTCCAGCCAAGTAGCTGGATTACAGAATCTATTTTGCTTTAGTTTTTAATCAATCACGTCTCAGCTCAGAATGCCCCATGAATGTCCAGCAGAGCGACGATAATACAGCCAGTAAGTGATTAAGGGATGCCTGTATGTGGAAATAAAAGCCCAACCTTAGTTGCAGGAGGGGGACACAACACCAGTGAGTCCTGAGAAATCCACAACCCACCCCAGCAAAAGTCACCCTGGGACTTCTAGCAGTTAACACCTGTGCTAAAAAAAAAATCAAAAGCCTCCTGCTTTTCCCTGATGAAGTTTTACATCTAGATTTCAAAGGTATAAAAGATTCCACAGGCCTGCGGCACTGAATACTCATGGCCTATATATTTCTGATTAGCTATTATAATATATTAAAAATATTTTACTAATTTGACAGACTTTATTAGTACAGAGGTTAATTGCCTTTCTCTGACACATTTTAACTGCCTACATCTGTGTCACAACATTATTTGCTTCATTAGTTTTTAAAGTGGAATAGCTAAAACTCAGGTTATTGAAATAATAACGTGTCTGTGACTGTGCTTCTGCACCACACTATCTGCTTGCAATTCAGCTGATGAATCACCTACATTTCAAGCAGAGCTGGCCTTGCATTTGGAGGAGTGCCAAGAAAACAGGTCAGTGTTATCAGCTGTAGGCACTGCTACCCCTTTTCATTTCCCTTGCCATCTTCCAAAAACAGTTCTTTCCTGCAAGAAGGTATTAAGAGTTAAGAAGACGGCAGCTGAAATATTCCTTTCTCTTTACTGGGAAGCTTTATTTCTTATTGCACCTATTTTTCAAGTTTGATTTGTGGTTTTAGCAAAACACCAGGTTTGGCTAGAAGTTCTGGTCTTTAGGCTATTACTCAGAGGAACACATTGGTGCTGACTGAATGATTAAGTAGGAAAAGGATTAGTTGACACACACCAGCACCTACTGAGCAAAGGACAAAACAGAAACATAGGCTTCCTGCTGTGAAAATGTGCCTGTCCCAATGGAACATCTCTATCTTGCAGCCCATGTCCAAAAACGCCAGCGGATGTGTCTGAAGTGCTGATGTGATAGTCTGCATGATACTGGCCCACCACAGCAAATGATGAGAGCACAAGACCATGGCTGCCCCAAGCAGCTAACAATCCCATTAAGGCAGTAACAGAAAGCAGACATACAGAGAGCATAAGGAAATTATGAAACAACATGGGCATAACACTGCTTTTTTATTTTTTAAGATTATGCTTGATCAGGAATTACAGGATGAAATAAGAGAGATTGAGTACCCTATCCCAGGAGGTTCTTCCTGCCCTCTGTTCCCATGTCAGCTGAAGGCGGGAGTCACGTGCAGCACAGCTGCTGCCCAACTGGGGCTGTGTCTTACAAAAGGGATCACTCTCACGCTGTGGATGAATGTGTGAGTCAGCCAGAGCATGTCCTTTCACTTTCTGTCCTAAATGTGCCTTTGTGCACAGTTCACTACCTAACTCAGACACATACTCATTGGGTATCAAGTCCTACAAAAAATCACCCTTCACCACCATGATAAAGTGCCTTTTAGCACTCCTGACTTCACCTCCTTAATTGTCATAGCCCATCTTCCTCCAACAATTTCTACTCTTCTTTCTCTTCCTCACTGTGTTCCTTGTTTAATGTAAGAAGGATTCTAGGAGCATTTCCTGACCTTTTGTGCCTTCAGTAATGTGAGAGTACAGAAGAAAAACATCTGGAGGAAAGCCCAGATGCAACAGCCTCAAAAAGGTGCCTCCAGACCCTGCACGTGGCTTGTCCTGCATGGCTCATGGACGTGTGCAGTGTCAGCACTGTGCTGGTCTGCTCACCCCAGGCTCCAGCCCTGGGCCAGCATATGACAGGAGAGCCAACCACAACCAAGGGGGACAAGTCCCCTCAGTCCTACACCCACTCTGCACAGACTCAACTCACTCCAGAGCGAACAGTGTGGATGCAGCAAGCCCATCCCAGACTGACTTCACCCCCAACAGCATGGACATGAGCTAGTCTGCAATAAATTGCAGACCAGACGAGGCTTATTCTCTGCTGCTGGTCACAGAGGTGGTATGAGCAACCCTGAAATGCCACAAGCCAGAATGTCAGTGGTCTCATCCCAAGATATGCCACAGCTTGCATGGCAACCCTGAGCTGGTTTCGTACAAGCTCACTGTGGCACAGGCTAGGAGAACCCAAGGGAGCAAGGAGCTCACTGCAATCACCTGCCCAGCTTTGTTCCCAGTTCTGAACAGCTGAAACACAACTACACATTGCTATGGCTATGCTGGGTTTAATACCCAGCCCAGTGCTACCTCGAGTACAGCTAAAAGTGCACCTCCAGATCACAGCAGAAAACCAGCACAAGCTGCCTGTCGACAGCAGCTGCTCCCCATGCAGCTATTCCCCTGCACATCCCTTCCTCCCCCTTCCACTCACTGCAGAACAAAATCACTGAGTACAGTGCACACTGGCAAGAAACATAATTACACACACACACTATCTTGAGCCCTTCATAATTACATTTTAAATTGGTTTACTCAGAATCCTTTCAGCTAATCATTTTCACCCAACTCTAATCAACTCTAAGCACTAAAATAAATATACAGCATCTTTACCTGGTACAGCCCCTCTCTTCTGCCTTAAGCCCTCACACTCCAGTTTGTTGGGCATTGGGAATTTGGATATGACCAGTTTTAGGTTCAACTTTCACTATGAGCAAGCACCAGGCTTTCATTCTAAGCCACCAAAATGCACTGGCAAAATTCACACGTGCAAAGCAGTGGCTGCTTCCGTCTCTGTGGAATCCCACAAATATTTTCTTCACTTTCAGTTCCCGCGCCTCTGGATAGCTCATAAATGTATGGCTGAAACAGAATGCAGTAACTCGATGCAAACAGATGCCTGACTCTCATTCAAAATCAGTAACTGGATTACTTTCCCTCACAAGTGAGTCTGAACCAAAGAAGCTCAGTCTGCATCAAGGGAAGCAGTTCACAGCTTCTTACTTGCTATGCAAAAGTTCTTACACACACCACTGTAAAATCTGCATTTTCATGAGCAAGTCAGCATTTCTTTGAGCTGTCTCTGGCCTATACTTGCCTGCCTGCAGCTTGCATACACAGTTTAGGAAAGGAGGTTCAAAAATTCAACCCCAAGTATCTTCAATTTAACTCACCAGAGCTGTGTTTTCCCCATACTCTTCTAGCTGCCTTTCATGACATGACCAGTTTCTCTCTCCTTTACCCTTCGGTGTAAGTCCTGTGTTGGCTGGAGCCAGGCAGCCAGGGTAAAACCCTGAGAACTGTGAAGGAGAAGGGCAGTCATTTTCCCTCAGCTCGTACACACCCTTACTAACTCTCAGCAGCACAGCAGTGTGAATCCAGCTTTCAGCAATGCTTTAATAGCTGACGGTGTGAAGCTTCATTGCTTTTAAAATATACTACACAGTTCTGCATATTCACTGGTATACATTATGCTCCATCTTACAACACAGAGTGCTGCTTTCCAGCCACCCAGCCCGGTGTTTTATTCTTACTTAATTCTTTCCCAGAACTCTATACAACTGCCTATTTTTAGCTTCTCTTTGTAGGTGGCGAGGGAGAAACCAAGAGGTTAACTGCTTTGTTTGATGGCTCGGCATGGGCACCATCATCTACCCCCACAGGGCTGCCAAGGTCTAAACCCAGCAGGAGTGTCCCAGTCCTTAATGCCAGTTTCTGAGGTTTTCACTGGTCTGGGGGAGGTGGGAGGAGAGGTGGATTGTCATGCTCCAGAGACAGGAAAACATGTCAGTATTTTAATCACTGGACAGAAAAACAAGTAAGGAGTAAATTAAGTTTCCAAAATACTTTTTTTTTTAATCCACATCATGAGTCGCCTCACCTGCTACCAGCTGGCTCACAGGGATTATTTGCCCTTGGGCTTTGCCTTCTCTTGCCACATGCCCTCCTCAAAGCAGCTGTGACCACATCACAATCTCCTAGCACTGACTCACTCCCTGCCTCTCCACAGGACCTGAGCAAGCTATTTGCCCTCAGTCAACTCTTGTTTATGGGTTCCGATACAAAAGACAAGTGTTCATGAGGCATACTGTATCTAGGAAAATGTCATGCTTCATACATTCAGTTATCAACCACTATGCCAAGTGCTTTATGTTATCTACAAAAAGCAGACTTCAGAGGGAAATGAACTACGGCAAATCAAAGTCTATTACTGGGAAAGAGAGGAAAGTTGTAAGCCAGGCTTGCAGCATTCTTCCAGCTGCATAACTTTCTAAATAACTTTACCCAATTGAAGAGTCAATAAATGGTCACCCAGTTGCAATCAAAAATAACAATTCATGTACTGTTACCCAGAGGGGCTTTTCTAATCCCCCAGGGCACAACTGCAGCAGACAGCAGCACACTAGGTCAGAGACAGCACCAAGAAGGGTGAAAAATGTCTCACACCTCCCCAGCAGCTGGGAGGGAAGCAATGAGAAAGACCCACTCATCCCACCAGTGTCTCCAGAGGCCACTGCCATTCACCTCCAAACTCAAAGCAGGGCAGCACTGGGGTTGACCCTTCTACCCCCACAGCCAGGACTGAGTGACTGCCCAGCAGGACGGGGCGGTGACGTGCACAGCCTCAGCCCTGATGCAATGAATTCATTTCTCCCAACTGTTCCGTGATTGTCCATCTGCCCTTATGGATATACGCTGCAGCAGTGCCTGGACCAAAGTGCTCCCTACCTGCAGAAATCCCCTACTCTCTGCAGTCTCCAGTTCTGCAGCAGGTTTGAGCCCTGCATGGGGAGCAGTGGATAACCAGCCCCATCCACCAGTTAGCTCTGTAGCCAAGCCCATAGTCACCACGCAAAATATAACCCAGGTATTTTCATCGTAGTACAAACCAGTTCATTCCTGATTCACAGGAATTAAACAAATGGGATTCTTTTTTTCTGATCTTGATTCTCAAAGACTGAGAGCCACTGAATAAAAGATGGATTTGCAACACGCCAGCTTTCCTGGAATTGGAGAGAAGGGTATGAAATTCAGAAATTAAACCTTAATCCAGGCTTTATATCTGTTCATTTGTGTCAGGTCAAGACAAAATCAGGAGCCCAGATTCATTAAAACTTTAGTAGTTTGGACATTGGGCTTGCATCTGGATCTATCAGTGTGGGTGTACATATATCGGCAGTGAGGAAATTACCATAGGAAATTAAAGGCACTAACTCACAAATCTGCAGCCAGTAAGAACAATAAAGAGGAACTGTTTAAATGTATCAGGAACAAACAAAATCCTAACAATGTGATAGTGCCACAGCTAGATAGGAATCTCAAAATTGCCAGTCATGATTCACAAAAGAAGAAATATTCAATAAATATTTCAGGTTTGTATTTGGAAACTAGCAGGATGATGTATTCCTATCTCATAGTGATAAGGAAACACTTTCTATTCCATCAGTTACTTACAGGAAAGTTAAACAGCTGCTATCAAAACTGAACATTTTTCAATCAACAGCACTTGGTAAGTTGCACCTCAGAATACTAAAGAAATGTGCCAAAGAGTTTTCCAAAATGTTTGTGTTGATTTTTCACACATCTGGGACCACTGGAGAGCTTCCGGAAGACTGGCAAAAAGCTCATGAGGCATTACTATTTACAGAGCAGTCTGGGCAACCACAGGCTAACTAGCCTAACACTGATCCAGGAGTCAAGCAAATTGACGTGAAAGATTAGTGAGACAACAGTCTTTACATGACTGATACTACCCAGCGTAGCTCCTGGCCTGGAGATGACACAACTCAGCAAGTCCCCTGTGCCTCCATGTCTCATTTGCATTGCACCTTCATCCCGCTCAGATGGGCACAAGTGGGTCAGAGTTGAAAATGGCTTAAAAGATGGCAGCGTAATTAATAGTCATCAGCATGACTTAGTGGAAAAGTCTTGTCAAATGAGCTCGGTGTTGCTTTTTAGTAAAATTACCAGTTTAGCTGATAAAGATAGCTGTGTCTGTGTCATGGGTTTCAACATCTGTGAGGCATTTAACTCAGTCCCACACGGCATTCTGATTAAAATAATTAGCACTATCCAGAATTAATGTACCTCATATTAAATCGATTAAAAGCTGGTGAGCCAAAAGTGCTCAAAAAGGCAATCCTAACTGAATCATCCCCATCTTCAGAAGATGTCTAATGGGATCCCCCAGAAACCTCTTAGCCCAGTGCTGTTCATTATCCTTAGCAATTATTTGAAGAAAATGAAAAAATGTTGCTATTAAAAGACAGATCTCATTTCAAAATTGCTGGAAGAGTAAATGATGGAGAGAAAAATAGTTATATTGGCAGATCTGCATTACTGGGTCGAGTGGATTCATGGAACCTGAGTTTTAATAAGCCAATGAACCAATGCACCAGAGCCTTAAAATCTGCAACTCACTCAATACATGGCAGGAGCCTCGCAGCAGGAACAGAAAGTCCTAATGGGTAATTTCCATCTTAGCACTCTGTGGTGCTCAGCTGGACTGGATTTTTCCTAGGTATGTCTACTAAATTTACCAGGAGAGAAGGCGGCAAGAATGCTGAACACCGAACCCGGAGTATTCACGCTTGCTGGCTCTAGGACAGTGAGACAAACCTCTCCAGGCATCCTCAATGTATTGCTGAGACTGTCAGGCTCCTTCTAAAGGTGTTTCAGAACAAAAACACCATGCTCGTGCCCAGCTATCATCATCAGGTTTCAGAATGAATGTTGAATGGGAAAGGATGGACACAATCCCTCCTACCACTTTTCAGGAAGGCATCTCTGCCTTGCTTCTCATTTGAGACACTGTGCCATGAGCATTCAGTCTCTCAGAAGCTCAGCAGTGAATTCCACTCTGTGTGCCAAATTTCTTCTTCCTCTTGATTTTCCACGTGATCTGCCTTAGCCTTTGGTCCAAGCACTCCTGTTTCCAGGTGTGCAGTTAGGCTGCATGGCTGAATGGGACATGGACATGGCCTTATCCATGCCTTCCCTGTGCTTAATCTTACAGAACCTGCTACTGGTAGTGTGTGTCTGGGCTTAGCAAAGTGCATACAAGAAATCCCAGGAAGTCCCACACCGTCCCATATCCCAGTAAAAGGATCTATTATTACATCCTGACTCATAAACCTCATAAAAGTTTGTAGTGATTACCTTTTTCTTCAAAAAAGAAAAAGA
Source organism: Dicrurus megarhynchus (assembly GCA_013399195.1). Classification (NCBI taxonomy): domain Eukaryota; kingdom Metazoa; phylum Chordata; class Aves; order Passeriformes; family Dicruridae; genus Dicrurus; species Dicrurus megarhynchus. The sequence continues at coordinate 167,258 of VXAD01002549.1, read as the reverse complement.
AAAAAAAAAGAAGAAAAAAAAAAGATGAAATTATTTGGACAAGGCTTTGACCTCTTCTCCTTCTGCTGTTTCAAAGCCATTCTTTTTTGATAGGTCAGAGCACCAGAGTCTCTCTAGCTGATTTCTGCTTCACTGAACATTCATCTCATTTGGGGCTCACTCGGGTGCTCCTGGGAAGGAAGCTCCCACACAGGGGAAGTCAGGGCGGAAGGGTGGAGAACAAACCCTCACTTAATATTCCCAAGCTCCAGTGACTTGGTTCCTCCAGAACAGGTGCCTCCCAACACAGCCCCGACAGTAAACCTAAACCAGCCCTGACAGGAGCAAGAGGAGCAAGCGACACGTCCATGAATAGTGACCCTCCACAGCTGCTGCACACTGCTGTGGCGATGGGGACACCTCCAAACTGAGCCCAGCACATGACCACAGTGCCATCAGCTCAGTCCCAGCTTGGAGAACAAGCCATTTTCCAAAAGACTTAGGCAGAGGAATTATGTTTCTGTAAAATGCCAAATTCTGGATCCAGAGCAGGCACTTGTGCCTTCAGCTGCTTTAACATCTCTGTGGGACAACCTGGCAAAGGAGGTAAGAACACCAAATTCTAGGCTCTGTGGGCTGATGAAATTAGTTACAATTTTTGCTAGAAACAATTTTGTGCTTTCAAAGTCTCAGCCTTAACACTGCAACAATGCTAGAACGGAGATAAAATTGATACCGCATGATAAATACAAGGTGTATTTCTTAATAGTGGCATTCTTTAATTGCCCTGATACTACAAAGGAAGAAATCCTCTATACAAAACTCCAGAGCAGCCTTTGCAGAGCCTCCATCCAAGAAATAATTCAGCATAAGGCTTAGCAAGCTCACCATTGCCCATGTGCCTGGCAGAGCTGACTAAAAGACCAGTAGCAGCTGGCAGGAAATGGGTAAGAAAGCTGACCACAGATAAACTGTAGGATGCTGAAGAGTAGCAGAAGATATACTCTGGGAGAGGAAGCCAAGCTGTCAGGTCACACTGTAGTCTAGTGCATACAGTACATACAGTCCGCTATTGAAGTATGCGGCCACCAGATAATGGTCAGGGGACACAGCTGTCAGGCAACGATGAAGTAACTCCAAGGAGCCTGAAGCAGAGTGTGGTACAGCTGCGGATGTTTCTGCTGAGCAGGAAAAAGCCTGCCTGTCTCAAGGGTACCATAGCAAATGCAGTGTCATGTGAGTGGTACTAAATAATTAGGTTCACGATGCTTATTTAAATCAGCATTGATCGAAACAGGATACGAGCAAAAGCTCCTCAGAGCTGGGACTGATCCGAGCTTGCATGGGAGCACACAAACACTGCAGAGCCTAAATAAAACAACATTCATGTTTCACACTCATTTTGCAGGTAGTGCTCCCGGCAGTGTCGGGGAGGGTTTTTTTCTCTGTGCTGCAGATTTGGGAAGTCAGCGGCTGTGCGGAGACGGGTGGGGGATTTACCTCCGCTTCAGCAGGAGCAGGACAGGGCCTCAGGTATCACTTAACATTGAAAGCTGTGCCCAGGCTGAGTGCTAGTGTATCTGCTGTGGAGATACTGAACTTTTTTCATTATATGATGAAGGTAATTATGGGTCATTAACCTGCTGGGTGGGAAACAGAGCAGCATGCAGAGGGGATCCAGCAGAAATTTGATGACAGAGCAGGGCATGTTTTGCTGGTTTTGCCGAACAGCCAGAAAGCGACTGCTGGATCATACAGGGATCAAAGAGCAGGAGTTTAAAATACATCAAGTAATGGCTTATAAATGCTGGTTCTTAGTCATGCTGCTCTCCAGGAGGCTTTTGCAGATGATCCATTGGCTGAAACCTTATTTCAGGCTCACGAAGCTCCTAAGGTGGAGGGAAAGAGCCTCATCCAGACCCACAGATGTGTGTTTAACATTTGCTCAATGAGAGAAGGCAGGACCCTGACAGGCGACACTGGCCTTCAGACAGCTCTAGGAGACGCCTACACTCACCCCCCGTGCCCAAAGGAAGAATTAACTATGCTCCAGCTGTGCAGAGATGTTTCAGCACGAGGGAGAGCCGCTGCCAAGGCAGCACCACCGCAGCGACAGACAGGGTGAGGGCTACGAGCCCACCAGTCAGCCAGGGGCAGAAACTGCCCCTCAGCCTGGAAGCAAAGGCAAAAGGGGCAAGCTGTTGTGGGGGGACTGATCACTTCTTCCTTCTCACTCTTCAGAACAAAAGGAGTCGATGCAGTAACTGATCTGACATTTGCTTTGGTGGTGGGTTTTTTTTTAAATTCCAAGCGTTCTCTAAATAATGGGAACAACAGGGCTTTGCACCTGGGAAGGCCGTTGTGCATTTCTCTCCGATAGGCAGGATATCAGGGTTAGCTAAATATGAGTTCAGCTGTGGGACTGACTCACCGCTTGTTCCTGGAACTGTCTGAAGGAGGGGAGGATGCTGTGGGCAGGCTCTAACTGTATCATCTGGGTTAGGGCCGGTAGCAGATGGTCCTAAAAACATACTTCCATGTGGGTTTAAAATAGCGCAGCACCCACAATCAGCTGAATGGGGAAATGTGAAAAAGGCTTGTCACACAAGGAATGCTGCTGTGAAGATCTGCAATCAGGAGGGGATCCAAAGTTTCACCAGCCCTCACAGTATAGAAGTGCCCAAGGCTGTCTGCTCGCTCACATTGGCTCACACCACTGCCGTGTCCCACCAGCCCTGGAAGGGGGATTCTGGCCTTTCCATCATATTTCATGCAAGAGAACAAACTTTTTCCCCCCACCATAAAATTCAACGAGGAAACTTCCTCTTAAAGCAGCTTTTCTAGTTAAGCAGCACTCCCTGTCCACTGCATAAGCTTAAGCCCGAAAAACTGCATTGAAAAAAAAAAAAAGAAACCCTTGTCCTTTGTGAGTCAGCCTACTGTTGTGCTGGTCAGCAGCAACAGCCCTAAATAGTCTGAGTCTACAGTTACATCCTGCTGGCTGCCCTGATGCCACACACAGAGTAAAAGAGGTGGTGACAGGGGAGGAATTGGCAGACGGCTCCAAGGCGTCGAGCAGGCGGCTCTCCCGAGGAGGCAGCTAAACTACCCCGGGGTCAGCAGCGAGCAGCCCAGGGAGCCTCAGAAAGATGCCCCAAGCACAAGCCTCAGGTGAGTGTCCACATCGCACAGCAGCCCAAGGAGTGCCCAGCTGGCCATGGGAGGCTCAGCAGCGCAGGGAGCACTGCAGGGCTGCCCTCTTCCTTGCCCCAGCCCACCCGAGGTCGACCTCATGCAGCCAGCAGAGGCTGTCCTCACCTCGGAGGAGCGCATTTCCTTAGCTCCCTCTACAACCAGCACAGACACCTCCTGGGACTCTGCCAGCTGATGTCTTCTTCCTGAAGAGAGATGGGGTGACTTGCTTCTCAAGGCTCAGGTTAACTCCCGAAACTCCTTGTGCCTGAGGGAGCGGGATGAAGTGAAAACTGAGGAACTGGATTGCTATTGTGTGCCTGACTTCCTTAGGCTGATGGGTACAGAGATGCTGCAGAGAAAAGAATATCCTTCCATTCCCCCAGCCTTCCCCTTGTCCTCCCTGCTGTAAGGGCTGTTACTGACAAAAAAAAAAAAAACTGATTCCGCTTCATTCCCCATATTTGTGTCTCAGTAGATAAGCAAATAGACCAGCAAAGGTTTCTTGCTTCTTCCCCTCTTCCCCACCCCCTGCCTTTTTGCCATGCAAGCACCAAGAGCAATCTGGCTTTTAGAGGAAGAGAAATATCACAGGCACATCTGTTATTACAGCTAACTGGCCACAGTTTTTGAAATGGGCAGAAGTGGCACAGATGAACAAAAAGAGATCCCTGAGAAGCTGTGCCCGCTGTGGGAGCCGGGCTCTAGCTCCTAGAGCAGTTCATGGCATGTCCCACTGACGCCAGAAAGACACATTGAGGTTTGCTTGTGATTGCACCAACTCCTGGTGGAAACAGGTCCAACCCCCTTTGCTCCGCTGGAACTTGCACGAGTACACAGCAGTGCATTTGGTCCTCTGTTTGAAACATGTTTCGAAAGCAAAGATTTTCCCAGGCGTTACCCCAGCCTTAAAAAGTAAACACATGGTGTCTAAACCTTGCACTTAGCTTTCAACATCTCCTGTAAACTGCTTTTAGCACTGCAAGAAAGCATTTCAGAATGCATTTAAAAAATATATTTTCTGTGTTTCACTTGACTGGGTTTTTATCAGCACAGAACTATTAGTACAGCACTGGCTTGTTATGCACTTACTGCCAATACAATAAAGGCTGTAACAAGAGATGTTTTAGATGAAGATTATTTATTACTGCCAATAGTTGCAGAGAAAGTGCTCATTTGGGCAGAGTGGGCTGAGGGGAGGAAGGGCTGTTCTGGTTTTTGCTGCAGCCTTCACTCATTACTTTTTCCAGAAAGCATTAAGCTTCCTGCCTGCACTTGCAGTTCACATCCTACAATTTTATCTAGGCTGAGCAATTTTAAGAGATGGGAAAGCTATATGAGTTCACACAGGGTTGCCCTTTTCACCCATGTCTTCACATTTTGGTTCTAGCCAGCAGCAGTAAAGGAGCTTCCCTCCATATTCACCACTACCCAGCCCCACAAAACAGACACGGTCATGCAGAAATGGTCACTACTCTTCTGTTTAAACTAGAGTTGCACAAATTGGGCAGGGCACTTTCTAGATGTAGAGGAAGACACAAAGGCACAGTCTTAAAGTATCTGAATAGCACTTCTGTTTCTGCCTCCAAGTACACACAGAAGAAATTCTCCAGAATCAATAAGATAATCTCTTTCCTTATTGCTTATGCAAACTATATGCCCCTTTAACTGGAAATGATCACCTCGGCAGGATCCTGCGTATTTTTACTGCCTCTCCATCTCTCCCCAAGAATTCAACATACAATAGTGAAATAGTGAGTCTAACATATGCTGCAGTCTGAGTACATAATATTTTGCAATAAATGTAAATTATGTATATATAAACAGAAAGAGAAAGAGTGAGAAAGAACAACCCTACCTACTTCCCATTCATGTTATGCAAACACCTTTCACATGTGTCTTTGCTCACTGAATGCAAACAGTGAGTATGCATACAGCTATGCCCACAAAGCACGCATTTCTCATTAAAACCCATGCAATAAATTTGTATCTGATTGACTTTTAAATCCTTCATCTTCCCACAACTACATCTTCCCCAGATCTAGTGGTCCAAGTCCTGTTCACTTCTTTAGGCAGTCTTCTGAGTCTTCTGCCTCCATCAGTGGCAAGCGTCTTCCCATCCCTGTCAACGTTACTGGCTTGAATGCCAGGACTGGTCACATCCAGTTTCACACCATTGGCAACAAGGTAAAGAGGTGGTACATGGAGTTGGTATCATGAAAGGGGAATAGACTGTGCTTTCCAACAAGGCAATATTTTTATGGAAAATCAAGGCACATGAGGACATTAACATGCTTCATTTTCACATAGGGGAAAAGTTTTTCTCAGATTATTTTTAGAAAGATTTACTGGTTTTAATTTTGGTAGTTGGATCCTAAAAAAGGAAGCATGGCACATGGCCTCTTAAAAAGTTGCAAAACCCACTCTCAATAAAATTTAATATGCCCTGACTTGGCTTTCCTTTAATGTGCACTGTGTGAAGTACAGTGGTATAACATTTTTAGCATCAATCATTTCAGCACACTTCTGAGTAATGCAACTACCTCACACCTCTGCAGATAGGACGTTTATTCAACAGTGCCACTTATTTTCTCTGCACTATGTGCATGTCTGCACACCCACAAACACGTGTATCACTGGCAGCATTTCACTGCTTTCCAACTGCCCAATGGAGGAGTCACTAAGTGCAGAGAGATCAAGAGAACTGTGATGACACAAATTCACTCCCAGCAGACCAGACTGTCATCCCAGCAAAACAGGAGCTCTGGTGAGTCCGTGCTGCTATGTTCTCTGGGTGGGCACTGCTATGTCTGTGTGTATGTCTAGGTAAATTTCCCATCCACTAATCCTTGGTGGAACAAAAGTGGCCAAATCTGCTGCTGCAGTGAACTGATGGAGTCCTGTGTAACTTGACAGAGCTGGAGCAGGTTACACCCACTAAATGGTTGGCTCCAGGAAAGAATTTTGCTGCCATAGCTATTATGTGAAAGCAGCGCTACTGTAGATTGTATTATTTATTGCATATTTATGTCACTGGTGCAGTCAGGAGAGTGCAGCATACAATGAGGAGGAGCAGGGCCACCTAGCTCAACAAGTCCAGTCCCTCCAAAATCACATAAATAGATGTTCTGCCCAGAATGGCCTGTGAACACTGTGAACATTTTTGCTGTCACACCCACACCTCCACACCCCACCTGAAATAGATAAAAAGCATAGTGTACCACAGGAAGCATGAGACATGAAAGTGTCATCCATGCTCTGAGCCCCAGAAGTAACAGAGAATTTCCTCCCAAACCCTAAAAGGGTCCATTCAGGTACCACCATATATCCTGAATACCACAGGGAGCTTTGGCTTTGTGGAGTTAAAATGTGTACAACACAGGAGTGCACCCATCAGGGCTGAATATTTATTCAAGTAGATACTGACCAGTAACATTTTGGCTAAAAACATAGACTTCCTTAAACTGCAAACCAAACTTTCTACAGGGTGGATTAAATACCAAGACTGTACGGAACAGGACTGCAGGAAGAAGCCCTTGTTAGTCAGTATGTCCCTTGTTAATCTTGTTAGTCAGCATGTCACTGCAAAACATATCAATAAGACCATATTCCCCACAGGCAATGCTGTAAAGTAGCAAAGTGAAAACTACTGCTGATTTAAAGCAAGAATCCCCATTTTCCTAAAGCTAGTTTTCCTCTAGGAAATATTTCTCATAAAACACAGAGATCCAGCACATTTGGGTTTTTAACGGGGACAGTCAGATCAGTTCAGCTTCGAACCTCTCATGTGAGATAGTCATTAAGTTTTTCAAAGGAACAGGTCAATTTGAAAGCAGAATTAGACACTTCATATGCAATGATCCAGTTATCACCTAAGAGTGATTTTCAAACAATTGGATGTGAACCGGCCACAGGACATGGTTAAAAGGAAGTTCGTAGAAAGAGAGCATGTGAAATCTACAGCCAAAATACATATGGCCTAATTTAAAAAGAGGATTAAAGGAAATTCACAATGTCATTTTGCTGCCAGATTTAATTAGTATGTTTAATATGTGAGATCACCTGAATCTACTTTTACTTGTTTTGTGTCCCATTAGGAGTTTCACAGGAGCAGTAATATGATTGAGTGGCCCCTGTGAGGGATGCAGCTTAGGCTGCTTTGAAACAAATTGAATTAATTTGAAATGATTCTTTCCAGGTATGACATTCTTGGAAACAGATGTGGGGATAAGGAGGGAGGGCATCAAAAGTACAGATAGATAGACCTAAAACCGTACCCACCTTTTTGTATGTACAGCGGCAACTTTTTTAATATTTCCAGAAATATCGTAATGCTAGAAAGCCTGATCACATAAGATTACAATTGATGATACTCTACAGAATTAGGTTACCATTTGAGATATTACAGTGGCAAGGGTCCTCACACAAATTTTCCATCTCTATCACTTCTCTAAAATGTGAAAGTTGTGGGGACTGGATCATGGGACCTTTTTTGGAAAGATGTTAAAAGAGTAAATTTGTACTCAAACATTTCATGGTGAGTGAAACAGGCCAGACTCCAGTTTGCTGGCTGAGATGGGGCCATTGTGGAAGAAAGGGAGCCTTATTTTGAGTGGCATTCACAGCCCTTCCACTAGGTTTCACTATCGTTGATTGATTTTACATGGAAGTCACTCAGGGGCTTACATTGTTGAGTAGCAGTGCAAACTCCTAAATAGGACAGAGCAGATTTATACTGTTTCCCAAACAAATTGTATCGTAAATGCTTTGAATAGTACAGTTACATAGCTAAAATACTATATAACAGCAGAGGAGGTGAAGGTAAGGGCAATAAGTATAGTATCAGGAGAAAAAGTGTTCTGAGACTGATTTCTGGAGACTCAGAACATCTAAAATTTACACCCAACTCTGTAAGCTACAAGTGCTCAGTTCGCCTGAAAACAAGCCCATGCATATGCATTCTCATTTTAACCTACAAAAACATTTCAAAATCCAGGCCCTGATCTGGCAAGATGCTGAATGTTTTCCCTTTTCATCAGACAAGCCTCTAAAGAGATACTGAAGCGTGCATACTGTAGGAGCCGAAGCGCAGCCACAAAGGCTAATTTACCCAGCCAAAAAGCAGTCATTGCTGCCACTGCTATGCAGACATACCCACTGCCTTCAGCAGAACTTCAGTGAAGACTGAGGGCACTTGTCACTTCACAGGGAGCACTCAGTGTCTTTCAGGCTCACATTGGGTCTACATATGGATGAGCCGAATATTTTTCACTACAAACACTCTTCCCCTTCCAGGCCTCCTTCGCTTTCAGTTCTGAAGGGTGAATTCATTGAAAACATCTGCACTACTAGAAACATTCTGTGCTTTTTCCAAACCTCATCCCCATGGTGGCTCTGTAGTAATGGAGAATAGACAGAGCTGCAAAACACAAGCCTGCAAGCAATGAACTGCAGTAGGGAAAAGATACCAAATGCTGGAGCTTTGCCTCCAGTACCTAGGCACTAGATGGGCTCTGCTCACCTTCTGCCCTGTATTCTGCTCTCTGCCATACAGCCAAAAGCCTTCCCCCTCTGCCATACATCCAAAAGGCTTCCACAGAAACTGCCACATCCCACTGCACCACTCTTACCTCCGCGATACAGAACACACCTTCAACAAATTCCACTTAGCAGTCTGTCACATTACCTTCTACACACCTAGGAGTTGCTGCATGCTTCCCTCAGTATCAAGGCCAGTTCTGAAATTGGTTTTGGGGTATTTTACATAATTGCTATCTCTCCTTCTTTTGTCATTTTTCCTAATTTTCTTTAACTTTTCAGACTTGCAGCAGAAAAGAAAGAGCTCTGTAACCATGTCACAACAGCATGGTAGAGGCATAAATGGGACTGATCCCATGGCATTCACAAGTGGCAGCAACATACTGGGCTAAGACTTCAGGAGCATGTTTATGGCAGTAAACTTTAAAGAGCCACATGAAATCTTCAAACAAGGGAAGGGAAAAGATGTATTTTTGTTTGGGGAATAAGGGATGTGGACCAGCCTTCAGCAGGCCTACCAGGAAGGCATGTGTAAGGGCTTGCGTGGCCATCTGTTTCTCCTCCTTATCAGCACTCCGGTGCCAGCTGCCTCTGTGGCTGAGCCGTCCCACGAGCAGGCCCCCTGCCCGGTCCTGTGCTGCCTCTGTCTACTCCTCACTAATCCCACATAACTCTATGAGCTGCTTCCTACCGGCCCTATTTGGCCCCACCCCACTGTAAACCCCATATAAATCACGGGGGGGAAGCTGGCGTCTCCCCGCTGGTGCCTGCTAGCAGTGCTGCTCCCCTCCCTGAGCAGTTTCTGAGGCACACGAGTAGATGCTGCACTTGCTTTACTTCCCGTGCTCTTCAGCCTGCTGAACCTCCATTTCCTGAGTGCCATGGAAGCATGGTCCAAGCCCGAACAACCACGGGATTTTTGTTTGCTGACCTAGCACCCACATCCCAGTGCTGCCGTGCCCAAACTGCAATTAAAGCTGCAAAAGCAGCCCAGAAGTCAATACCCCGGATAGACAGGCACGATAAGAAGCTAATAGCAGATAGACAGGCTGATAGGCGAGTTTGAAAGCTGCAGCCACCTGGGAGCCATGCACGGTGATGCAATCCAGCAGTGGCAGTTGCCAGAGTCGTTCTGACAGCAGAGGCCAAGGGTGGGCAGGGCGCCCGCAGGGGCGCCGGGGAGGGGAGCTGGGTCCATCTGCGCAGAGGTGTGAAAACAGCAGAGCCACGGCCAGGCTCCCTCTGGGGCGTCTCGCAGCGCTGGCAGCACAGCACTCCACTAAGCCTTGTGCTCAGAGACCATGAACAATCGGGATTGAAAAAATATGTGTAACCTGGCTAAAGGACAGCAAGCTGCTGGGGGAACAGAAAGGGAAGGCAGGAGAGCGTGGTCGGCTGTGGATATCTGGAGGATACTGACCCCAGCAAGGGCGCGGAGGCCAAGTAAGAGAGCAAGAAATCATCTAGGATGCTGAGTTTTGCATTGCTATTCCCTGAATGAAATACTGGATGAAATTAAGAGAAGAACAATGAAACCCAGCCAGGCAGGACAGGCTGGCAGACGCACTGGCATTTCATCTCCTTTGCATTCCAGCACCTCCTTTAGCAGGATAACAGGGAGGAAGGCATGGGAGTTGCTCCCGCAGCTCACCCAAGGCACAGCAGCCAGACCTGGCCTTCTCAATTCACTTGCAAAGGTGGAGAGGATCCATCTCTATTGTAATATCTTTCAGCCCAGGAGGCATGGTCACGGACCAACCACGAACACAATTCAGAACAAAACAATGATGCCACTCCCCAAAGAATTACCCATTGATCTAAGTGTATGAGAAGTAACAGCAATTGGATGTAGTCTCTCCACCAGGGACTTAGAAATTTACAGTGAGTTGCCACAGCACTTTCACTAGCTTTTCAGCCTTCTCTGTAGCTTTACTGCTTTCCAGCCAACAAATTAGTCTATACAAAAGCCAACATTGAATGCAATTTTCACTTTAACCTACATGTGGAACTTCAACGTCTTCAGTGAACCCAGGGTTAAAGACAGACTGATGTAGTTTTCAGGATGGGTTTATAAACTCAAATCTGTCCCTGATTATTACAGACTTGTTATTATATCTATAATAAGAAGAATTTATTTCATAATTTAACTGTTTGTCTCCAAGTACAACGGCTACTTCCTACTGGCTCCCAAATACCAGCACAGCAGGAGGTGGCTTTGTGACAGACCTCCACATCAGGACTAAAGATGGTGCAGGACTGACAACTGAATTACAGCAGGAAGTTCATGCTTTTACTTCAGTTTTGAAGGATCTAGCAGCAAAGGTCACATCATTATCACCAACACTGGCTTCCAGAACTTCCCTTTCCTGGGCTATCAATTGAACTAGCTATTACAAACCTCTGACTACCTCTTGGAGAAGAGTCAATAGTCTGTACAGCTTATTTCTTATTTTAAAGTGGTGATTTGTATTACAAAACAAGCTGTGATCCCAGTGTCCTTGTGCTAGGTGCTGCAAAAAGTTTTTTGATAATTTTTTTGCAATGGGAACCTAGAAGCTAAAAACAAAAATATTTAGGAAAAAATGAAATAGAGAGGAGAAGTTCTACCACGGTATCAAACCTAGATTCCTATTGAAGGATACATTCTCACTTGAAGAAATGATTACAGAGCCTACTGGATTTTCTCTGGATTTTACTGAGACTGAACACTAGAAATATGAATTATTTGAAACAGAAAGGCTAAAACTTCCTGACCAATCACACTAAACAATGTACAAATGTGTATTTGAGTGAGATATGAATTCTGACTGGATCCAGTCCCATGAAGGTCAATCCCATGTCATACAGTACAAAGCATAACTCTAAGATTAAAGAGAACTGAAAATAAATCCTTGTTCTGCTTTGGTAATTTTCATTTAAAGAGATGCAAAATACAAATATTTATAAACCATATTCTTACAGGAATTGGAGGTTATTGTTCCTTTTCAAATCACTACTATTTAAAGAAATTCTGAGCTCACTTAAAATGAGATGCAACATGTGAGTATGCATAGCTTTGTTGGAGAAAATAAATACTATTAAAAATAAAATTAACATTGGAAAACCTCTGCCACTAATCCCAACCAATCAGCCTGGCAAGCTTGAAGGCAAACACGCAAGAAAGGCTCAGATAATGCAATGATGCAAGAGGCAAAAGAATCTGCTTGCTTGGGTAAGATAGATCACTATTTCACACCACCAAGACAACACCTCCAGGCTCTTTTATTTCAGTACTGAGCTAACCTGACTCTGTTTAGCTCACAAAGTCTGTTGGGACCAGATGATGATGAAGTCAGAGGCAAGATAACTGGAGATTAAACTTTACAGATATTTCTGTTCCTGAAATTACTTCCCTTTCTCCCTTTCTGTACTCTGCTACTGGCTCTGGCTCACAAGTTTCTTATGCCCTCCTAAGAAAGTTAAAAACAATTCACCCAGCTGAGGATCAGATCCTAAATTTTTGTTGCTCTATTAGAAGAAAGTAAAATTAATGGTGCTTTTAAAGCCTCCAGAAGGTCAGCAAGAGGTGCATGGAGCACACTGTGACCTAGTGTTAAAAGGAAGAGATTCCAGTCCCAGTTTCTCAGCCACCTTTAAGTCAGAGGTACAGAAGGAATCATATACCTGCAAAATGCAAATGAGGAAGGGGATGTGATGGACTGCAGGGCATAGGTAGTTACCCAACAGTATAAATAATAAAAAGAAGAGCTTATGAGTACAGCAGTGGAAGAGGTGCTTTAGAAGTGCAAGGAAATGCAGCTACAAACCCACTGAGCTGTCGGTGCTGTCTGCATGCTTCTACGGTGAGTGTTATTTTGAGGAGGTGAGGAATGCAAGGCAGGGGGTCTGTGGTCTATGGTTTGTTTTCCCATCAATACATATGTCTGAGTTCGAGTAAAAGATTAACGAGACAGCTAGCAAATGTCCTAGGAGACAAATGGGTAAAATGCTGTTTGTACATGTCAGTTGAGGGAGGGCTCATTCTCATCTCTCAGTCTCTGAATGAATCTGCTAGGATGCACACCTGCACCAGGAAGACTTCCTTGACAAGGTAACCCTTTCCTCTGCAGAACACATGAGCATGTCAGCAGACAGCTTACCTTACACGTACATTCTTTCAGTCAATGTGGTTTGGAAAGAACCTTCCACCTACTTTTTTTCTGCATGTGACGTACATTGCTGTATGTTACAGAAAAGCCCCAGGTAAAGTAAATGGAAACTCTATCCAGCAGCTATGCACCTGGTGTTTTTGCATTTCCCAACAGATATTACAATTGCTGGAATGATGTGTGAATCTTCTACAACACCTCCTATTGACAATTTAGTTTAGGTGTGTCATGAGAGAGATCTGAGTTATTGATACTAATGACCCACAGCCTGTTGCTAAAGACAAGGAAGAAAGGAAGTGAGGGAATTTATAGTTTAAAAACAAAAAGAAAAAAACAATGCCAAACTATAAAACCTCACAAATATTTACATTCTACTACTTTTGACAGCAGCCTTTCTACTACAGACTGAAAAGACTGCAAACAAGCATGCTGACACTTTAATATTTCCAGGATGGTCATGGTGGTGGAGAGAACAGCTGTACGGTCACTAAAGGTCACCTTTTCTAGGTATCGAAAACTCTGCTGTATTGTCCTGTCCTGCTGGCAATCTGTGCTACTGGTGATCCCTCAGAGTTGATGGTGTAATGGTGTTGGCCTGAGTCCCACTGCAAGGAATGCAGTGGCACCCAGTCAACCACCAGTACTAACCACAATCTCCCTGCAGATCTTAACTAACCTGGCAGCTCAGCTTTGTGTAGTAATGCCACAAGAAATAGGATCACCTTTTCCTTTCCTCACTTTCTTTTTTTGTTCTTTTTTGCTCTTTTCTGGAAAAGTCTGAGGGAGTTAAGCAGATTCCCTAAGGGGAGAAGTGACCCATCACTTGTAACACTGTCACAACCTTCAACATCTCTTATGTTCTGATTTCTGCTTTACCTGAAACTTGTCAAGTGTGAGTCACATCCATTTCCCTTATGCCATGATGAAGAGGAATGCTGATATGTGGGAACTGACAAAGAAGCATGAGGGAGCCGATGTTCACCTCTTAAACCTGATGAAATCTGCTGGTGAATCATAGGGTAAGAACTTGACCTCACCCATGAAGTTTCGTGAAGATTAAAGAACTTCCTTGTACCTCCTTGTTGTGCCTCTGACTACCAGATTTATTGTCTGGAGATGAGTAGTTAAACCACCCCACTAAGCTCAGGGAGAATGAGTTCAAGTCTTGTCAAGGGCCATCTTTGACAACCCAGCTCAAAATAACATAAGCTATCCCTTTTGATGAGTCAAGAACATCTAGTCCTTCTATTGAACACATGAGACAGATGTGGCTGGCTGAGGAGAGAACATACTGAACCATCCCAGACCCTTTCATATCAGTGACATTGAATATATTTTTGTGTGAAAAGTCTGGAGCCTTGAATGAGAAGGTGATGTTGCAGGAAATTTGTCCTCAAGCAGTGTTTCTATCTCACTTAAGTCTGACAGCATGCAAGCAAGCAAGCACAGGATAAGCTTGTCCAAAAAAGCTGAGAAATAGTTAGAAAACTGTAAGACCATCTACAACCACCCCTAAAAAGCAGGAAAAGGGAACACCATTAAATGAACATGATTTACTATGAACTGAACAGCCTTCTGTATGCAAGGTTCTTAGTCACCTAAGGATTAAAATTATCCTAATACTTGAACTTTCTTTACACTCCTGACTGCAGCTCTTGAACTCATGAGGATTTGGCCCATAGTCACTGCCAGGGTGCTGGGTCCCTCCTCCCAACAGTGCTGCCAGAATGCAGGAAATAAGACATATGTTGGTCCATCCTGTACTGTACTCTTACTTCTATTTTTTTCCTTCTTTGCAGCTGCAAAATACAACTGAGCAAGTTAAATTCCACTTCCCTTGAACACGGAAGCCAGCAGTGCATTTTGTCACATGGTCACATCAGCAGACCACAACAACAAGCACAGTCACCTGGTGAAACAATCCACCCAGAGATTTGGAAGGAAAATTTCCTTCAGGCAGGTGACACTGGACATCTGGCAGTCCTCTGCTTCTGTTCTGAGAGGAACACCCACGTTGTAGGGCATGCTGCCAGAAGCTGCACCCACCTGGGATGTAGCCAGCCCAAGATGAAAGGGAACACCAAATCCAGAAGGGGTGATTAGAATTCACTGATGTTGTTCAGGACACAGGTACCTGGGAACATGCTAGTTCCCCTTAGGTGTTCAGTACTGCATGGTAAAGTCAGGGAGCTAAGAAAGTTAATCAGGTCAGAGCCAGGCTTGCATATGCTTTCTCCACAGGAATTACAAACTAGTTGCCAAATATTCAGATTGGGTAATTGCTACCCGGACTACTAAGGATATGCAGCCCAAAAGAAGATAATTGCTCAGAGGTTCTGATAGATTGCATCACTCTCTGCCACAGTATATGACAGAATGAGAATTATCAACATGTAATGTAAGGATACAAGCCTGTGTGTACAGCAGAGCTGAACCCATCATGGCTGGCTGAAGCAGAAAAACATTAACCCCCAGACTGTTTGTAGGAAAGCAATAATTTGATTCTGAACTCCAGAAGCATTTGCGGAATCCAGAGATTCCCTGAAATAACCTTCCCTTTCTTAGGACACAGGGGACAAGCATCCATCTTTGCTCTAAAATGTAAATTGGACCAAAGCTAATTTTACCCCAGTGTCTAGCTATGAGATCATTGTTCTAACAGCATACAAGTTTAGTCTCACACTGCCACATATTTTATGACCAAATGCAACTTGGAGCAGAGCCTGTGCTGTCCATCAAGGGTGCTGCTGCGTGATAAAAAAATCCATCATCCATTGTATTTAACTATAAAGCTTTGGTGAAAATCAGGCTACTTCTAACAAAAATCGTTAGGAACTACTAAGATTAGGAAATAGAAAGACAAGGCATCCAAAATATTACAACCTATTTGTATGTGAGAGTATAAGATTCCTGAAGCATTTCAGAGGCACATTTCTTCTCTGCAACCAAACAGCAATATAATCCAGAGACGAGAACAGATATTTATTCAAATTTTCACTCTATTCCAGTCAGTCATGCATACAGCGCTGACTCAGGAGCAAACATTAAAAAGCAGGAGCCATGCGGGAACTTAGAAATCCAATTGTACATCTCCCAAGGGCAATCATTGCAACAGTGTCAAACAGGCCTTAAGCAGGAGGAATGAATAGGTGGGGGAGACCTGACAGCAGGGGAAAACAGTGCTGGTAGAAAAGGCCCCCATAACAACAGGTACAGTCGACGCACATAGCCTTCAGACTGAGGCTTTTAAGGAGAAAACTGATGGCCCATATTAAAAATAAATAAGGAAGACATGGTACAAATATAATAAGGAGAGAGAGCACATTAAAATATCTGGTGCAGGCCCCACTTCTGTGTGCCATTAGGAGATTACACTCCTATTTGTTTTCTTAGGTTTATAACTGAAATAGTTAATTTTAGACATGACCACAAACAAGCAAATAGACTCAAAACTACATGTCTAAGAAAACTGGAAGTTGGCAATATTATTAGGGCTTATTCAAGCCTGGCCATAGATGAAATACTAATTAAAGGTTGCATTCAGTACCTTCAGAAAGTGGCTTCTTGTGAAAGAACACAACAAGGGTGTTTTGCCTAATTGTGTAACATAGTTTTATTTTACCGTGCACAGTAAAATAGACCAAAATGTTAGTGTAAGAAGACCACAGAGCTTTAGTGATGGGCTGAAACTTAGGATAGGCATGCGTGCATCAATATTTTACTTCAGAAAGTATGTAAGTCACTTCAATAACACTGTGTTTGTCTTCTATGCGAGATAATGGATAGTCAACAGTCTTTTTTTCATTGTTGGGCAGATCATCAAATTAGTGTTTAAATTAAGGATCTGATTAATCTGTATTAAATAATTTGTCCATACAAGTAAAATCATTGCAAATTTAACATATTCACATTTCTGGTGTTTTTTTGTTGGGGTTTTTTTCTCTTATTACCATTAAGAACAGGGTTTTTTATCAAAGCCCAAATCACAGCTCCCTTAAACTGGGAGGTTTCCAAAATTCTGATCCTGTACCATGCCTCTCTCTCCTACATATAAAAAAAAAAAAGCTTCTTTATCTGTTGTGAAAATATCTCTTTTCTTGTGACAGGAACTACAAATTCCACTCCTCCCATTCACACCAAAAAGAACATTACTCCCTAAATAGCACCACTTAATCCAAAACAAACAGTAAGATATCTAAAATATCCTTTAGTTTACTAAGGGACATAAGACTCAAGAGACAGAGCACCTCCTTCTTGGAACAAAGGAAGGAGAGAGGGTGGATTCAAAAGGGCTGTAATCAAAAGGGTCTAACTCATCTCCAAGTACCATGGTCAAATTTATGAGTGTTTCCACAGAAAAAAAATGTGTCAAAAGGACATCCTGGGTTGGAATGCAGTAGAATTTATTCCCACAAGCCTGAGAATGTTGCTGGTTTTCATGATAGAGCTGTTAATCTTATAATAAAGTAACTTTTGAATGTATTTTGCACTCAGCGATGAGCTCTACTAGCAATGACCTCAGTGTGAGCAGCCCTCCCCAGTAACAGGGCTGTGGAAATATTGCTGGAGGCAGGTCTTGCGTTGCTTTCTTTTGTCTCTCCACTTAAGCTTTGCAGAAAGATACTACCAGAAGCATAGAAAGGCCATAAAACAGAAAACATAATTTTAAATCAAAAGGCTTTTAGTGGTTGTCTTAAAGGGGCTATCTGTGTTCCCAATAGTGACTATAGCAATTACATGATGAAAACATCTAGGCAGGTGCATAATTTAAAAAGAGAAAGGACATCCTCCCTCTTTAGGAGAGGTCAGGCTTTATATTTCAGTAGGTCTGTTTGGCTAACAAAGGAGAAAAAATGAGGACAGAGTGAAAGAGGGAGGATTGGAGCATGATAGAAAAAAAAGAGATGAGAGAAAAGAATGGGCAGCAGAAAAAACAGCAGGGAATGAGGATGAAAGAGAAAGATGACATCTGACTTGGACCAGAGGTGAACCACAAACCTAGTCGTTGCCAGTGTCCAGGACAAAAATAACTCGTTTGTCCAGCAGCAGCAGGGCAGCTGCCAGTGCAGCAGGACAGCATCCCCCCCGCACTGCTCTGCCCTGCACATCCCCAGCCCACTTCCAGGTCTGCCCCTTTCCCTGCGCTGTGTGGCAAAACTCAGTGTTCTCGCAGTGCCTGTGGTTGTGGTTAGGAAACTGCCGCATGATGGGTCTCAATAGAAAAAGTATTTTAATACAAGAAAAACAGGAAACTCAAGCACGTTTTGAGTCTAATTCAATTTCAGTTCCGTGATTCCTTTATTTTCTATGGACAAAAGGCATGTAACAAAATTATGAACTGGGACGTGAAGAAAGCAGAACTGTGCACATGACAGATAAAACTGGCTCATTATGTGAAAACCGAAGCCATGCAAAATAAAAATTCAGAGCAGATTAGAGCACCTCTCATCCAAAAACCGGTTAGGACCAGTCAAGCACATCCCAGCACCTGGACAGAGTTTGAGCAGAACATATATGAACTGGCACAGGTCACAGTTTCACAAGAGGAGACCATGTTATAAAGAAATGCAAATATTCTTTCTTCATTTTAAGCTGAAAGCAACCTCTGGTTTAGGAATCTTCAGAGACAAGGTACAAGGTACCAGTTCAATGTCAGCTGCCTCACACTCTCTTTGCAATATCATCAGTGCATTTTAGTGCTAATGTACTAAAGCATGACACTAGCTAAAGATAACCACATTCTATTGAGAAACATAACAATAGAAATAATGGAATAAGCACTTCATGCAATTTGCTAGGAATGTAGTTTGGACACCAACAGCCAAAACAAACTGAAATGGCAAATGCAAGGACTCTCTTTTGAAAAGATCTGCAAACAGACTCAGCAGCTTAACAGGGGGTCATATTTTCCACAAGGATAAACTGTCCTTGAACAATATTTTCAGTGTTCTGGGTAGTAACCTGCTTTCTTTTCATATGGATTGTTCTCACCTACACTCCTTTTCCCTGAACAAATATTTACTGTGACCAATAAAATTCTGCTCTCCATTTACGAGTTAAATAGCATCGCATTCCCACACGCTGCTTTATATACCCATACATTGAGCATACGTGCCCACAGAAAATGACATCTCCAAACTACGTCTGGTGGAAATATTTTTAAGCAATCATATTCACTGTAGATTTCAGTCCTGATTCATCAATACATTTATTTCACTGTGGTATTAGATCTGTGAGCAAGAGGAATGAAACATTCAGCTCAAGGAAGAAGGTGACATGTTTCACCAGCGATAAAGCATTTCTGTGAGTATGTGAAAAAGTGACGCCTGATGCATTGCTCATAAGCATGAGAGTAAACACATCATCTGCACAGGGAACTAGTGACATGTCTAATTTCAAGAAAGCAACAAAAGGTATTTTTAGTGAATTATTCATACACTTCTAAATGTGTTCAAGGGTTTTACCAGGTCAGAGTTTAAGTGTACAAATTACAGCCAGCAAGATGCCAGCAGTCTGTAGGTGATAAGCATGCTGGACTACTACCTATTATACATTCATTATTCACCTATTATTATTTGCTGCTCATTGTCTTGAAAATTTCAGTAAACAAGTCCTAAATGGAAAGAATCCTTAGATGTGAACCACGAACATCCAGCACAAACAATGTATGAAGAAAAAGGGTAAAAAGTTCACAGGTTAACATACCTAAACAGAGCACATCATCTAAGCCTCTTTTCTTTTCTACTGGGGGACACACCCTCAGCACACCAGGGCCCACCAGCGTCTGTGCTATGTTTATATAGCTTTGGGGAAGTCAGGGACTGTGATCCACATGCAGGTCCTTTTTGCTGAATTCCCCTCCAGGGGCGCAGGGGCGAAGAGGAACACATCTCTCATGAACACCTGCAACCAGCAGTTCCTTCCTCAGACACTTAAATAGATTTTCTTCACACTACAGTAAAACAAGATACTGGCTGTTCCCCTTCATACACCCAAAATATGAACAGTTGTACTAACAAGAAAGAAGGTGAGAGCTGCAGCAGGTTATTCTGGGATGCAAAAGTAGAGCTATGCTAGACTTGGGTTTAATTTGAAAATCCCAGCTTTTCTGCAGTGCCCCCCAAAATAGGCTGAGGTTCAGACTGCATGGCATGCCTAAGCTCTATCACAAGCACACTCATATACCTTGTTTAGAACTGTTCCTAGTCTTACAGATCTCTCTCAAGTCTCCTGAGACTAGTGGTATCTGACAAAGTTCAATACTGGGCCCAGTATTGTTTAACTTATTCATCAATGACCAGGCTGAAGGAGCAGAGGTCTCCTCAGCAAGTTCCCTGGTGACACAAAGCTGGGAGGAGTGGCCAATACCCCAGAGGGCTGTGCAGCCCTTCAGAGGGACCTCAACAGGTTGGAGAGATGGGCAGAGAGGAACACTTTGAAATTCAACAAAGGCAAATGCAGGGTCCTGCACCTGGGGAGGAATAACCCTGGGTACCAGCACAGGCTGGGGCTGACCTGCTGGGAAGCAGTTCTGCAGAGAAGGACCTGGGAGTGCTGGTGAACAACAAGCTGTCCATTACATGTGTCCTTGTGGCCAAGAAGGCCAGTGGTGTCCTGAGGGGCATTAGGAAGAGCATTGCCAGCAGGTCAAGGGAAATGATCCTGCCTTCTACTCAGCCCTGGTGAGGCCACACCTGGAGTGCTGTGTCCAGTTCTGGGCTTCTCAGGACAAGAGAGACATGGACCACTTGGAGCAGGTCCAGCAGAGGGCAATGAACATGATTAAAGGACTAGAGCACCTCCTTTATGAGGAAAGGCTGAGAGAGCTGGGCCCGTTCAACCACAAGAAGAGGTGACTGAGTGGAGATCCCACCAAAGGCTATAAGTACTTGAAGGGAAGGTGCCAAGAGGATGGACCAGGCTCTTCTTAGCAACAGGACAAGAGGCAATGGGCAGAAACTGTTGTACAGGAAATTCCCCCTCAATATGAGGAAGAACTTTAATGTGCAGGTGACTGAGCACTGGAACAGGTATCCAGAGAGTTTATGGGGTCTCCCTCACTGGAGACATTCAAGAACTGTCTGGATGCAATCCTGTGCAATGTCCTCAAGGGTGGCACAAGTTTAGCAGGGAGGTTGGACCTGATGACCCACTGTGGTCCCTTCCAATCCAACCCACTCTGTGATTCTGATCTTTACAGGAGAGCCTCAGTGGCCACAGACTGTCTGAGAGAGCCACTTGGATGGTCTCTTGGTGGAGAAAGAGGTGAACTGACATAGGCAGCAACATGAATAGGTTGTGTATGGTCTCCTAACAACTTGACTAGGATTGGACCTAACTTGATTTAGGGCCTATCTAAGCCTGATATTTGAAATTATTAATGTCAACATGCATGCTCTATTTTCTGTTTTATACATGCATTTGGTTTTTGTCAAGATAACTAGACTTCGGGACAAGAAATAGCCACAAGGCAACCAACCACCAAGCTGAGCCCGATGGCAAGGGAAGCACCAACTTCCCTGTGGGTGGAAGGAGGAGTAATATATCAGCACAGAGCCTTGGTTAAAGCAGAAGAGGGTGAGAATTCCCATCCAGAAAAGAGATGTCTGTCCAGCATGAGGAAGGACAGGTTAAACAGCCCGTGCTACCTGCTCTGTACTAGGAGATGCACTCTGTACAACAAGCCCTCAGTGCCAAACGCCAGTGAAGTGTTAAGCAGAGAGAAAATGAAGTCAACCACCAACATGCTGGAAACAGCAAGAACTATTGGCTTTGGTACATGTGCAAAGCATATATGCCTGGGCTGCCTGGAATAGCAAGAGATGCAAAATCCAGGACTGCCAGAGTTGTTGGTGAGAGGGAGTGGTGTGATGCTGCACTGCTGGGCAGAAAAAAAAAGATATGATCCCGTGTGCTGGTCACAAAGGAAATCCAGATGGTCTCCCAATAGTCTTCAGGGTGAGGATTCCAGATCCATCAGGCCAAGAAAGAGGAACTACACAAAATCAGAGAACCACCTAGGCTGGAAAAGACCTTTAAGATCACCACATCCAACCATAAACCTAACACTACCAAGTCCATCACTAAATCATGTCCCTAAGTGCCACATTTACACATCTTTTAAATACCACCAGGGCTGGTGACTCAACCACTTCCTGGGTAGCCTGTTCCAAGGCTTAACAATCCATTTCATGAAGAAATTTTTCCTAACAGCCCATCTAAACATCCCCTGATGCAACTTGAGGCCATTTCCTCTTGTCCTATCACTTGTTACTTGGGAGAAGAGACCAACTCCCACCTCACTACAACGTCCTTTCAGATATTTGTAGAGTGTGATAAGGTCTCCCAAGCCTCCTTTTCTCCAGACTAAACAACCCCAGTTCCCACAGCTGCTCCTCACAGGACTTGTTCATTAGACCCTTCACCAGGATGAGACAGTCATATCACAATGCTTAGGAGACTTTCTTGTTCATCAAGTTGCTTGTTTGTAAGGTATTTTTTTCACTTAGCAGCAAGCATGTTCTATACTAACATCTGCTTGACAATTTGATATTTGCAAGCTGTGTCATCTGAAACCTTATCTGTCTCATTTGAGCAAATTTACCTTCTGTCAAACACTAAAGATCTTTACTTTTACTTTAAGATGACCTTATTTCCAAAATTGTAAACCCTGCTTTACAGAGAAAACATCTTTTCATCTATTATTTGGCCACTATCAAGAATTTAGCAACAAGCGCACAGAACGAATCACACTCTTCTGCACACCATGCAATACAAACAAGAATGTCTCTTTTAAATAGTCCCTAATTAAGCCACAGTGCTGGTTTCAGGCGCTTTTCCAGTACTTCTGAGAAGAGACAATAGGCTGAGTTAGACAGCAGTGGCAAGCAGCCAGTGTGCAGGTGAGAGAAGAAAGGGACCTCTAACTTCATCTCTGCCCAACATTCCCACATGCTTGACCCCTTTCAGCCTCTATGAATAAGATTTCACTCATTTTCTTAAAACAGATGCTACTGAGAATGACTAGGAAGTCATTAAGCACTGTAAATAATTAAAATAGATAATATTGTTGTAAAAATACACTGAAGAATTGTGATTTGTGATGCATGAGGTTTGCTGTGCTGGATATGTTAACTTAATAAATAGCAAAATTAATTTGACCACAAAAGGTCTTCTAGTCAACCATGCAAATTAGCACAGTTCTGGTGAAATGCATTATATTTCAATACTGATTTTAATCAGAGGATCTCAAAATATATTTGTGATCCATAATTAATAGGACATTTCCTTGAGCTATGCAAGTATGATTATATCATACACTGCAGTACTCTCATTGCACTTCTCTACAACTGTAAAACTGTACTATTGTATGAGTGGGCTCATATAATAGCAACAAGCTCTGACCATTGCCTTGTTTCTGGTTTAGCAGTGTGCTAGCTGTGTGAATGTGTGCATATTCATGTGTTGCCATCACTATTTTTTCCCTCCCTGTGCAGGTACAAAAGATACAAGTTGCCGGGAGGATATTAAACTTGCAACAGTTTTTTCTCAGATGCCTATTTCTTGCAATTTTCCAGTGGGGTCCTCCAAAGGAGAAGCAGCAACAGAACTGAAAAGGGAACGTGTTTGTGTACAGATGTGGATGCATAAGTGACAAATCAGTACATCACACTGCAGCATCATGTAACTTCTGAGAAGCAGATAGGTAAGCCTAGAATATACTATTCAAAAACTACATACCTATTTTTTCTTGCTAATCATGCAGAAGATTATTCATGGTGAAAGAGATTTAAAAATACAATTTAGTTTTAACCATGTATTCTTATTTAAAGACTAGAAGAAAAGTATCATTTTACAGGTTGTGATCAGACACCAGGAGACTTAACTTTCCCACAGTTGCATTGTAAGTCTGTGCTCACACTGGCAATTGCATCCACTCAAATTGCTGTTAATTCTGCTTACAACATCAGTGCCTAAGAACTACTGCAAGTGTAGTGCCTTCACTCTCGCCAGGCTCTGCGCACACAGAGCTGCAGGCAGGTCCTGCCTGGAGGTCTCACAGCCAAAACAAAAAACGGAGGAACGGCTGGAGAAAAGGCAGTACCACAGCCAGCAAATTGTGCAGGCTTTAGACAAAGTGGGGTGTGTGGAACCAAAAGAAACAAGTGACTGATGAGGAAAGATTTAAGAAGAAATAGGTCAGGAGAGATGAAGATAAACCAGAAGAGACAAGGAGCAAAAATGAAGTGAAATCACTGCGGCGAGTGGTAAGATGCAGAAAAAAGAGAGACGGCACTCCAGCGAAAGAGGATGGGGTGCAGAAAATGCTCCAGAAGTGCAGTAAGCTCTCACAGCATCTAACAGTCCCTATTTCAGCAACTCTGGTAGCTGTTCCTCTCTGTGGTTCAGTGGAGGCATCACTTGTGTCCTAACATCCTCTGAGCAAAAGAGCTCCCTACACAACTCTGCAGAGGGAAGGGGGAGGGATGGGCACTGACCAGAGCCCATGTACTTCCCCATCTCCTCACAGCCAGCTCAGCTCTGGCTGCCTCTGCAGCTGCTCCGCCAGCTAAAGAGCTTGGCCACAAGGCCAACCACAAGCCCGAACATTTCTCCTGCTAGTTGGTTCACCACTTGTATCTCACTCAACAGGCCTGCTCTGAACGTGCAGCAAACACATTGAACACTTCTGCTTCTCTTCCATATCCACACCATTTCCCTTCCAGGTTTAGATGAGCAGAAATATATATGCAATAGATGAGAGAGGAGGAGAGGAAAGAGGAGAAAAGATGGAGCTTTCTGGCTCATCACCCAGATGGCTTTTTAGCCAAGTGTACTGACAAACATGCAGTACTGCTAAAAGCTGTTCCTATTAGACCCAACTGAATTTGAAGGACAGACTTCAACCCTTATTATTTTTTTGTGAAAGCTGTCAAAATCCCCAGATTCCTAACTCTACTGTACCAAAGAGTTATGTCATGCACCCTTTTCCTGCAGACAAAAGGACACGGACATATAGCAGATCACGGTTTATGATAGCTGGAAACAGAAGATGGAGGCACTTACCTCCATATCCCTATCCCCCGTGGGAGGAAATGGAATTCAAGGGGATGGATGTACAACCATTTCTCATGGTATCTTGCCAGTCCTCTGCCCCTGAGTCTATTATGATTAATGCTGATCCACCACCTGGAGCCTGTGTTGGCCGTTCAAACTGTTTTTCACGGCGAGTAACCATAGTAAGGATGTGTAATAGATCTCCACCCACATTTTTGAAGAGTTCTGGGATTGCTAGAAAGATGAAGCAAAGTTAAACTGGGCCCCAGACCGTACCATGTAACCGAGTGCCCTGTGGATCCACTTTCTGCTGACAGGCTTGCAGCAAAGGCTTTGTCTCCCTTGAGGGTATATAAGGAGCAGCAAGAAATTAGTTACAGCAGGGTCACTTCTCAACAGGCAGCAGGTAAGAGAAGATATTTTCTTCTCCTAAACCACTCTGAATCCTGTTCAGAAGCAAGTTTCTCTCCAGAATCCTTCAGACAGTGCAACACAGCTCACTGCCTGTAAAAGGCTGACCTTCAAACAAGAATATCAAAGTTAGGGCAACAGGTTTCTGAAATATTTCAAACAGTTTCTTGTGAGTCATCATTAAAATGGCCATTTGTGGGTAAGAACAAAATCCTGAGCAAAGGTTACCCCTCAAATGTTTTTGAAAAGCCATGAGCTGTGTTAAACAAAACCATTACAACACAAGCTGCAACCTATTTCCAACATCCAGAGCCAGAGATCATATAAAACTATCAGATTAGATTTGTATTGTAAAGTTTCTACTAAAATAAAGTCATGCCTGATAACACTGATATACTACACCCTATACATAGGTAAATCAATATTGTCATTACCCCCCAGAGTGCAATACTCAAGCTAGGTTTGGTAATCAAAGCAGACTGCTTTTAACAGAATATCAGAAATATTTATGACATCTTTAAACAATTGCAAGCCTGAAAGCTAGAGCCCCGATGATTCAAAGTTAAAAAGCAGGATTTTGATAGCACTCCATGGAAAGAGAATTTTCTTTCTCCATTTGGCACACTACCATCAGATCCCCTGCATGTAATCCAGCCCCACATACAATATACAGGCCACATACAACGCACATACACACCAACAGGCACCCAAAATTTCAGCTGTTGCAAACTACCATTGCTTGCTTGACTTCAGCACAACTGCTTGCTGCACCTGAGAATCTAGCCCAAGGAACATATTCCATCAGAAACTGAAAAGCACCAGTTTTAATGTGCTCTTGACAGATCAACAAGGTTGGTGGTGTTTTTTTAAATTAACATCCTTTAGTTCAAGAGAAGTCTTCAGCATTTTTATATTAAAACAACCAATTTTAGCTCATCTGCAAGGTTTCAGGCCAATGCCAACACACAGTACTGCCAGGCACTGGTGTTTGGGGCTTACAAGTTATTACATTTCAGTCACCAAACTAAAGGCCCAGAATCTCATCTGAGATTCCAAACTTCACCCTACAGAAGTGCAGATTGTGAGCTGGGACTGAGACTGTGGCTATGACTGAGAGACTGCCCAGCTTCACAACAAGCCCCACTAATTCTCATACCTCCATCCTCACCACACTTTCCCAAATAAGATGCTTTGCTTCCATGTTGAGACTGCTGGGAGTGTGATGAGCAGGCTCTGGTTTAACAACAGTGTTCTTGTCTTTCTGTCCAATCACTAAAGTGGGTAGGTCAATAGGATCAGAAGCTTAATGAAGTTTACAAAATAAAATCTGCTATTAATACAGTCTGGGTGGTTTCTTTTACTAGAGTAGTTCATAAGCAGACTCATCTACTCATCTGTTCATTCTCAAGAAATGTAAACTCCTTAATTCACTGCATGTTTAATTGGAAAACCCTGGGCCCTGTGATGTATCCTGAGCCCTACCACCCAAGGAAGCACTGCAATTTGACAACACATTAAACACTATCATTAGTGGAAGCAACTTCTAGGTATAAACACCAAAAATCTTTACAAGTAGTGGTCAATTGCTTGTTGAAGAAACTGCTTTTAGAGGGTCCCCCTTCAGCTGGTTGCTACCATCCCTCTGCCAGTAGCTGCCCACGCTGCAGAGCTCCTCTTCATTCCTATTACAAATGCTAGCAGGTTAATTTAACACAAGAAAAGCTCTTTATTTTAATCTGGCTGACATTACCCTGAAGCAGATTCTCACTGTCTCTTTCCACATGGCTGTCAGGGCAATGGCATTACAGAAAAAAAAATGTTGGTAACCAGCAACAAAAAGGAAAGCACATCTGAAACCAGTGTGCTGATCTACAGTGGATGTCTACCACATCCTAAAACACAAAACATCAGTCAAAGATGAAATCTGCAGGCAAAACCAATCTTTGCATGCCAGTGCCTTTCCTTTGAAAGAGATTAAAGAAAAAGTAATTGCAGTGAAAAACTACTCCTTTACCTAAACAAAATCTGGGGAAATTCTAGGAACACATACCTTGGAGAAAAAGAGTGCATTCTGGAAATTATTAACAACTAGTTGGCTTCTCTTATGGTAAAGTTAGAATTTGAAGCTAAGGAAAAAGACAGAAAATTTCAGCAGATAGATCTCAATTTCACTGCTCTAATGCTCAGACCTGAATGTTAATGTGATAGCAAATTTGGGTCACAGCAAATTTTTCCTTGATTTTTATTCCTTTCCTGTGAAACTCTGAAAGTGTTTTTATCTTTTTTAATTTCAGGCTGGTTTATGTTCTTCAAATTTTATTTTTCTGTATAACTGCCCAAAATGCTGAGTGTTGTGCTGATATATACAAATCTCAAATTCAGTTTCCAAGGCTTTCTTCTGGGAAATGCCAATTTCCTCTAAAACACTCATTTTCTATGGAAAAAAAAAAATTGAGCTTCTTCTCTTTTCTCAGGATGGATCTCATTTCAAACTTGCAGTGATTTGTCACCTTTTCATCCAAATCTTGGAATAGTAATTCAAGATGATTTTCCAATTAGCCAGATCTTGAAGTAGAGTGGAGGAGGCATTTCTATGGAGCTTGTATTGTTCTGTATGTTCCCCCTGTAGCTGTTGATGAAAATCACCTCTTGATAATGGCAAGCAAAGGAAAGGAGGAAAGGGGGCTTGAAGGAGTGGGAATACCCAGTAGAAAATAAAAACCTTTTCAAGGAATTTAAGATTTCTATTCCACTCTGTCCTTATTGTCAGAAAATCTCAAAACAAATATAAATAGTGCCACTTAGCACTAGTATAACTGACTCCTTCATGTTCCCCCATGCTTCTTTTTTTAATAGTAGTCCTATGGAAAATGAAACCTGGTAACTTCTGATCAGCCTAGGCATGGAAACCAGTGCTGCATTATGCAGACAAGAAGGATCTCCCTGATGTCAAACAGGGTCGGAAAAACCAGGTGAGACCAGTCCAACACAGCCAGTCCCCGAACGAAGTCCCCCACGCCCCTTCCCAGATGTCCCTCAGCCGGTACTTGCCTCTTCCCTGCTGCTGCAAACCTGGGTCTTTTCACACCAGAATTCAGCACTCATGCCAAATTGTGAAGTGGTTTTACGAGGTGGAAAGGCACCGGCTAGGGGCTAAAGAAAGGCCAATAAACTCCTCTAACTTGTAACCAAATAACAGATTTAAACCCAGGTCAACTGAGGTGAAGGGCAAGTGCATTAATCGCCTGTATTAACAAGGCTCTGTGTGCCTGCAGCAGCACTCAATTGGAAAAGACACTACATCTTGCTGTAAATAAGACAAATAAACAGCAGCTACAACAACAAATCTTCCCCCAATTTCTTCTACTTTTCATTAAATGAGTAATCTGACTTTTATTAAGTCCTCTTCAAAGGCCGTGCAGGCCGCTCTTTCTAACTGTGCCTGTTCACAGCACATGTACACTCTGAGACGGACATCACAGCCTAATGGGTGCCTGGAAAGGAACCCCAGCCAGTTTTGTTCTTAAGTGATAATCAAAGAAATCCTCCGTCACGTGTTGCGGCAGTGTGAGTTGGCCATACCAGGATGAAGAGTCATGCAGATGTTACCCAAACGCTTCCATTAACTTAATCTTCCTCAGAAGAGCCCTTCTGCTGCCAAGTACTTAAGAGTGTCACTTGGGATTTAGATGCCATTTTTGTTCACTGCTGAAGACTGGTCATGTGTAGGAATCTGCAGCCTTGATAATAGGGTTTACAGAACACCATGAAAATAGATTACTGGCTGCTGAAAACATTTTAAAAAGACAATGTTACCTTTTTTACTAGCCTTAAGTGCTTTCTGGCATGGAAGGTTTAATGGTTGTTTACTCCAATATGTTTTCTAGAATATCAGCTTAGAACAAAATAAGGATCATCATAATAATTAGCTGAGATGCTGAAAATATGAATCAAGAGTCAAGATCGCTAAATGTTTTCATCCACATCATTTTAAAAAACAAAACTGTATTTCTGTGATCAGAAAATGCATCAAACTTTTTCAATTGTCCTAGCATATGCTGTTGTCTCTGTAATGAAACCAGTTTTGCTTTTTTCCTTTTTTAACTCAGTTGTTATGTGGGAAGATGTAGTAGTATAAAATAGCAGGAAATAGTATGAGTAAATTTAACTTGAAAAGTTTAGTATGTGTTTTAGAGAAAAGATTAACAAATCCTATTTTTTTTCAACTGTCTTTTCATCTCTGTTTTTTTCATCTTGCATTTGCTTCAGCCAAGCAATTCCAACAGTTCAGAAGGACAGATGTTCCATCTCATTCTATTCCCAGACAAGTCACTCTGTAAAATTACATTTCTTTTGAAACATTAGTACAACAGTTTAAAGACCATCAGAAGTTTTAAAGGCAAATTGCACAGGAATAATCAGCAACATGTTTGGATCTAGTTTCTGTACTGGATTTTTTTTAGTTGTAGTAGAACTCCTCAGTGAGAGAGTTTCAAATTTATTTTCCACCTTGTGGTTCTTCCTGGTTTGCATCTATATAGTACCACAAACCTCAGTGCAATCTGAGCAGAGTATGTGTATTTGTGATATTCAAGGGTGATGTGTTCAGGGATGTGTTCAGTGAACCAAGGCATACCAATACACATCACACGGAGAAAAAAATTATTTAAAATACACTACTATGCTGACTGGCTAATCAAAGCCTACTCAATAAGGACATTTAGATCACACAGCTGCATTTCATATCATCACTGTTAATCTGCTTGTGCTGATATATTTCTACAAGGCCAGAGAGGTAGAAACCTTTGATCGATGCTCTCAGGAACCACACACCTGCACTGACTCTTCCTGAAGGTTAGTGATGGCACAAGAATTAAATACAAAGTCTCAAGAAAAGCAAATTAAGATTTGAAAGCAGCCACTTAACAAAGAGAGCCAGAAATCAGTCCATGTGGGTGCATCTGTACTATTGCTTTAGCTGGGATCGCAGGGACTCTTTTGAGTCAAACCCACAAATCATCCCCATTTACTGCACTTGGGCTCACACTGCAGGGTGGCCTCAGCAATAAAAGAGAAAGAAATGTTCCTGAGAGCCTCTATTTACTCACAGAGTTTGCTGACATTCTGTCCATGGGACTAGACTAGCATCAGCCTGAAGCACCCTCCTGAAATGTGCTCAGAGTGGGTACCAGGTCCAGAGGACTGACTGCTCCTTCCTGCCACTGTGCTGCTGTCCATCTGCATGGACACACAGTCTGCATTGGGCACACAGTCTGTATTGTGTCAGTGGAAGGCACATTACTGTTAGGGTCTTAATTTCCAGGTTCTTCTCCAGGTATGAACACTGATGGTTGTGAAATGGAAATAATGCCTTACGTGCATCTTAGATGGTTTAAGTCAGACACAAGCTTCTGAAAAGTACAGAATTAGGCCAAGTATCTCAAATCTTAACAATAACTGATCAAATCAATTAACTATAACCCATGTGATATATTAAATACATATTTGATTTTGGCATATAGAAATAAATTCCAAATTAGACCCTTAAAATCCTATTCAATATAATGTCTGCCTAGGCCAATTATTTCTCAGAAAACACAGACTCAAGTTTACTAACACTGCCAGTGTGAATTTGTTGCTTAAAGCTCCAGATCTGTAAATACTTACATGCAAACAAAAAACCTTGCATGTGACTATTTTATGTAACCCCAATGTTGCCTACACATAGTAAACCTTATCACATACATTATTGTTACCATTTCAAGACATAATCAAAACCAAGAACTTCACAGAGAAAGGTTTGTGCATCCTTTTATTCTGTTAACAAGATTCACCATATGATATGGTGATAGATGAGCTCAGGCCAAAACATTCAGCTTAAGGCAGTTCATACAGCCCAGCTTCATCCACCTTCCCGTATTGGATGCTGCTTGTTCAAGGCTCACTGAAGATCTGGACTCACAGCTTTTGAATTTCAAAGGCACCACTAGAGAGAGTGGCAAGGAACTTTCATGTTTGGGCTTTTTTTTCTTTATTTGTTCCTGTTTTGGAGGTAATCACCTAAGGTTACTGTCAACAGAAATAAACTGGACCCGTCAGGGTATCACCTTATTGTGATCTGAACTGCACTTTTATGGAAGGACAGCTGACTATAAGAATAGCTAGGTGCAACAGTGGAAAATTCCTGCCATCCTAATGTCACTAGGAATTTTACTATCGATTTCAACTGATAAAGTGAAGTTTCAAGGCAATTGTGGATATCCATTAGTTATTTAGCACTATTTACAGCAGCAGTTTGTCTATTCCCTCTAGCCGGAATTAAAAAGAAAAAAAAAAAGATGCTTATGTTTGAGTGCAGAAATAGAAAATTTTATTGTGTTAACCTCCCTGAAAAGCAAGATGGCACTCAGTGAAGACTGTATTAGGTCAAATCCAATTATTTAGTAACTCCAAAGAGGTCAATGGAATTGGAGCACAGCTGAATTTGGTCTAGCACTGCAAGTTAAGAAAATCAAGCTAAATTCTGCCAAAGGAACATGCACTGAATTAAGACCACACATTTAACAGACAGGAAAAAAATGAGTTTACATCACACACAGGATCACATCATGCTTGCTCTGGCAGTGTAAATCTCTTACCAAATGCAGTGGACTTACTCCTCTAATTTGAAGAAGCGAGATTTGGATTTTCCTTTTTACAATTACATATAAGAATGCGATCACATTAGGAAGATTTTCTGTCATCACTTTTCCTTCAATTACAGAAGAGAATACAGAGGGTAGGGGATATTATGAAATCACAGTATTGGACTGTATCCCAAAACAAGGATTATATTAAATAAAAAGGGGAATTCAAACTTGTTTCATGACTGTGGTGCTTCAGTTTTACTTAGATAATTCTAACAAAACTAATAATCATGTCTGATTTACAAATGTGCACATACCAAATATGGAATGGAAGATCTTAGGAGCTTTTCTGGAAAAATGTGGAAAATGCATGCTCCCTAGTAAAAGAAAAACCTGTTTTTATTATTATATGACTAATCTTATTCACCTAATACTAGTACAATAATGGACTAAGATGACCAGTAGCTCCAAACACACAAATAGCCCATTTTTTCACTTATTTCAGTGAGTTAGACTTTCCTTTCTACCAAACCAGCTAGAAAGCAAACTTTCATCTAATATTATCATATACTAGCTACAGCTAATGCTCTATACTTAGAAATTGTAAAACTACTTCCTTTATCATTAAATGACAAACTTTCAGAATCTTGCAGATATTCTTAGGACTTTGCATAACTGGAAATGCAAACTGGGATACTCATAGCTATTCAGCTGCCCAGTTCTTCTTGAATGCCATTGAACAAGGTACTTACCTACTTCTGAGGATGCAAACCCCAGTTTCCCATAAAAATAATGAATCAATACATCACAGAAAGAGGATACCAATGTGAGATTTTCAGGCTGAGCCCTGAATGAAAAATGTGAGAAAGACTTAAGGAAAAAACTTCCTGCATAATGATAGCAGTTCGGCTTTAAGTATCATCTGCTTTTTAAATTTTCAGACACTAGAAGGATTAAAATATCACATAAATGTTACATTTTTAAAAAGGAAAGTCCTGGAAGTAACAGAAATAAATGGAGTTCTCAGTGGCAAATTCTGCACCCTTTCCGTGGGAGTCAGCCTGAGGAAGTGGGAGTAGAGTCACACTAATTGGTAACAAAGTCATTTGGTTCACTCCTAGACTGGTACTAATTTCATTATTACACTATATAGAAACGTATAATTATTTACAAATAATTTCACAAATAAATTGCCTGAATTTACACATTAATAAATCAGGCCAAAGATAGGTTTTGCTCTGGTAAAAGCATTTTTCAGCAGCTTATAAAGGCCCAGACTTTAAAAGAGGGACCGATGAAAGCAGTGCCTCTGTGTTGATCTTCTGTGCGAATTGGTTTAACACTAACGATGCACGCCGCACAAAAACTCATATGGGCTGAACACTGCAAGGCTGCCAATTTAATTTGAAATGACTTGACAGAAAATCTCTAGGCCACCAAACGCTATTATAAAGCACTGTATTCTCATTAAAGGTCTGAGCCCTTTTTTTTCTCCCTGAGGGCAGGCTCCTCGTGAGGCTGTCCCTCTGGCATAACATGTGATAGAGCTAATCTGTCTTCACTTGGACAGCACTGCGGATATGCAAACCCAGGTGGCACTAATAGGTTTACAGTAATAACTATGGAATTGGATACAGTATGTTACACTGTGAGAAATTCCCACAGATCAATTTTTGTGGTGAAGGTTAACCAACAGACATAGAGCCATAATATTCTTTTTTCATGGATCTGTTAACAATTTTATGGTTTCAAAAAATAAAAGAAGAAAGACTCTCCCATATTTGGACAGAATATAAATATTTAACTTTTCAAACATATCTTCAATATATGTGCATAAAAAAATGCTCTCTTGGGAAGACAACTTCTGTTGTCAGTTATTCCAGCACAAACCTGGAGGAATTCCATTGGCTTCAAAGAAAGATGCCACTACAAGTGAGAGCAGAATATGCCCCCAAAATATATGTAACATAACATTGTGTCATATCATTTTGTTCGTACATTTTAGTAGCAGTATTGTAACTTTATTATTAGAAATTACAATGAGAATAAAATTAGCTGCATAATCATAATGAATGCACTATACAGTTGAAAATACCCTTGTTGTAGTAAAGCATTGTAGCCAGAGACATAAAATTGTGATCTGACCATTTGTGGTCATTAGAGATCCCATGGTACTCTTTGTAAGATTACAGGTTTTAATCTCAGGGTGCTGGCCAAATTCCAGCATGGGTAATTACATTCTCTCTACCTAAATTCCCCACATTTCACCCAAGGTGGTTGCA
This sequence comes from Dicrurus megarhynchus, assembly GCA_013399195.1. NCBI lineage: Eukaryota > Metazoa > Chordata > Aves > Passeriformes > Dicruridae > Dicrurus > Dicrurus megarhynchus. The sequence continues at coordinate 133,025 of VXAD01002549.1, read as the reverse complement.
TTTCCATGGTGCATGAAGTGTTCTTTGCATGTGGACTTTAAAATTCTGTACCTGTTAGTGTAAAAGGTGTTATAAAACATGTGATACCCTTGTTACAATTAAGTTAAAGTACATTCATTCCAGAAAATAGAAAAAGCCATCTGTCAATCAACTGTAACATTTAATGTACTGATTAAAAACATCATTTCAGCTCAAGAGGCACTCCGGTATTGTGGTATGTTATAGTCTTTGCAGTCATAAATTCCATACCCCTGGTAGCTACCACAGATGGAACATATTGAGAAGTTAAACACACGGCACTGGTGACTGAAGAGGATGTATACAACCACACTGCAAATTCACCCAGCTTGTCAGCCCCCAAACAGCACTATTACCAGCTCAAGCCAGAGCATCTGTCTCACTTGAGACTAACAAAGAGATCTCCTAAAGGGAGTATAATCGTCTAGGAGAGGGAGTTTGGAAATTGAAAACAAAGCCAGGCAAAAGAAATACATTTCTCAATACACAGCCACCTGAGCACTTCCAAAGCAGGGTACCTGTCTACCTGCAGACAGGACGATGGGCGACTGCCTCCCTGGGAAATGTATTACTCCCTCAGATGATTCAGGTAGTGCCTCCTACTGCAACACCTACTCATCCTCACTAGTAAGCAAAGACATATGGAAAGAGGGATGATGTACTCTGCAGCACTGCGAGATGGTTTTCCAGCCCAGAATGCCACCTCATGTGTGCCTATGATTTTGTCAGCCATTTTAGTTCATCTTTCACAAAAAGAAATGGACTGGAAGCAAAATAGCAAAGTATCACAAGAAAAAACAGTCATAAAAAATACTTCCAAGCCTTCCTTTCACCAGCATCTCTTTGTCATATTTTTGACAGTCAGATTTTCAGTAAGAAACTTGATATTCCTCAAGCACAGAATGAAATCATTCTATTTGAGCTTCATATAATTAATTCATTTACTAAGGAGTAAAAGAACCTTTCAGGATTGTTCCAATAGTTGATCCAGTGAGTCATGGGTCAGGTCTGGGGATGCTCAGTCTGGCATCTTCATTTGGACTGAGACTGTTGCACTGAACCAAGTCATGTACAATTCAATAATTTCTCAGAGTCTACTCTGACAAAACCAGACTCAAATATCTATCTATCTATCTATCTATCTATCTATCTATCTATCTATCCATCTATGTGTGGGGCGAGAAAACAAAGGAGGCTTAGTAAAAGAAAACAAAGACCGCTTGGTTGAATAAAAAAAGCTTATTCCACTGAGCCAGGGAGAAGATGCAACAAAGTTTCTAAAATATAACAGATAGAACCACAGTAGTTTGCAATAAGCTCTAACAAAATGCCTGGTCTGAAAGAAATTATCTGATGCTCGAATCATTTATTCTGTTGGCTGTCTAGAGGCACGTTATTTTAATCTGATGGTAAAAATATTATAAAAACTGTATGCTTTTCTAATAAATGTTTCCGGCCTTATCACTGTCTGGGGACGGTGCTTCGTGCTTAACAAATGCACCTCTGTGCTTAACAAATGCATCTCTGCGTTCTAAGTGCTTAACAAACAAATCACTTGCGCTGCGCGGCGCCATGTGCAATATTGACCCCACGTGCAGTTGGAAGCAGGAAATCACTGATTTTCAATTGCTATTTAAGCAGGAAATCATTTACTATTGATTGTTATTAGGCAGGCACTGTTGTACTGAATTAGCACAAAATGATCCAATACATGAAAAAATTACATTAATCAAGGTGATATTAAGTGAACTTAACTACGAACTTTAAACAATTTTTCTCATTTGTTTTAGCCTTCTACATCAATCTACATAACCTACTTACACAAGATACAGTTTATTGCTAAGATGAATGTTTTCTTCTGTATTTACAAAAATGTCTCACGTGCGGGCCTTCACATCAGAAAATGTCTTTATACAGCAGTTTCTGTAAAAGGTTGTTTGACAACTGATACCATGCAACTGCACTGCCAACCCTTTTTTCCCCTAGAGAAAAGTGGAGGTATTTCAGACACAACATCTGATAACAATTTCAATAGCCTGTCTTTTTAATTTTGAATCTTCAGATTACCATACTATATCATCATCACTTTTATTTTGATGTGGGATCATATTCAACCTGTACATGGCTGACTTAGGGATCACAACCAGTGCAGTCTCAAAGTTCCAGAGAATAGCATTCCCTTCAGATCACTCATAATCCGGAACTTTCAGACCTGACTCCATAGGCAGGCAATGAAGAGAAGTTAAATTAGAGTTGTGGAAGACAATATTCTGTATTTCTGTTTATGCTTTGCATTGCACAGACATATTAAAATATGAACTAACCCTATATAACATAGGCATCTCTGTGAGGTATCCAGTTGGAATACAGTCTCCCTTTGATCTGTGTCTTCCCAATAAGGCTAGAAAGACACCTCAACACAATAAAGAGATGAATGAACAGAATGATGAACAGAAATAAACTGTTATGTCCATTAAGTACAAAGAAATGACACAGAAATGCTGGCTTGTCCAAAATCCCAACAAACACCTAAAGAAAGCCAGAAATGGTTCTCAGTTCTATCAAGCTCTGGTTTGGTATCTTACTTTTAAGATGCCTTCGTACCATATGTGCTTCCAAAGACAGATTCCTCAATGCCTTATTGATCAGGGCCTTCAATTATAGCAACATCTTTGAGCAACAGAGGAAAACAAAATTATTTTCCATCAAAATATTTAAACAAAAAATTTTCCGTAGATTTTTCCTACTTTATCTCTCAGGAAAAGGCCTGGCTGAATCTTCCGGCTTTAGAGAAAGGTCTGAGTGAGTTTAAAGCCAGCTAATAAATTAGTTAATTAATGAATTGGCAGCTCCTGAAATGGTTGCCCCATTTTAAATTATCCACATCTAAACCCAGCCTTTTATCTCAAATCTTCTTCCTCTTTCAGTGAAATTTCTCGTCATCTGTTCCTACAGTATCACATCATCAACCTCTGAATTTTCTTTGTGTCAAACAGATCCCGTTTCTCAAAAAAAGTTACCCAGTCCTCTTTATTACACAGACTCTCAAAACTACAACTAAATCAGTTTTATTTTTCACCAACTCATCTTCATCTCTTTTCTTCTCCATCCCCAGACACCAGCAGTCATCATTTTCCCATTATGCAACCCACATTCCCCAATACAAATCACAGTGCTAAAATCATTGCTCTTCTTTGTTCTCTACCAGCTTATCTCCCTTTACTACTCCCTTCCCTCCCTCTATCATATCTGTCAAACAGCACAAGTTTCCCAACCCCTCTTCCCTCCTTCCAAGCTATCTGTAAATTGCCTTATGTGAATCCTCCTCCTGTTCTCATCTTTCTGCCCCTCTGTTTTAGGCTTTGCTCTCCCTTGTTATTCACCAAGCTACTTTTCTCCTCTTTTGTCATTCACTTGCAGTGCATTTCTCCCACAAAGTATCTTAATCATAATGCTACAGAGAGATGTTCAAATCCCCGTTAATAAGAAACGTGGATATTGAACCCGTGTATTTCACACAGCTCAATACCTGTTCTCTCACTCAGCCAAGTCTATTGTAGGCTCCATGGGGCAGTAGCATTTTCCCCTTGTATATCTGTACAGTACCAAGTACTCTTCTGGAGCTCAGCAAATAATAAAGCAGTTGTGTATCTTAAAGGAACAAGATAACACAGTAATAATGATCATAAGCATATGCAGTAACTTTTCTCCAGATGGATCCCAAAGCACTCTATACCATTTGCCAATTAACAGTACAAAATGAAGTATTTACATAGGAATAATTTCACCCACGAACAATGGCATAATGCCAGCCATGCTTTAATTGCATGAAGTTACACAATACAAATTTAGGACAGGAAGTGAAGACTCACGTCATATTTCCGGGGAGAATTAAGGCTGGAGTATTGCAATTACCAAAACTAGTTGTAAAATGTAAATAAATTCACAATAAAATAAATTATACTTATTTCCAGAATTGTGGAAACATCCTAACAATTTTTATCTAGTCAATGACGAGAACAGTTAAACCCAATCCAAACTCTGAACATTTTCAAAGNAAAAAAACCAAACAAAAAAACCACTGGTGTACTCCTGAATAACTTTATTAAAAACTGGAAACCAGCCAGGACCTGAGACTTCTTCAATAACAGTTGTAGTGATTTCACTCATCATAAACTAGGACTCCAGATGACAGGAAATATCATGTTGTAAAAATCAAAAAAAACCCACCAATTTGACTGTGCATTCACATATCCAGAGTTAAATTTTAATTTAAATGAATTAGATTAATAAAAGCTGAAGTAATTCCTGCTCATTTTTTTCTACACATTGAAAAAGTCACAGGTAAGTTTATCAGTAATATTTAACCAAAGTTCCATAAGTAAATGTAATACTTAGTTCTCAAAAGACTCTGAGTTAGTTGAAGTCCTGGCATTGGTCAAATCATTTAGAATGTTTTCACTAACTTTCACACAGTCAGAGTTTCACTCACAGTCCATGGGATACAGGAGTGTATAATGAAAAAAATATTTTGAATAAATTACTCAATGATTGCTCAAAATTTATGAATAATTCATTTGGAAAAGAGTATTCAACCATACATGAAGCTCGTCAAAGAGGGGCAAATGTATTTCTGAGTCATTTATTCAACAATTAATGGAAAAAAACTATTCACAAATGTCATTCAAATAAGCTCTAGACTATAGTAACTTGGTTTCCAGTTGACTCACTATGCCTTTTAGAAAAGTTCCAAGTTTTCCTGCACACTAAGCTTGCTCTCATTATTTGAGATCCTCTTGTTTCTATTTTTCCCTCTATCCCAGCAAAACAGCATCTTTTTCCAGTACCACCACCACTATTGCAGGCCTGACTTGCTTTGACTGCAAGGCCAGTATCCAACTCTTATGGTCTGTTCCTTCACCAAGAACCCTGAAGGAAAGAAAAACGAGCATGTATATATATTTATATACATTTGAATTTCTGAATATATCAACTAGGTGGGGAGCAGAGAAGAAATTCACTTCAAAACAAGGGCATGAGTCAGAGGAAACACAGAAGAGGTGAGACAAGAGTTGGTAGCCACATTCCTTCAAAGCCCCTCTTCCCACCACGTCCATGCTTGGACACACATGCCTGGAGGGATCCGGGAGCACCAGTGCACAGCCAGAGAGAATTTCCCTTCTCAACCCACAACACGATTCATTGCAACCACTAGAGAATTAGGTTGCTCTTGAAAAGAAATCGTGGCATTTGGTGTAATTATGCTTTCTTAACTATAGAAATCTTAGATGGAGGAAATACATGTAGTTAGCATTGTTTTTCCAATATGCATTTAAAATGCAGCACTGTAAACGCTGGCTGGGGTCCCTGCTTCAATGGGATTTTCCCAGTGCTTTGAGCACAGTATAATGGAGTGCACTCACCTTTCAATAACTTGACTTTTTTTTATTTTCAAATGCAACTTAAACAATAAAAGTCCGATTTAAAGACACAGCAAGACAAACAGCTCTGCTTTACTTTTTTTTTTTATGTTATTCACTAGTATTTAATGAGAATTTCCAAGGTACTGCAAATCACTAAGTGTAAACAGAAATGAACTGCTAAGTAGAATTTACCTGAAGAGGAGGGAGAGGTGGAAGAAGGGCTGTATGATTCTCTGATAAATATGAATAAGCACTCCTTTTACGCAAGTTGTGCAGAAATCAGTGACTTATTTCCTGTGCTCTGAGTAAGAACAAAGGCAAAGTGAAAGAAGCAGAAAAGATCAGAGTGCAAGGCTGTATAATAGCTATTCCAAAGCAAAACAGTCACTATTTTTCAACCAGATCAGCTTTAAAATAACGGCTCATAAAACTAGGCACAATATTTTCTTAATTTAGAATTTTGTAATGCAATCTGATTTGGCATCTAGAATATATAATCATCACCAGAATGTAAATGCTATAATCCTTCTGACTTCTATTCTACCTACTCTTTTTGATGCTATTTTGGCTTGACTCTAAGAAATTGTACCATACCGAGTATTACTTTTATTAATAAACGTTAAGCATAGCTGAATGCTGCTTAGCAAAATCTTATTTACCTGAAAAAAACTGCCTAGAGACAATGAATACACACAGCAATGTGCATGCTTTCATTTCCACATAATATACATCCAGTAACTCTCACTGTGCATTAGAAGTTATCAAAGAGTTACATGCCCTGTATCAACTCAAAGAGATTTATTTAACAGAGCATGATTTTAAAGGTAAGTTTTGAATCCTTGGACTGTTTGTCAGCCTGTACCAAAGAACCCAGGTCTGGAGCTGGAAAGAAGATAAAAAGTATGTGATGTGGTTTACGGTGCAAGTCACTCCTTCATTTATTCATCTGAGTCACACCTGAAGCCACACAGTGCCAAGGACAAGATACCACTGGAGGTGCTGCCTTTCAGAGGAGATGTACAGCCCAGCGTTAACCTACATGAAACCAACAGAAGGATAAGGTCATAGCTGGGAACAAAAGAAGCAATTTGGGGAACCTGCTGATCAGTGAACAGCCCTGGGGCTTAGCACAGGCTTGGCAGGACCTCCAATCCTCTGACCTCCCTGAGGAAGAAGGGAGAAGGGAGGAGATGGAAGGAGTTTGTAAGGAAGATGAAAGAGCAATTGAATCCTGACAAAAACAACCTTCCCGAGACCCCTGTGTCTAATGTCAGCAGTTAGTTTGCATTTTCACATTTAATTTGGACACTGCTGGACCAAAGGCTCCCAGGCACAACCTGTCACCACGCTGATTTCAATAGTGTTAAAGTGGGATACATTTGTTCTGTAGACCACATATTAAACTGCCATCATCTCCTCTTTATGCTTGTTACACTAGACTGAGATTGCGTCTCGACATTTATTTCAAGCAGCAGCCTTGCCACACATTACAGCATTCATGCCACTGACCATTTAACAACCAACACTCTGAAAGAAAAGAAGCCTATTTCTTTTTCCCTCCCCTGTCCAGCAGATCAATGTTCAGGTCCCATCCATTCCCTATGGAAATGACCCTTCTGAAAATATCCTGTTACCTAATATTTACCGCACTGGCACAGAGTCCAAAAGGTAAACTTGGAAAGAGGTAAGTTCAGCCCTCATAAACAACTAACCAAGAAATGCTTTGGGAACAGCAGGCACGTGGGATTCGTTCGCTGTAGCAGGGCTACAAAAGCCATTCACAACACCCTTCTTGACACTGCTTTACTTCTTCAGGACTCTGCTTGCTAATAAAACTGCAAAAGGATTAACCAAGGAGTTTCACAGAAATCACCACAAAATGTCTTAGCATTTTAAAGCAGAAAACCCTTGGCATCGATTTTACAGATGACATACTGAAAAGGTTGGGGTTTTTTGTTGCTTTTTTTTTTTTTTCTCTTAAAGAAAATAGGATTAGAGGTAGAGGCTTTTATATACCACCACTTCTGAGACATATGTTCTGCTCTCCCACCAGTTATGAAGTGATTACTGGAGTGGCACAAACAGATTTTTTTAACAAAGTAAAGGTGTGATTTTCTCAGGTTCTGTGAGAACATGCACACTTATTTTTACCAACCCAATCTGTTTTCCAGTAGTTTAATGTCCGCAGGGTTTATAAGGCTATCCTAGGTGTTGGAATCAACGCCGTTTGCAGGGTGCTACCTGACTATGGAAGTTTAAAGAAAAAGACACAGAGAAAGCAGAAATGATATAAGACTCAAAGTAACCTGGAGACCAATTTAAATATACAAAAAAATTGACCTTTTTTTGCTGTTTGCCCATACAGTACTTTAAAGCCTGAAGGCCTTCATATCATAAATACTTGCTTAGTTTTAGAAACTTCTCCGAAGATCTATGCCTAAATAATTTACATATACAGCCTGACTTTTAAAAGTATTATTTTTACCCCACAAAAAGGAATTTGATCTTATAAACGCTTACCGCCAGGAACAGCAATTCTCATGTGGAAAGTGGGACTTGATTTCTTGCACTTTGTCTATTTAACCTGACCATAAAATGTTACTAAAGACAGAGCTGAAGAGATCTGATTTTATATCAATTCACACCAATTTTTCAGTATATAAAAACCAAGCCAAGGAGATTTCACAACAAGGCAGTGTAGACAAAGTGCTCATACCTGAATTGGACTGCTCACCTATTCCAGATTCTCAGTCAAAAATCTATAAACACACCAACAGAAGGCAATGCTCCTCCAAGAGGCTCTTAAAGCTAAATTTTGGTCTGTTACACTGGGACAAATTTAGAATAACCACTTCAAATGCAGCAAAGATACTCAGGACCAGAGGAAGTGAGAGCAAAATTTGGTAGGGAGTGTACAGGGAAGTAGTCAATTAACATTTAATCCTTGATGAAAATCTTCAAGGTTGAGTGTCCATAAAAGAATTTACACTGATATAAATACCACTTTATCTGAAAACCCTTTCATGGATATATTTCAGGCTACCACACAGCATCTTAACTCATAATTTAGCAACAGAATCTAGACTGTAGATTTCCAGCCTGGTTGAAATCTATGCATTTGAAATTCTGCAAAGTTTTGATGCCATTTTAAGTATAATACTTCTGAGAAAAAAAAACAACCCTCCTTTTCTAAATCCCTGAGACTTTACAGGTAGATAAAAGTCTTATGTAGGACAGTATCTCTTCAGTATTTTTCTGCTCAAATGGCTTTACTTTGTCAGTACTCTTAAGACAAGAGGGCTGTAAGGCATTTTGTTGACACAAGATAGCTCAGCCCTCCTAATCAAAATTTTTCAGAAGAACAGTCTTCATCCTTACCTCTATGCTGAGGGATCGGACAGTGAGGTCAAAGTCATTAGTCCCTGACAAAAGCCTTAGCAGGTCCCACTAAGCATGCTCGGTAGGATATTTTTTGTTGTTGCTTGTTATTTTGGATGAACAGTATCCCCTCCTTGAAAACTGGGATTTTCAGTGCAGCCTCATATGAGTTAATCTGAGCACATTCACAGGAGCAGAGAGGTCTTGTGTTCACAGTAGCACAGGTGGTGGACACCCTTTGGCACAGGGCTGCACCCTGCTCTTGGGGCCCCTTTGAAATGCAGCTTTCATGAAATCAGAGGTTTAACTGTAAAGTTGAAAGGAAAATGGAGACTGGGAAAAACTGTATACATCAAAACTTAGAGAAAGAAAATCCTTTTGTAGGAAGTACCCAGAGATAGCCCTGGTCATTTCATTTAGACCTCTTACAATGCCAAAGGCACTTGTGATATCGAAGTTGTTCTTACAGCTTTGTTTTTCCCTGCTTGCCCATTAAAGTATTTCCTACTGCTGAAAAGGCTCCTCAGTGATGGAATTGGTGATGTTTCACCCAAGTTTTTTCACGTAAGTTATCTCTTTTTACCCCACTCAATTTCCTACTGGCTTTGCCAAATTTGTATCAGACAAAGCTATGAACAAATAGACATTCCCTTTTTAAAATTTACTACGTATACTGTTTTACTCCATACCTACACAACAATCATATCAAACACCTTGCATGAATTATAACATGGTATTTTTATTTACTTTTACTGTCTGCTTATTACCATCATTTAAAAAAAAAACCCCACAATAGAAATAAAAGCACAATAATCTATGGCAATGCAAAATATAAGTATCTGCTTTAGATACACAGAGGCAAAGAAATTAAAAGAGACTTAAACTCTGAGCTAATGCTTCATCCCTCATTCATTCTCTTGTACCCATATATTTAACTCTCAGTACAATGAATCTGTGAAAAGACACATTAATGTGTTGTGGAACTGGTGTACAATAAATTGATAGGGAATTTATGTAATTCTGATCAGAGACTGGGTCAGAGATTTCAGTGATGAGTAATGCCAGGCAAATAATTTACATTTTAATTCAAGCTTTCCTTAATTTTTTTGCTTTTACTCATACCCCAAATAGTTTTGGGGAAGAAGGCTTCTGCTGAGGCATCCTATACAAGGCAGTGAATGTCTGATAGCAGTCAGTACTTTGTGATTTAACTGCACTGGTATTTCTTAAAGTAAGAGGTCATATGTCACAAAGCAATCTCGGGGTCAGAACATCTTCTCTTAAAGATTACTAAAAATTATTAAATTCCATTTGCAACAGGAAGAACATACTAGTCCTAATATTGCAGAGTATGTTTGTACTCAAAACGTTCACAATCCTATATTCTAACAAAGTAAAAATATCTTATGTAGTATTAACATCAAATTGAACAGAAACTCATGCTCTGTGATAGATTTTTTCCAAGAAGCAAAGCTTGCTTTTCAAAGTTCTTTCTGCATCAAGCTTGCTTTTTAGATTTGCTATGAAATGAAACAAGATTTTTAAAGAGTGGAGATTTGGAAAAAATACAGAAACTATGTAATCTTTCCACTGTAAATACCCATGTTGAACTGACAAAGGAAAGTAGAAGGTGGATGCAAAATCACTGCAAATAAATTGCTACATGTGCTGTATCTCGTAGAAGTGCTGAACAGTTTTTAATTACATTTTTGTTCATTGGAGACTGCTATAGAGCTCTCTGCATTGCAAGTAGCCACACCATTTTAGTGCTTTGCTGTTTCAGAAGAGCAGATTTTCTTGATTAATAACAAAAGGTTTTGTTGGGATCAGAGCTGTTTCCCACCATCTCTATGCAAACCCGGCAACACAAACTGTGTACATTAGCATTTCAAGGAGCCTCCTATTAATGATGGCAAGAAAAGCTTCTCTCGGTGGGTAAAATCCATTTTGTCCTCTCTTGTGACATCTGTTCTAACTTTTAAAGCCAGAAAGGAAACTAGATAATGCCAGAGAGTCTTTTGATTTACTGTATTGGCACTTGTGATGATGCTTCAGACGATAAAAGCATGTAACCCTAGTGGACATACATGACTGTGTAAATGTGAACATCTGCATATTCCCACAACATAGGGTGAATTGAACAAGTAATTCCAAAGTTCTTTGTTAAACTTTTAACTATATATTTTTTTCAAGATTTCATAATTATGCTTTCAATTACTTCTATACCATACAAAATTCAACATTTTAAATTGTATTTTTATGTAAATGTTTACTACTACATATGTTTTTTTTAATTAATTTCATTTCCCAAAAGCTTTCCTTTTTCTTTCATTTTTGTGAGTGAAGACATTTAAGCAAATAGAGTTGGAGTTAGTGAAACATAGTTAAAAAAAGAAAACCCCAAACAGTGTAGAATAAGAAAACGTAAACTAAGCCCTGCAGATTTCTTACCTCTTTACACCATCTGTGCAGTATTGCTCTTAGGCCTTTTACATTGGTCATCCTGGGAACAAAGCTGAAGGCAGATTCCAGCAGTTTTTCCATTCACTATTCATTCAGAGGTTCATCAGCTCCATATGGATCCAGCCAACTGCTGTGTTAAATCAGAGCCTTTTCCCAGAATTGACATGGTAATGAAGTCATGGTATTGCTCACAGAAAAGGCCTCCATAGGTATTTTCCTCTCTAACAAATCCAGCCTTTTCACCCCATTCACTCCCTAAAATTATCTCATAACATTACAACATCTGTGAACTGGGTTTTTGCCTTTTAATGTCTAGCATGTTTTATTACATGACTATGCATTACATACTGGTTAACAGGACTCCTACACAACGAAGGAAATAAAATAAACTTGCACTCTTCTCTTCCCAGCTCAGATTCTTTCATCCCCTTTTAATTTATATCTACTATATTTATTTTTCTACAGATAGAGCTGCCCAAACTACTGATATACAAGATGAACCTTAATTTTTTTTATTTCTATCAGCAAGTGGCTTCAGAAATATTCCAGAATGAAAAATTCCTTAACAACAAAATGGTAAATCCATCAATACAAAAAATTACTAAAGATAGTCTGCATTAACGGCAACTATATTCTAAAAGTTTCCTTCAGTTCATCATATGTATGAGCTTTGCTTTAACAGCAATGGTTTTAGATTTGTTAAGGAATAAAGATGAGAAAATTTATTTCTGCAATAAATATATAGACACTGCCTTGATATGAAAACACAAGGTAGCTTTATTGGAAAACTATGTCTTTCTTGTAGTGATAATGTACTTGAACAAATATGATCTATAAAATGGGTATCATTACAGATGTGCATGTGTGTGCAGGTTAGCCATGTGCTGACTGAAGAGGATAGTTTGTTACTTACAGTTAGGTAGGTTTTTGAGCTGGCCTGTCAATATATGCTTCACTTCTGGTCTGCATGTATGCTGACTTTTTTTTTTGTATGAGTTAACACTGTGTCCTGGTAAACTCTGGCATTTTGGATTGGAAAGCAGAAAGATGCAGAAAGATAAAGCACACACAATTCCCCTTCTGCACCCCAGCATAACATCCATCCAAGTCCCTGGGCCAGAGGGAAGCAGTATGGCTTACAGACAGTGGCTTGGGAACAGAGTCACAGTGGGTCCATGGGACAAGTGAGGGCTCTTCTTAGAGAAACTGTCTGTGGTGTCCCTCCCAAGTACTCTTCACAGCGCTGGTCCCAGCACCTCAAGGCAGAGGTAGTAGAGTTACTGCATGTACAGACAAGGACAACTAAAACAATCAAAGAGATAGAACAGCTGCTCTAAGAAGGAATAAGTGACTAAAAAAGGTTAGAGTTCCAATTTGATGAGGAGCTAGCTGAGAGAGGGACTATAAGTAAGTTTTCTAGAATCACAAAGCACAAGTCTTCAACAACTTTTGCAATTCTAGAACTAGAGGTCACTTGATTAAATCAGTAAGTGACTAATTTAAAAGAGGCAAAAATACTTCTTTACAAAGCACCTAGTGAACTTCTGGAGCCTGCTGATGCAGAAGGCTGAGGAGGAAAACTGCAGGTGTAGGATCATTTAAAAATGAGATAACTTGATGGACCAAGAGTCCATAAGCAGACGTTGAAAGGGCTAAGCAGGGCTACAGTCTAACATTCCTAACACAACTGCTCCAGGTATGGAAGTCAAGAAGAATGAATTGCAGAAATTGACCAGGCTAGTATGGTCTCCCTAAATAACATCTCCTGTTTCTGCTTTCAGAAACACAACACCTGGGCAGCTGGACACTGGTCTGACCCAACTAGTGTCATTACCAAGTTCTTTTTACATCTTGGGTATGTCATTCAGCCACCACTCAGATCCTAAAGCTTAGTGTTCATTCTACTGAAACAATGACTGCCACACTCTGCCAAAACTGGCATCAACCAGAGACCTGCTATTCAAATTGAAGCCATCTAAATGTAGGTGGAGCGTAAGACCAAGTCATAGAGAATAAGGAACTGCTTTGAAGCAGAAACTGAGAGATATCTTATTTTCATCTGACACAAAAATTTCAGTGTCTCCAGTATCAGAAGACACACTTTATCAGTGAGTGACAATTAATGGTTGACTTTGGGGTGGGGGGAGGGCTCCAACTGGTTATGAGAGACCACATATAGTCACTTACAGCATCTGTGCTGGATTAGATCCTGGGAAAAAGTATCCTTTTCCGTCTGTGCTTACTGCAGTGAGGTGCACCGTCATGATTCTTGAGATGTATGTTACTAATTCAGAAAAGGAGCAACAAAAAATACTGGTAGAACACATATGCTCCTTATGGGTGAATTAACTCATTATTAGTGGGATTAGCCAAATGAACATGTCTGTAATCCTGACATCTTTAAGTCCATCATGTTTAAGAATAAAAAGTCTGAAGATATTCCTTCTATACTTTAAATCCCAGAGGGCTAGAGAGGTGTAAGGCACAGTGACAGCTCCACCAGTACAGTTACTCAGAAACATTACCCAGGGTGCATCCAAGCCCGACCTGGGATAAATGCAACAGCCCCATGAAAAGTAAAGAAGCACTTAATGAACATGAACAACATCCTTAAAATACTTCTGGCAACTGGGGGAAAAAAACTTGCTGCTTGTATAAAAATAGAAAGAAATGAAGAATAAATAACATCTGCAAAGAAACACTGCACAAGAAAAACATATGGAACTTCTATACTAGATTATGCAAAAGAATACCCTTTACACAATAAATTTGTTTTACCTATCCATGAAAACCAGCTGCTGAGTCAGAGTCAGCCCACTCCATTTGTTCATGCTTTGGCTTTTAAGTTAACTAAACTTTCTTGCACCTAACACAATGCTAACTGCTCATGCAGGGCATATAGAGCAAAGACAAATACCACTCTACGTACAGGCCTCTCTGGTCCCTCTGAATTCACACAGGGCTCTATCTTGTGAAGTGATACTGAGCCTTGATGCAGCAACTGCTGCAGGAAAAATGTGGAACTGAGAGCAAAGCCCAGACGAGTTTCAAGTCCTGGTTAGTAAATCCGGCTGTGGCAGCCTCGCACACCAAAAGGATAGTTTCTACCAAGGTTTTCTGCTGCCCTTTGGCACCAGGCAGTTATGAGGAGAAAATGTTACCGCTGTCCTCAAGAAATCACACACGCCGTCTCCACAGCACAGTGCGTCTCCTCCTTTCCAGGCAGCAGAGTTTCCAAGCTGGTTAAAGCCAAGCTACCCTGCATAGCAGAGAGCTGAGATGTTGACTGGCCTCTTGGAGAGCAGTGGAGGGCAGGGGGAGGGGACACAAATCCCCAGTGCTGGTGAGGAAGATGCACTTGCTCTGTCTCTGAGGACAAATGCTAAAGAAGCTGGCCATTCTCTGTGTTTGGACACCTACTGACAACTGATCTCACCCTTTCTTGGAAAGAGCATTTTAACTATTCAGTGCATTTTAGACCTCTTTATCCACAAATAGCTGTTTCAAAGTAGCCTGGGGCATGGATGTATGGCATTGTGTTGCAATTGCCTCCACGATATTTGCAAAGGGATTGCTTATCTATTAGGTATTGTGCATCTCCCCTACTTGCTTCTTCCTAGAGGCTACTATGAAGAGCAATGCAATCGTGCTTGAAAGTCTTTTAACCCAGTATACAAACAACCACCTCTCTGAAGAGCTCCACAATGTATTTGCAAAATGACTACACCCAATATTCTGAGGTTTTGATGTAGTATCTCCTTGTCTGCCACTTACCTATAAACCCATGGAGATGTATGCTGAAGGTAATGGTGATGGAGGGAAAAGACAGCTGGTTTGAAATGGGACACTGGCAGCTGGTCAGAATGGTGCTCATTCCTTGGTCGTAGCTGCTCAACCCTGCTCATGATTGCTGTAATTGCCAGAAGATAAGGAGGAACTAAAGAGGTAAATCTGTCTCCTCAGCCAAGACTTGCAGGTGAAAACCTGTATTCTAGCTCCTTCTTACATGCCTGTAACAGTGATTTCCACTGCAACTTCTCTATGGGTACAGGCTGTTTGATTTAGTGACACTACACAAGGCAGGGAAAAAATTCCCTTTGCTCCTCAATTACATTTATTAGATTTGTAATAAATGAAAGCAAATGAAAACATAATTTTATTTGGAATAAGAACCACAGGAGTTTGTAAAGGAAGGCAGAATCCTTTACAGCCTTGTTCAGTGCATCCCACCCTGGGTGAAACAGCATCTACTTCACATCTACTCAGAGATTTGATGCAGCAAGATAATCAGCTAATTCCAGTTACACTAATGAGCTGGAAAAAAATCTCCAACATGAAGAACAGCTTTGCTAGCCACTCAGAAGAGAGGCTGCCTTAACACAGAGGTTTGCTGCCAACCCAGGGACCTGCATTTGGGATGTCACAAAGAGGCCTCCAAGTCTGGCAAAAGCTGAGGACTATCATCTGCTCCTACTCTTTCATGTAGGATCAATTGAAGCTGTGACAGATTCCAAAATATCAGAAGGGACTTCATGTTCCTCTGAAAGACAGTGAAAGGATCTGGGGCACAGGTAGTGCTCTCTTTTATCCTACCAGCAGGGCACTGGGGCCCAGGCAGAGTGAAACAAGTGGATAGGGTGAAGGACTGCCTGTAAGACTGGTGCCATGCTCAGAGCTTTGGGTTCTATGTTCTGGGATGTGCCCTTGAGACACTGGGCACATCACCAGCAGATGGGGCACACCTGCACAAGTGAGGTACAAGTGTTTTGGGGAGCAACCTGGTGGGACTTATTAACCAGGGCTTTAAACTAGATTCAGTGGGGAAGGAGATGCCCTACCTGGCGTCAGTAAGGAACCAGGAAACAACAGCCCTATAGCAGGGAAACATCTGCAAATCATCCCAAAGGAACTGGAGAGGGCTCCTCCCAAGAGATGAAGACGTTAACAAAAGATGAAGAGGTCAACAGCCCAGTTACACCAATGCACGCAGCATGGGTAACAAGCAGGATGAGTTGGAAACCATGGTGCAATTAGAAAACTACAACCTAATTGCTAACACAGAAACACAGTGGGAGGAGTTGTCATGTATGACTGAAGCATGGCAACTGAGGGCCACAAGCCCTTTCAGAAGAGACAGGCTGAGAATGAGGGGCGGGGGGTTTGCACCCTGTGTTAAGGAGGGGATAGATTGTGAAGAGCTGCCTCTGAGTAACAGCCATGAACTGGTTGAGAGCCTGTGGGTAAAAATCAAGGACAGGACCAACAAAGGACACCTGGTGATAGGGGTCTTTTCTAGGCCACCTAGTCAGGGGGAGCCTGTTGACAAGGCTTTTTTGCGTCACATACAGGAACCATCACACTTGCAAGTTCTCATCCTGGTGGGTGATTTCAAACACCTGGACATCTGCTGGGAAAGCAATACAGCTGGCTGCAAGCAATGCAGGAGACTCCTGGAGTGTGTAGAGGACAACTTCCTGGTCCAGGTTTTAGACAAGGCAACCAGAAACGTGGATGAGCTCACAAAAGGAACTAAGATTGGAGGCACCGCGGGCTGTGGTGACCACACTCTACCCTGGTGAGGAGCAAAGTCAAGACCCTGAAGTTTGCAAGAGTGAACTTCCAGCTGTTTAAGGAGTTGGTGAATGAGATCCCCTGGGTAACTGGCCCTAAGGACACAGGGGCTAAACAGAACTGGCATTTTTCTGATAGTACAAGAGCTCTCAATCCCAGTGTGCAGGAAATCAAGCAAGGCAGGCTAGAAAGTAGCACAGCTGAGCAAGGATCTGCTTCTCAAGCTGAGAAATAAGAAAGAAATACACAGCCAGTGGACGTAGGGACCGGTCACCTGGGGAGACTACAGATTTTCCCAGCTAGAAGTAGCTGGCTTTTGAGGCACAAAAGCCCAGTATACGAAAGAGACGATGCTGCTCTTTCCCGTGAAGGAATGAATTTCACGGTCTTCAGTCCTCAAAATTTTCCTAAGTATAAACACCCAATTCACAGAACGTAAAACATCATATTAATCACATGTGTAAATTTAGGACCACGGCATGATAAAAACACTGATTTTTTTTCTCCATAGCTCACAGCATTCAACTCTGTTCTGATAAAACCAGCAGAAATCTTTGCCTTTTTCTTTCAAAGGGCAAACACGTTCTTTTACTCTCCCCTCAAAGGGTCCTTTGAATTTTTGCCTCCCTTGGTTTTAGTTCAGCTTCCAATAGTAGTCACTTAGGGATTCTTGGAAATCAATGGTAAGTGTACAACTTAGATTTCTAATTTTTTATCTCATTATTTTCTGTCCTTCCTGCCTACTGTTGGTGGGGATTGGGGCTTTTTTTCATTTCTGGGCAAGTATTTTCAGCTTCCTCCTCATCTCCTCCCTTCTGGAATGGCTTCTATCCTTGCCACTTCTCTACATTTTTGCTTTCCACTTGATGTTTGTGCTTAGGTATACTTCATCCACATTGTTTCAAATCAAATCATCACATGCCACTTTTGTTAGCATTGAC
Organism: Dicrurus megarhynchus; assembly: GCA_013399195.1. Taxonomy (NCBI): domain Eukaryota; kingdom Metazoa; phylum Chordata; class Aves; order Passeriformes; family Dicruridae; genus Dicrurus; species Dicrurus megarhynchus. The sequence goes on along the minus strand of VXAD01002549.1, from coordinate 115,231 downwards.
CAACAGCTCCCTAATAATTGCTGCCTCTATGTTTAATCCATCACAAGCCACAGAAGACCCTTGAAATGAAGACTGCAGATGATTTGTAGGATTATAATCCACAGATACATAAATCAATAAGGAAATTAAGTTCAACTAAAGACCACCCGTACTTTCCCAACTAAAAATTAAACACCAAAGTAGTAAGATGTTTCACTGGTTACTTCAGCATTTATCTTCTAGGTGTCTTTTTTGGCCCTCCATAAGAGCATGAACAGTTCGGATAAGCATTAGGGCACAGAAAAAGAACACATCCATAAAATAAGGTACTCATTAACAGTAAATTTCAGTACCCAGATTCCTTACCAATATGCCAAGAAAATCAAGATGAAGGACTGGCAGGAATTTCAGGCCTGCTGTATATATTCTTCTGTAATTTCTTTTAAGATAAGGTGGGATGAAAAAATGGGCTTAGTTGTTTATAAGACTCTTTAAAAAGAAGCAAAGTTTTCTTTGAAGTTCACAAACTTGCAAATATTTTAGCTCATGGCTGGTATATTGAACTGCTTGTTAAGTGCAGCACGAACAATCTGTTGCACTATTAATTTAAGAGATCTGTTTACCTGCACTACTAATGATGCTGGCATTAAGAAAAGAGCGAGTGCATCCTTCATAAGACCAGATCCTGCAGTGAACTTCACGTTGGCAGGTTATGCATCAGTCTGGAACTTGCAGCCAAACCAAGTACCAAGTTCCTACTTTCTTTTCTTTACAGTTTGTTTACCGCTTTTGCAACTTGCTGAATTTCATGTCAATTTAGAAACTTTAGGTGGTCACTGACTGGTCATCAAGTTCAGAGGTTTGTCAACAAGACATTTGAGTTCACTTGCATTTAACTTATTTAACCATGTTAACTGCAGCCACAGCAGAGCCCAGGTACCTGTGGAGGGCTGCTTACTAATGGCAGCAACACCAGAAACAGAAAAACAGACAAAATATTTCAATAAGCAAAGCATCTAAGAACCTGCAGGGTATTACATGGCACTGGAGCAGGGGCACAGCTGGATATGCAGTGAGGCTTCTGTCCCTGTGCTGGGTGCTCAGGCCACTCCACAAAGGCACAGCATGGCAAGAAAATCAATTATATGGGGTGGAAATTAGCTCCTGGGATAAGAGAAACAGTTTCAGTGTTTATCTGTCGGTGTCAATTTTTAAGTTAAAGGTCAGTGACTGCTGAGCCATGCAACTGACTCAGAGGCAGACAGTTTGGGACTTTGGTTCAACACTCCCTGGAGACTGAGCTTACTGATCAGATGTTCACTGACTACAACTGGTGTCATTTGAGATGCCAAGAAGATGAAAGCAGGCTCTCCTCAGTGGTGCCAACAAGAAGGCAATGGGCAGAAACAGCTGTACAGGAAGTTCTCCACCTGAACATGAAGAAGAACTTCCTTCCTGTGCAAGTGACCAGAACAGGTTGCCCAGAGAGGCTGTGGGGTCTCCCTCACTGGAGATATTTAAGAACTATCTGGACACAGCTCTGTCCAATGTGCTCTAGGATGACCCTGCAGGAGCAGGGAGTTTGGAACAGATGACCCACTGTGGTCCCTTCCAACCTGACCCATTCTGTGATTCTGTGGAGTGTCTCATCTGAATTCCAAAGATCTTGCTCCTGAACAAGTAAGTCTGGAAGACTCCATTTTAGTCATTGGGACTTAGTGAGAGGCGGAAATATAAAAACATGCTTCCTACCACTGACTAGAGACACCCCGTGTGCGTGCAGTGCAAGGGATGTTGCTTCAGAAGGTCTTAGACATGTTTATGCAGAACAGAAAGGTGCATTCTGAAAAGCAGATAAAAACTGCAAACCAAATTTGCTGGGCTACAGCAAAAGCCTACAACCTTGTCACATACTCATAAATAAAGGCAGCCTTTAAACTGTGTGTTATATCCAGCAGGCTGCTGCTGCTGAGCCTCAAACGGGAAAGCAGCAACAGATCAGGCAGCTTCTCTTCTAGTTCGAAACGTACCTCAACTGGTTTTGAGCAAAAAAGCTCCCCAGTTCTGTTTCTCATTGGAATTGACTCCTCACAATTAAGGCTAGTCCTTAATTTGATGTTTACTCAGTTTACTGCTTTTCTGCATTGTCCACATCTGGCATTATGCCTTGTATTTATTTTAGTCAATATACATTTATTCATCAGCTGTGTTTGTTCTAGTTGTGGTTGAGATGGCAATTTCATTCTAAGTCTCTGCATACATTGATGGATACATTACCTTTCAGCTGAACTTTCTCATGCTTGTTCTCAGGCCAGGACTTGCATATTTTTTCTGAAAGTTAGACATAAACATGCGCTCTTTTCCTAACCTCTCATATTTAAATGTGAGAACACATTTTAACAAAATGCTTTCGATACAGAGTGGATTTTTATTTCTCTTTTTGAGTCTTTCAATTTTAAAGCAACTCTGAAGTTATAGGAACAAGTGTTTCTTCAAATGCTGTCATAAGTGTGAGAAAGGCACAAGACTGTTTAGGAAAGGTAAGGAAAAGGAACACCGCCACTCCCATTTGTGCATGAACTCCAACAGGAGGGTGAAGCATGTGACTGTGAGAAAGTTTGAGTCACATTTGCATACAAATAGTTACAGAGCACTCAAATGAGTCATGAAAATTCACTCTGTTTCTAAAAATGAGTGGAAATGCTAATGCGATGGTAAGGCTGAGATTTCAATTGATGATAAGCAAAAATATTTACTGTTCTGGCTTCAAAGAGACTCTAACTTCTGCTCATTATTCCTACCTACTACAACAGCCTATGCAATAGTCGTTCAATTCAGATCTTGCCAGTATTTATCTATACACATTTTTTGATTATTTGGGTATTTTTTTAAGGGAGGGTGGATTTTTTTGGTGCAACACTTTATTTTTCCTGCATTAATGGTGAAGTACATTGTATCACAAGGGGTAATAGCTATATCTTATGAACAAATCATAAATATACTTAAATTCTGTGCCCTGGTGAAAACAGAATAGTCTAGCATGGTCTAATGTGTTGTTCAGGAAAGCAAGGAAGGTGTCAGAGCTGGGATTTGTGCAAAGAAAAAGATGGGAAGGGAAAAGAGATACCCTTTTTTGGAAGAAGGCTTGGGTGTTTACTTGCAGAGCTGTGTAAAGGCAGTATTAGAGGATGACAGAAGGTCAGGATGAGTAAAGTCTTCTGTCCCTACAATGACCAAAAAAATTTAAAAAGTTAAAAAAGCTTGAGTGCTATTCATGTCCAGGGCCCAGGAGACAAAGCAGCAGGCTCACCACAGCTTGAGGAGCTCACTCTCCATTAAAACCAATTATAAAAGCCAAGGTAATGCAGCAAACAGCACAAAGTACAAAGGATTTTTTTTCTCCAGTACTAAGTGGAGCAGCTGAACAACTCAGAAAGATGACTCTCACTGACAACCCTGCTCCCAAACCAGCTATCATTAGCACCCATCCACACCACAGGTAGCACCTCTATTGCTCTAGGGGAATAAGTCACATGAGGACTACAGGAACGAAGTACTGCCTGACTTTTGCAGCTGTCATCCTCACAAGCTGCCTGGTTTTAAAACATTAGCAAAAATGGCAAGGTAACAGCTTGTGTTTGTTCTGTCATCCCCCCACTTCAAGACCCCTGACGCACTGAGAGACAGACTGTGGGTCAGGTTCTGCTCTGCTCCGTTCTTTCTGTCGTTATTTACACCTGAACAAACTGAGTGGAAAACATGCAAAATGGTACCATTTTGTTTTGATAGTGTTTTACCCTCACTTCACAGGGGTGAGAATGAATAGACAGGGTGCAAGGCAGTGGAGAATCAGGGATTCTGTATATTAAAAAACAGTGCAGACAGCCGCAGAAAGTGTCAAACACCATACAAAAGGACTGTTCATGCATTCATGCTCAGCATCTGTGATCTGGGCAGTATAAACAGTCACTACCTTTGGGCTATGTGGATTTTAGAGGGTTTTGTTTATATAATTCAGAAATCAGCAGACCTACAAGGCTGAATGTTGCAGGATGCTTTGCAAACAGCAATCTCACCCATTACAGAAGCTTCCGGGGCTTACGCAGAGGAATTCCCTCATTATTGATAGATGGTGAAGGTTACTGACAGATGACTGACACTGGCTCTCTGCCACATGATGCTGGAGCCCACAATGTTAATTAAAAACCCTAAAACAATTTGAAGAATTGCCTGTCTGAAGCTCTCATTAGCTAGGATGCCTTCCCCTTCCATATGGAGTTGGGCAAGTAAAAACAACTGAGAGGGAAGCTTTTCTGCCACTCTGAAGGGTTAAGATCTGTGGCTCCATCACCTCCCCAAAACAGATGTTTGATGCTTAAAGCCAAGATGTGCTAATAAAGCCTGCAAGGGTGGACTGTGCCTCAGCCAGGCACAGGAACTGAATTCACAGATGTGCAAGAGCCAGGAAGGATGGAAGCAGCACGGTGGCTAAAAGCAAACTGGGACAGTTGGGAGTGAAGGAGAGGGAAGGTAACAACCAGCAGAGCCAAGAGCTGCTCCTATGTCAGGTTCCAATGACAGCTGATGATTACTAAAATGGCATCAGGGCCTTGTCGTCCCTAGGAGGAAAGGGGTTGACAGCAGATCTGCAGTAGAAATAACGTGAGCATGTTTTCACACAGGCTTCCTACAAAATAATTTAACTTCCACTCTTCCCAGCTACTGTCAGCAAAGCCCCACAGACATCTTAAGGAGTGATTTGAAGGAGAGTGGCTGGGAAGAATTTTCCAGACCTTTGTCCCACACATGGAGGCTAGGACACGGGAAAACGTGAGGATATCTGTGCGGTAAAAGGCCGAACGCGTGGTAAAGGCCGGCATCGCTACCAGAGCAAAGGTCATGTTCAGCTCTGCAGTAAGTTAATAGAGCTGGAAAGAATGGATAGGGAGTCCAAAAAAAGAGCAAGGGTTTTTTTTGCCTGGAGCACAGAGGATGTTAGGTAGGGTCAGTGGTTGTAGATGCAGGTTTTCCTCTTTAACTATCTGGTTTGTGAATTGATGGCGTTTTCTGTTGTTTGGAATAAAATCTCACGCGTTCTGGGATTTTGTTTTGGTCTCCCTCATACCGTAAGCACTCTTCAGAGCTATTAAGTTGAACAGCCACTAGTTAAGCAGTTAAAGATGGGCTCTGACAGGTTTCCCAAGCTGCTCCTGAAATGTATTTGGCAAATAAATTCCTCCTCATCTGCTAATTTCAGACTTTTAAAATAATTTAGCTCTCAAGTACATAACATAATGTTATTATCTTGTTCTTTACAATCTGAGGGCAGAATCTATTTAGAACGTGAGCAGGCTGGCTATGTGCAAGTGACAAGCTTTAGATAAAATTCACTTGCCAACCCAGAGCAGTGAAACAAATTCCCTCTCTGCTCTCACAGGCACCTGTTACACTAGCCAAAAACCAGCCACATCCCACATCCACATTCACAAACACACCTGAAGCTGGATCCAAAGCTGTGAATTGACAGGGAGAGTCTTTCTGGGTCTCACTGGATTTGCATCAGGCCCCATATGTGTAAAGCATGAAGACTACTGAGTCTCCATCAAAGGAGTTTCCACTGCCTGTTTCATGTCTTACCCACAGCCACCCCCATAACAGCTGATTCACACAGACAGCCTGCTTATTCTATACAGGAATGTACATTTGCAGCTTATATACATGTGCTTCACTCCACAAAACACTACCAAAATAGCAGAAAAGAGAGAAATTGGCACAATCCAGACTGCTCCTTAAAACAATTCTGCAAGGTGTGTTGCTGCTCTCAGTACAGAGCAGAGAGTATCATGTCCCCAAAAGCTATGCCTTTATCGGGTTTAAAAAAGGAGCATCTGCATTACAGCAAAAAACACCCAGTCAATTTAAAAATTCCCAAAAACTTTCCCATGACATTTTTTTTCCTTAATAGAATATATAAAAACACTTCTGAAAACAAAGCAGAAGCTCACATAAAAAGAAATACAATCACATTTCAGAAGAAAACCAAGATTATACTCCTGAACATTTTCTCAGGAAATTCTCAAAGAAGTGGTCTGATGCTTGCAAGGCCCATCAAAAACCAAGGCTTCACATCCCATTCTTCCCAGTTCAGACCGTAATTTAGAATTTCCATTGCACCAGGTGAATGTCCCAAATGACCACTTCTGGAGCGTTTCTTATCTGAGGATAGTAAGAACCTCACTGGATCAACCCAGAACCTATGTCTCCCATAACCTAAGAAATTTATTTAATTAGGGCTAAAATCACCACAGTTTACCTCACAAGTTGTCCTAACAGGAGACAGAAATACAAGAAACTTCTTCAGAAGCATTCACTTTCTAGATAGCGTTGCTTATTTTAGCCTGACATTTCAAATGAAAGAAATTTAAATTGATGAAGAGATCTGAAACTTGAATTCTCCCTCTCCCCTGATCCCCTTTAATCCTTAGACTTCCTTGTTCCAGCTCCAAGTCCTCATCCAGCTGTGACTGGTACTTTCTCTGGTCTCTGGCAGTCACCCTACTGTCACTGCACCATCTTGCAATTTCCCAGCTGGCGAGCAGGAAATAGAATCTCTCTATGGGCCCTGAAAATGACACTGGAATGCCCCTTATTACAATTATTACTTCTGCCACCCCAGAATCTTTTCCCACATTTATTAGAAAATATTAGAAAATTATCCCTCAAAAGGGATATTCCCTTTTCAAGGGAAAAAAAAAAAAAAAAAAAAAAAAGCTGTTATCTTTAAACCAATGGTAATGTGTGAAGCAGCTGGTCAGAAAATGTACTGGCTACTAACTCTAACTCTAGTTCTGGCTGCCAAACTTGTGATCGATGGGACCTGTTACTTCAGAGCGGTGTTCTCACCACATTTTAGATCTTTAAGGACAATTCCTATTGACTTCCCATGTGATATAAACAGTCTCCTGACAGAGGTCTGCTCTAAATGATTTGTCCATTATCTCACATTAAAAAAAAAGCTTTGTGGCAGAGGTATGGATTAAGGCCTCCACAACATAATTCAGGTGTTTTAAGGAGTATCTTCCTTCTTTGTGTACCTTCTACAACTGAGGAAAGGCTTCCACAGAAAGCAACCTCCCTCACTACATAAGTCCCATCTACGCCACAAAGGAATACACAGCCCTGCTAGTGAACGTTACACAGCTAACAACAGGCAGAATAGAGGTTACACAGTGTGGACTGTAAAACCCTAGCACTCCACCAGACTGCAGTCAGAAAAGCTTCTTGGTCAAAATCGAATAGCCACTGCTCATTCTTCTCAATGCTGTCAAACGTGTCAAGTTACACACACACACACACAAAAAAAAAAAAGTGGAGAATTATCAAGAAAGTCTGAGAACCAACCCTGACATGGGACATCCAAATCAAGGCCAGGGTGTCTAGTTAAACCATATGCTGTCTGAGCTAAGGACAGCTGGACTCAGCAATCAAGAGTATCAAGGGTAGAGTTAGGCTTTTAGACTTCTGTATTAGGTAGAAATAAGTCATCATAGAAGCAACGATTTTCTCAATTGTCTGTAAACTGAGTCTTTAAAGAGGCTTAGATGCAGACATCAACCAGACACATGCCATAAATCAAGTGAGGTGAATCCCATCTCTGGAACCAAGAGACCTGTGAAAGGGAATAAGGAACACAAAACTATCGCTAATGAAGTAAAAACAAGCAGAGTGATAAGGCAGGAAAAAAAGAAACCGCTAAAAGTCCAAATTCTGATTGTTCAATGGAGAACAATCCAGAGATCCTCAGCTAGCTAGGTCTAAATGAGCTGTTTTGTTCTGGCTCAAAATATTTTAACAAGTTTGTGCATCCTTTTAATATTTTCAGATCTCTTGTCTCTGCTGTAAACAATAGCTCGAGGCCTTAAATAATTTAATTTTAGTCCATTCCAAATTACTTTTATGTTGCCAAATTTAAAAACATATCCTTCTTATTTTGACGAAAGAAATAGAAGGGTTTCTCAACCATGTTTTGGAATAGTTGAAGGCATTCAGCCTTATGGAGTGATTGACATGAACAACGTGGTGGCATCATCTCCAACTGCACTTGTAGCTAATAAACCATAAAGAGAACATGTTACTGTAATTTTGCCAAACTAGACATTTATTTTCCACAATTGTTTCTACAATCTAAAATTTGCAACATGACTGGACAGTAAGCCTTTGGCGACTTTTAACAAATATTAAATTATAAAAACACATAGCTTGTCTTTCCCTGAAATCATCCATTTGCAAAGAATATATGTGCACCAAACTCAGACCAGCACAGAAAATACTTGCACTCCAGTAATCTGATAAGAAGGCTGGGTGACCTTTTGCTGATGTCTGATGAAACAATGAAATACATAGTTGGGATTCATCCTGCAGTACACCACAGCACTATTCCACATTATCAAAAATGAAAAAACTATAGCTTTTTGAAACTGAAAGTTACAGGCTTATCTCTTCAGGGCTAGTATTAAAAGTGGTATTTTTAAAGGCATCCAACCTCCACTTTTAGAAGTTAGAGACAGATTTTTCTGGGTACTCAAGTGCATAAAATGCAGTATACACTTAGTCCATTTTCCATAGTACTTCACTTTCTTTGATTTAAATACAGAGCCTTCCAGCTTTCCGAAAATCCCAACTGTAGCCTCGTAATATCTTCAAAAAAATTTTATGCATATTTTACACAGCTAACTCCTCCCTTAAAAGCAGTATGTAGTGCCTCTAGCCACCTAGACCATCTACAAAAGAAGTTCACAAAATGACATGTTACAGTTTGACACTTACATTTCAGACACCTGGCAGGCACCAGGATTCACAAGCGCAGACTAGGAACACACATGGCCGCATGGTCTTTAGGCTCTACAGGCTCAGCAATACTTCATCCCAAGACATTCCACCCCAGATATCCATGTCCAACCTTCCAGTGGAAGGAATGACCATGATACAGAGACAGAACTCAACTAACTTTGACTACATACCCAAATTTTAAAGACTAAATTCAGGTATGATGAATCAGAAAAATTAGTCATCCACAGTGGAATCTGCCTCACTTGGCATCTATAAGTCAGGCTTCTGGCTGGAACTGGTTGTCTGGCTTCTGCTGAGAACTGATGGCGAGCAATGACCCCCAGCAAGGAGATTCACTCCATCCTGAGAGAGGTGTCAGATGGGCCCAGAATGAATCATCTCTGCAGGTGTCTCTTGTTCTCTCTTCCCACTGACTATAGAGAGATGAGACATAGAACCTCTAAATAGCTAAGATAAGGTGAGATGAACCTCGCCCTCAAGAATGGGTGAGTCTGCCAGGCCAGCAGGCCCAGACTTCAGGCTTCTTGCCATCCAGGAGATGCCTTTACCCCTGAGGTACACTGTTAGGCTCCCTCTTGTTTATAATCCCTCTGGCCCTCTGAAATTTGCATCTGTTTCTTTACTGTGGCAAGCTTGAACAGGATGGGTGGGTGTCCTCCACCTTAGCCTTATCTCTGGTTGTTAGGGCTGCTTTGCAAGCAGGAGAGAGTTTATATCACCTCTGATGAGGAGAACATTGAATCTGCATCCCTCACTTCCAGGACAAGTGCTCTCATGAGAAAAATTGCTTATGAGAAAGCAGCAGTTCTTTTCCTTCTTTGCCCCTGAACTTTCCGGCAGCTCCAGCTGCTGCACCTTGTGCTGAGCTCCATGCTGTCAGTGTGCATTTAACCATGATCTTGAGCACACCTCCTGGACCAGGCCTCTCCAGAGATTTAGACACATACCTATTTTGTGATTCCCAGTGGGGTTTGTGCAGGCGACAGTCACTAAGAAAGTCAGCTTAACCTAGATAATGCTCATTCTGAGCCTGTAATGAAGCAAAGAAACTTCACTGGAACCCACGTGGTTCAACAGGACTCGTGAGGGTGCACGTGCATTTGGGATGTGGTACACAAATTTTGCTAAATTGCACTTCCAGTACCCAAACCCTGAGTGGAATTAGGCTTTCCTGACCATACAATTTTTTTTTTCTGTACATTAGTTAAAAAGGACTGAGAATGCTGTGGGTCCTGTGTAACAATAGCTTTAGTAAAGTTAAATTAGTACTGTCTGCTTAATATTACAAGGCTTTCTACCATGGAACTGAGGTATTCTTCCTGAAGACAACAGGAAGGCCAGATTGACCAACAATTAGATGCCAGTTGCAGTACAGACTCAATTTCTCCTCTATGTTCATGAAATATTATTATTGAGCAAAACCAAAACACACGGAGCATACTACATAAACACACTTACACTTGAAATTATCATAATTTTACAATTTGGAGGGTCGAATGGGGTGTGTGTGCTTAAAAACATACCTGGAACAGATTTGCAAAATTTTCTCCCACCAAACCAATTCCCAGTATCTCCTTTTTTTAGTGAAATTAAGCCAAGCGTTTTGCAAACTTATTCCCCCAGGCCTGTACCTAAAGATCAAAATTGGGCCAAAGTAGGAGACTGAGGGGAGCTAGCTGGACCAGCCAGCCAGACAATTAACAAAAGAATAAGCCCATTTTTTTACTCCTTGGTTTATTCCTTATTGCATGTGAGGTACTGTCAGTAATATCCCGCCTGGCTCCTCTCCCTTTCCTATCCTGAATAGATTTTCCAGAGAATTGGTGGGGAGTGCAAAATCTGCAACATTTTAGACCTACATTAATTTAAAGGTATCACTAGAAAAGCTACACTAGATGAAAACCATCTGCTACACAAGCCACGCACTAATAAGTGAACTTGCTTGATCCTAGATTTTACCACAACCATGCTAAGTTAGAGAACCACCTAACTGGTTCTCTACAAGCACTTCTGGAAGATGATATGTAACTTAATTAAAAGATAGATGTTGCATCAATAAAATAGTTAAAGATTTTTTAAAAGAAATGTATTTGGATTTGAGTAAAAACCTAAGAGTTAATACACAGGTCTAATACACCTTACATCAGTAGCACTTACTATGCCAAAGATATGCTGCTCTCAGAAAGATTTCATGGCAATTTTCTTCAAGTAGAATCAGGTAAGCAACAGCCCTTTGCAGGTAGCAGTTTATGTAGCAAAGCCTTCAGGGCACTGGTCCTACTTAAAAAAATGAGAAATCCTACAAAACTCAAGTAAACATTAGAACTAAAGCATCTGAATTTGGATTTGATATAAATGTTGCAGCAAAACCATGCAATTCGCATGGAAACAGCCGTCTTTGCAGGGTGGTGCTGGAAAATACAGTCTGAGTAAAAGGCATTTTACTGCACAACAGCAGTTTAGGAATACGATCATAAAATGATACACATGTCAAAATGGAATCCGAACAAAGGCCTGCCCATCCTATAGTCCAACATTTCTAGCCAAAGTGGAGATGTCTCAAAAGAATGAAAAAAACATCTATGTTTTGCCACAATACTTCTAAAGCATCCAACAACAGACACCTTGGGATTAACAGCAGCAGATGAAGGATGCTTAAAAGTGGGGATGAAGGGAATGATACTGTGCAAAAGCAACATTATTCAAAAGCACAATGAGAAGAGAGGAAAAGAGATCCTAAAAGTTGGCCAATCTGTGGCATTTGCAACTACGGCCCCGGAAAGAATGGAGTTTGGAAACGGAACTCAGGGACGGTGTATCTATATGTTCCTTGAAGCAGAACCCGGAGGGGTTCGGAGCGGGCTGGGTGAAAACGGTGGGCAGAGCATTCTCGTGCCCAGTGAAGGACCTGGCGGCGAGGGAGCTGTGGTGCCAGCCCCAGCGCCCGAGAGCAGCTGCCGGCAGGGCGGGACGCGGACAGCCCTGCCAGGGGCAGCACGGGGGTGCCGGGAAGCAGGACTGCCGCTCCCAACAGCACAGCTGTTCGCAGACCGCCGCGGGAGCAGGGAGATGTCACCCTGCTGCAGGGAGATGTCACCCTGCTGCTGCCGCGCCGGGGCTGCCCACGCAGATGGGGTGCGCCAGGGCTCCGCTGCCCAGCCGGGGGGCACAGCAGCGCTGTCCCACGCTCCGCCGGGCCGGGGCCGGGTGACACCGACTGCGGTGGCACACGGCAGCACACGCACGACACGCGCCAGGCGGGGGACAGTGGCCGCGGCCGCACCCCTGCCAGCCGGCTCTGCAGCGCTGGGGACGGGGGCACGGGGAGGGCTGCTGCCGGCAGGGCGAGGAGTGGGAAGCAGGAAAAAGTAGAAAGAAAAATTAAAAAAAAAAAAAAATAAAAAATAAAAAATAAAAAAGTCCCTTCCCCCAAGGCAGCTGCGGAGCGTGCTGAAACCCCCTTTTAGGCACAATCAGCCCAGAGCATCTGGGCAAGGATGAGGTGGGTGCAAAGTGCACGGGGAGGAAATGTGTCAGCTGCAGCATCCGAGAGCAGCGGAGCAAGCTCAGACGGGAAATGAGCTTGCGAAGTGCACCCGACAAGATGATCGCGGGGATAAGTTGCTTCTATGGAAACTGCAGCCCGATGAACCAAAAAACAGTTTGATGGCAAAGTTTTAGCAGGAGCCGGCTCATGCCTGGTTTCAGCTACATTCCCCACCCCCTGAAGAAAAAAAAAAAAAAAAAAAGAAAAAAAAGCTGCACAATGGGTTTTTTGTTATGGGGGAAAAAAAAAAAAAAAAAAAAAAAAAAAAAAAAAGAACAAAAATTTTTTTTTTTTAGGAAAAAAAAAAAAAAAAAAAAAAAAAAAGGAAAAAAAAAAAAAAAAAAAAAAAAAAAGGAAAGGAAAAAAAATGGGGACACAGGTTTTTTTCCTGTATGGGCTACATCATATTAAGCTGTAAGTTTAGTTCTGGACAAACAATCTCTTGTTGCATCTCTGGGATGGAGGTTAATGAATTCCCACAGATGATGTTGGCCAAACAGTGGTCGGCTTGTGACTTGATTTCCAGCATCATGATGTGAGGGGATCAGTATAGAAAAGCACTTTGAAGGGAAGAGGCTGCCTACAGCAGGATTGTTTCTACAAGCTAATTGTACTGAGTGCAGCTGCACAAAGCTGGATCAACAGTAATAGAAGGCGGCGCAGACTTCCTGACGCCAGCCCCGCAGAGCTCCCACCAACAGCCTGGCAATTCCAGATTGTTTTCCAGACCTTATCTCTCCCCCAAGTTTTTTTTTTTTTTCTTCTTTCGCCTTTTCTTTTTTTTTTAATTTTGTGACCGGAACAAAAGTAACAGGAAAATCCTTTGTGAAAGTAGAAAATGCTGTTACAGATCGGTGCCTTTCGCAGAAGTTGTAACTAAATATTTTGCATGCATTACTTTTCCTCCCGCTCAAAAGAAAGAAAGAAGAAAAAAAAAAAGCCAACCCCCAAACTTCTACAACTTTTCTTTGAATGAATTAAAAACGTGAGGCAAACAAAAGGGAGCGGGTAGTTAAAAGCGACCGGGTTTAGAGAGATATTTTACCTAGTACATTGAAAACTTCTGTATCAAAACATACTTGGACGCCCTGCTTGGACAGGCTGGATGGTGTCAATGACTTGGAACCCGGCCAATTTTAACAGATTTTTTTTTTTTCAGTCTGGTTTGATGGCTTAAATACGCGGCAATTAAAGCCATTTACATTATTACTGGATGTTTTAGATAGATTTCATTAGAGGCAGGGGACAGGGCCGCGGAGGAACTCGCCGATCCCCAAGGGAGGCGGTAGCGCAGCCTCGCAGGTTCTTCCCGGAGCCCCCCGCCCCGCACACGCACAGGGGGAGAGCCAGGCCGGGGGGTGACTGTGTGACCCTGGGGCTGGGCTAAAAAGATCTTCAGAGGCGAAAGAACAGTCAGCCTTCAAAAAAACCGTGACTTTTCCTCGTAGAA